>JAJTUP010000104.1:0-187914 GCA_021399435.1 Diaporthe sp. PMI_573
ACTATCACAGCTCCGCACCGGAATGGTGAGACTTAACAGCTTTCTATGCAAGATAGGAACGGTGGAATCGGACACTTGCGAATGCGGGCTAGCATCAGAGACAGTGGAACACTTCCTATTCCGCTGTGCAAAATGGACCGCGCAACGGGAAGGCATGTTGCGATGCTCACAGGCAAAGATGGGAAACCTATCATACTTCCTGGGGGGAAAGGCGGCGTCTGACGGTGACAAATGGACACCAGACATGCGGGCAGTACGGGCGACGATCAAATTTGCCATTGCAACGGGGAGGCTTGACATGGGCCAGAAGCCTCAGGCACACTAACTATTCAGATTGAATCCTACTAACATCATACAGTCTCATTTTGGCAGACCGTGCTTCAGCTGCTGAGGATAGGATGCTGAACACTTGGAGAAATTGGCCTTCAAGCAGGCCTGTCACTGCATATACATCAGATTGGACCAGTCAGTAGAGTGAAATTGTGGGGCTTCGGGTGATTATGGAAGAACCGTACGAAACGAAAATAGCTTAGCGCAAAGGCCCTCTGGGGTGTGTCCCCCCGGGCGAAATAAAATCCATCCAATAAAATCCATCCAACGGGTGGGGTCGCACTAGAAAACCAAGACAAGACATCATCACAATACACCCAGTTACCACCCCATCAATTGGACCATAATTACACATCCCACATACCTAAAAGGGTGATAATCTGACATCATCAACCCCCACTGCCGCCGCCTAATTCTACAACGCTGGATTCTTAGCCATGCTTCCCATGCCTGGCCTCAAACCGCTCAACCGTTTGTCTCGATAGCTCTTTTAGTCGATTGACCCCTTCGATGAGCTCCGGATGCATCCGTGCCTGTTCGAAGTGCTCCCTTTTGATCGGCTGTATAAGCCGTATGTCCCCCAACCGCTTGCATCGCGATAGTTGCACGTACAGGCTAAGCACATCACACCAGTGATGTTATTGGATTGGAGGCAATTTGGATTGGACTGGATTTGTCGGAAAATGGCTGGACTGGATTTGGGTTTCTCGAAGATTTGGACTGGATTGGATTGATTGGCAACCAGCTCCTGGAGCTCCAATGGTCTAACCTGATAAGGCAAGAGCTAAGCCTAATTGAGTGGTCATGAGGAGTCTCCCGTCGCAGCTTGCCGTCGCAGACCACGACACGACGCGCGAACTATCGTTCCGCTATTGGGTTAACATCCAACGCGTGCAGATTGCTACGCTATTAAAAGCATGGAGGCAAACGCGTCGCTCGCGACTTCAGCAGTCCTTCTACTGTGGCAGACGTGTCTGAACAGTCCACTCACCAGCTACACCATGGCCACTATCTCCAGCTATTTCGGTGCTGCCAGCGGTCGCCGTCCTGATTCTGACAGAGTTATTCTTGCTCCAACATATATTAGTCCTCGCCCAAACGACCCCGACGGAGCCCTGATCGAACCCGACGAATTCAAGCTGAATGGGAAGCAATATGTACGCTTCTCTGTTGTGGCAAAGTCCCAAAAGCACACCAAGAAAAGGACATCAGTCGTCTGGCAGTATGGTGAAGACATACAACTCAAGCAGGACCCGACGAAGAGGTTCTGGTACTGTTATCTGTGCGAACAGCAGCAGCGCCAACAGGGACTTCCTATTTCCGGCAAGGGCAATTGTACTGCCTTAGACCACCTGGAATCGAAACACCAAATCGATAGGGAGACTGGTGAGCACAGACATCCAAAGCGCCACCCATCGCAGCCATCAATTGTCGACTTCAACAACATATCCACCGTTGTATTCAAACGCCGATTTGACGAGTTCAAGGAACTTCTGATTCGATGGATCGTCTATTGTCACATCGCCTTCTTTCAAATCGAGAACCTATACTTTCGCGAACTCCTCTTCTATGTTTTCCCTGGCCTGACAACACTCCTTCCAAAGGCGAGACTAGTGATTCGCAGATGGATAATAGAGGCCTTTGAGGCACGAAAGGACAACCTGCGTCAAGAAATGCAAGCGGCCCACAGCAATATATCGATATCGTTCGATTTATGGACGTCACCGAACTATCAGGCTATCCTTGGGTGTGTCGCGCACTTTATCAACAGAAGCGGCAAGAGAAGAACGGTTGTTCTGGCTCTTCGCGAACTGGTTGGCGAACATTCAGGTGAGAATATGGCAGATGTCCTCCTACATATATTTGATGACTACGGGATCAGTGGCCGGATCGGTTATTTCATGGCAGACAATGCAAGTTCGAGTGATGCCTGCATCGACCTGGTCCTGCAGGCTCTTTACCCGCACATGAGCAGGAAACATCGCGTACGACGACGCCTTCGGTGTTTTGGCCATATCGTCAATCTCTGCGCCCAGGCGTTTATTATGGGAAAGGATGCTGCGAAGACCTGCAAGGATCTGGACTCTGCGTATCGAGAAGGGGACTACACACGGATTCGTGAGCTGTGGAAGAAGCGCGGTGCAATTGGGAGGCTCCATAATATCGTACGATACATTAGAGCTAGCCCTCAACGGCGCCAATTCTTCAGATCAATACAAATTGGCGGCGATCTGGCTGCATTTGACGGATTGGAGGTAAGCCCCCTGGTGCGCGTCGCAAGGTAGTCGCGGCGTCCTACACTTCCGGTTTCAGTACTGACGTTGGAGTTTGTTGCAGCTTGTTCAAAGTCAGTCAACACGCTGGAATTCTTATTTCTTATCGATTGGACGCGCTCTTAATGTCAAAGAACGTATCCAGCTCTTCTGCGATCAATATGAGCCTCCACGAAGCGACAGAGACGTCCTGGACCAACGCCTCAGCCCACGGCAATGGGACGAACTCGGACACCTCCATGACCAACTCGAGACATTCTACGAGGCCACAGTAATGAACGAAGGCAGACAGTGGACTCTTGCAGATCATTTTCAATCGCTAGACTGGCTTATAGATGAAATCCACCTTGCTCAGCGAAAGTTTGAACAGCTCGCCGAAGACGCAATGCGGAAGTGTGGCCCGAATAGACAGGATAAGCAGAACGAATTCGACGACTATAACTGGCTTGCTGCGGCTGCAGAAGTTGCCTGGCAGAAATGCGAGAAGTACTACAACAAGGCCGATGAATCGCCCGCTTACTACGCCGCCATATCGTTGAATCCAAGACTTAAGAACCAATGGTACTATCAGGTTTGGAATGGCAGTGATGATAAGCGTGCCTGGATCCAAGCTGCTGTTGGAGCAGTTAAGGAGCTCTGGGTTGACGAATACAAAGGCAAGTTCGCCCACGGCGCGCCAGTTCCTACCCACGTCTTTAAGGCCACAGAACCGAAAGAGAATCGTTTACTTCAGTGAGAAACCACAAGCGTCTCAAACTACACCACCTCGACCCTAATTCAAGCCCCGAACTGCCCTCAACGGATTACTACAATGAGTTTATCACCGCTGACGTTATCGGCCTTAATGATGACGAGGAATTCGACCCCGTCCAGTACTGGAATGAGCGTTACCACTCGCAGACGGACCTCGCTCGTATGGCGCTGGACGTTTTAGCCCTGCCTCCCATGTCAGATGAGTGTGAGCGCCTTTTTAGCAGCGCCAAGCTCCTCCTTACAAATCATCGCTCACGGCTCCGGATGGACGTCATTGAAGCCAGCGAGTGCTTACGAGCTTGGTATGGTCGCCCGGAGCAGAAGGCATTTGATGACTCTGCCATCGGTTTGATGGAGGGTGAGGCAGGGAGTACAGTTGGGGCGGATGGGTTGGGTGAGGGAGAGGAAGGCGGCGAAGATGATGGAAGCGAGAAGAACATACTGGAGACGCAAGTTGCTAGAGAACATGAGCTCCGTAGTTAGGTGGTGTCATAACCCAAGGACAAGAACAGTTCTACTCCAAGTCTGCTTATTCAGCGGCTCATTGATTGTCCCAAAAGGGTAAAATATGAACTGGATCGGTTCTGGATATCCTGGAGGCTGCCTGTCCCCACGTCTGGACTGGATTGGATCGAGGCTCGGATCCAGCTCCAATCCAATCCAATAACATCACTGCATCACACTTGTCCGTGCCCTGGCCGCCCTTTGTCTCTCTCCTCCCGTATAGCCCGAGTAGGACCTTCTCTAGGGTCCTACTCTGCGCCTTGTAGTCGGTCAGCGCGAATCCCGGCGCGCATGGCAGTCCCGTGCGCGTGAGCCCCATTTTAAAGTCCGGCTTCGCCGCGAGACGCGGACAGACGTACTTGCCGTGCTTTTCTTTCTCCAGCTGAACAGTCTCTGTCCCTAGCATGAGGGTTCCCGGCGGTATGTGCGGGAACGCGAGTCCCTCCGTGTCCCGCGATTGGAGAAGGATGCCGCTTGGCGGCCCGAGGAAGATGGACAGCCGGTCGTTGATCACCCGTTCTTCTACCTCTTCGTTTGCGACGACGCCGGCGGCGGTGAACTCCGCCCCGTTGACCACCTTAAGCCCTAGGTACTTGTTCTGGTTCACGATGACCGGCATGCCCTCGACGTACGGAAGGATGCCCGGGATCGGGAGCTGCGCGTCATCCCCTAGCAGCACTACCGCCTCCATCTCTTCCTCGGTCGGCACACGGGTCTTCCATTGGTGATCGGACAAGAACAGGGACACCTTCCTGTCGTGCTCCTCGCCGAATGCCAGTGCTGCGCAGAGCGTGAGGTCCCGCCTGTGTCGGTTGAGCGGGATGATGGCGCGCCTGCCTCCAGTAAAGTCCAACTTCTCGCCAGGGTTGTACCTCGAGTTTAGCGTGTCGAGGTCGGCCGCGGTCTGTCGGCCTGTCCGGATGCGCTCCAGCATCCCGATCAGATCCTCGTCGCCCTCAGCCCTCTTCTGCTCCTCTAGGATAACGACGCAGGTAAACATTTCCCATGTTTTCTTAGCCTGGATCTGCTGCCATCGGTATTGTGTTGCACGTTCCGAGAGGTTCCGTGGCGCCTTGCCGCTGTCGCCGTAGTCGAGCTGGCTCAGCTGGCCCTTCTGCAGCACTGGCCCGAACTGAAGGAAGTCGCCCGTGAAGACCACCACCGGTATCCCGCCGAACGGCCTGTCCGGGAAGCCGCGCAGCGCCCGCAGTTTGTGGTCTACCTCGTAGAGCGTCTTAAGGCCCAGCATGCTCACCTCGTCGACCACAAGCACGTCACGCCTTCTCCAACGCTGCCGGCGCCTCTCCAGGTTCGCTGATGGTAGGCTTTCCATCTCGGCTCCGTCTTGATCCTTGAAGGCTAGCCCTAGCGCGGAGTGGATGGTGTTGCCACCGATCCCTGCTGCTGCCGTCCCGGACGTAGCTGTGATGATGATGCGCTTCGACGCTCCCTTCGCCGCGCATACATCTTTCAGTGTCCTGATGCGGAGCGCCAGCTCTCTCTTTTCCTTCCTAACGGGAGGCCCTCCTAGCAAGCCGGCTTGACGGCTGCTCCCCAGTAAGGAGGGGTTGGTGCAAAATTGGCAAAAGTTTCTGATTGGTCCAAAATCTTGTGTTGACGGCCGCAACACATTCGGCAACTGGATGACGGCCCTCAAAAAGTGGCCCTTAGTTTTTACAGCTGGCAGCAACCCTGGTTTGTTGACGGGAGCGTGTCGCTTGACACGATCTCCATTTTGTTCGCAACGCTTCTTGATGTTTCGCAGAATTAAGTAATGAGTCCTAAGCCTGTCTCCTCAAAGGCTTCAGGATGACATAATTTCCATCGTCTGTGCCCGCTGTGGCGAGGAGAAGCCAGCGGGTGACTTTGTCAGCAAAGTGGATTGTCGTACTCAGAACGATTCTCATGTCAGCTGTGTCTCCCCATTCCGTGAAACGTTGAGTACTAACTAACTGAAGTACTCCAGATCTAGAGGCGCGACCATGACATTGAGGAGTCTCGCTGTCCGTCCTTCGTCAGCTGAGAGACGTGCCCCAAAGAGAACCCACGGGGATGCCGGCCTTTCGCCTCCGAACGAGAGATCCGGAACCCAGCCCAATTAACCTGAGCCAATGGGCATGCAAGGTGGGCCGCCTTTACCAAGGCTTCCGCAGCCAACATTATACGCAATTGTCCAATGATATGCTTATAAATAACCTAAAACACATCTTTTGGGCGGAAATCTGCAAAGGAGGTTAGAATAGGCGAAATTTAACACAAGGGGTCTGACTTATGGTGCATCCCAGGGGGAAATGCATCTAGCACTAATGCCGATGCTATGAGTTAAGTAAGTTTAGGAATGCGGGAATCAAATGCCTTAACAACTTTTTGCAGGTGGGACAGCGGATTGTGGGACAGGGTTGGTAAGTCGCAAGGCCGTCACAAAATCCAGAAGGGGTAGATTATTACAGAAATATTGAAGTGATGTTTGAACAAGGAAAGACCTAAGTTGGTGGGCAAAATTCAATCCAAGCCTCATGCGGGTTTCATTCGATTATTCTGATAGGCTCGAAATGGCCGATAATACTCTTAATCTTCGCATTAATTTTGAGACTTTTAAGTTGCCTCTTGGGTTTTTGGTTAACGTATCTAAGACCTCTTCGAGGTATAGGTCCTCATCGTTACAAAAGATAACAAGGATGTGACGGCTAAAACAAGACACTGTAAACGGTAACTGAGCCCAGCACTGGAGTATATCTGCTGTTCTCAAGGGCCCAAATCCTTTAACAAAGATGATAATCACATCGCTGAAAGGGGCAAGAACCTGCCAGTAAAGATCAAAGCAGAAATCAGCAACTTTTTCCTGGGTCGGTGATTGGGGTATCTTCCGCGATAAGGCAAGCCCACGATATGGCGATGCTGGGTTGCCGTAATCAGCAGCAGGCGATGGAGCAATGCGAAGTTGGCAATTTATGATATGATAGTTGCTACTTTTCGTGATTATAATCGTGTAGATCCTGCCACATTCCCTGCCTGTTCTCGCACCCCATGAATATTGCCCAAGGTGCCCTTTGAATCTTTTCGATACGCTTGAGTGAGAGTTGTATACAGCGCTTAGACGGCCTGCGCCAGATATTTGCAGCGCCTTTTTGGAATGATACGCATAATGTGGTGGGCCATGCTCTAAGGCCGTGAATCGTGGGAAAATAACCTGGAGTCCGCGTTCACGTCGCGGCCGTCACTGTCTCGGTGCCTATTCAATGTGAAGCGAGGTGTTTTGATGGAGTCTCTCCAGAGCGATGAAGGCTGCGATGGTGTTAGGGCCGGCGGCCTGGAAGGCCTCTTCGAGCTCAGCGCCTTTCCTCGCGACAAAGGCTGTGTCGGGCTCACCAGGGATTACCTCCGGCAAAGGATGCCCTTGCTGTATAAAACCCTCGGTACCGTCAGGGGATTTAATGGGCTCCGGGTCCTCGACCAGGTCCAGGAAGGTCTGGCTTGGCGGGGTGATATGGACATCACCGCTTCCGAGGCTGCAGCCGATTTAGTTTCCTCTGTGGCAGCACCGAGGGAGGCCGCCAACTGACCTTCAGCCCCAATGGAACCCACAAGCGGGCTTGCTGTAGATGCTGCCGAACAAGGGTTCAAACAGGTCCTTCGCTTGGCCCGGTTCAATAAGCTCTCTCTGACCTTAGACTCGCTCGCCTGGTTCTGCTGATCTCCAGTACTTAAGGCAGCCAGCTCCCTCACGAGGCAGCTGCCTCGTCTCATTCCAACTTCTCTTCCCCAACAACTCTCCAGACCGATACCACACCAAGAGCCGACTGCCGCCATAGACCTTCAGATCCCCTCTTGCGATACCTTTTTATCCCAACACACTATTATTAGAGCATTAAAACAAGCCGGTTGGACAAAAAAGATTACCCAAAATGTTGCTAAAAAACGTGTCGAGAGGTCAGGGGAAGATGCTGGGCAAAGATTGCTTGAGGGCAGATCAGGATCTGAACATTCCGTGCTATGTTACGATTGATACCTAACTACATTGTGATTCCAGTGCGTCTAGCCACCCATCTTATAACCTGACCTGCCCATCCCTCATGGATCTCGATGCACGCTGGCCTGAGCGAGGCTCAGCCCTGACTTGGGCGCCATATGGGCCTGAGCGGTGCTGCGGTGCCTTTCGCCGATACTACGGTGCCCTTCACCGGGCCTCCGACAGGCCCGAAGTGCTGCCTTCCAACAAAACGTAATCCAGACCTGCGCGACGATTATATCGAGCGGCGATCGCATTATAGGCCTGACCAAATGATCTTCATTGACGAAAGTGGAAGCGATCGTGGTCTAGCTATCCTCGGACGAGGCTATGCTCCGCGTGACTCCGGTACATCGCGCTGCCTCCTCCTTCGGCTGCGTCTCATCGGCCCTGCCATGTCGCCCTTCTTCTACCCTTTCCCAGCCACCCTATAATCATACATTCTTCCGGTCATAATCCCAATCGGGAGGGGGGTGGGTGACAAATCAGATCCCGAAAATGACAGCGACCCGCCTCGGCAACCCCGATTATGCAAGCATAAGAACTGGGGCGGGTACTTTTGTCACCCGCCCTACCACACCTTGCTTAACTACGGCTTAAAACAAGGCAACCAAAATAAGTTGAGCCTAGTTGTAGCTCATTGCTGCCTAAATGCTACCCTCGGGCAGGTGGCAGGATGTCAAGAGCTGCGTGAGGGCATCCCTACAGTGAGATCACTTCGAAGTAGAATTTCTGTCATAGGCCCCACCCCAATGAATTCGCTGTGTGGCTCTGTGACACTGCCTGTGAAATTCTCAAGCTCCGAGGCGAGATCCTCCCTGATGTATAATGTAATGTTCCCACGACGAAACGTAAAGGTACCCTCTTCGAAGCGTCCTGGTTGAAGATACCTTTTATAAATTTCCGATAACGTGGTTGGACAGTGAGTGGCGGATGACAGTGAGTGGCGGATGGTCTCGGACCTTGGCCGTGTTCCTCTGACGACAGACTTGCGATGTAGTCAGCTGTTACGTTCTTATTGACACCCCAATCCTTGAATCGTGCTTTATACATGCGCTCGGTGGCGACGAAGTTGTGGTCGTGTTCCATAATCTCAAGAACCTCTTTCAGCGTCTTTGTTTCATACAGCTCAATTATCTTATCCCGGTGCTGCTCCCACCCTGCCGTGGTGGCATAACTCTGACTGCGGACCTGCCTTTGTGTCGCATTAGGAGCTTTTGAAACCCCGAGGGCTGTGTCCCACGGGGACTCTGGATTTGATGCGTATACGGACGATTGGGTGGGAGATTGGGAGGCAGCTGGTCCGGCATCGTTACTTGAATCAGTTCTGGAGGGGTGCTCGGCAGCAGGGAAGCCGATCGTAGCGGCTGTAGGGTTTGAAGTGCTTGTAACTTTGCCGCCACTCCAGTCGTCATGTATTTCTGAATCAAAGCGTTTTGGGTCTTGCATGATAAAATGCTAACGACTTGAATCTTTGAATTGGAAAAAGAGCCGTATTTCTTCAACAATAACTTGATTTACTGGAAATAAACATATAATATTTCTTTAGTACATAAAGCGAGACCTCTGGAGGGAAGTTGACAGTGGGCTTTATGTATTGTAATTTTGGCGCTGAAGTAAGATCCTGGACCAGGCTCACAAAGGTTGTTGGGCGTACTTTTTTGTACTTACTCCCGTACTTTTGTTTAATTTCATTTTAGGATGTGAAGAGATGCGTGATGCAATAATAGTTTTGCGTATTGGGCTCCTACGCACTGACTAAGCTCCAATTACATTGCACCCATATGAATAAGGCTGTGTACAATGACCTATTCGAGTTCACCAATTACTTGTGATATATAAGTAGTGCGAGATCGCTGTATATCGTTAAATATAAGGTTAAGTATATACCGCATAGACTGCAGTGTAGTGACACGGATTATCGAGCAGTGGTATTAGGCCACAGCTACCCTTAGGCTAAGTTTACAACTGGCTAACAAGCCCCTATACCAAGTCAAGGTACATGTCCAATGTGGAGCAAAGACTAGCACAGTTCTGTATGTACTTTATTTGGTTCTCAGTTCAGGCTTGAATCTAAAAGTCACCTTCACATGACCAGATCGAAATGCAAGTCATACAATAGGCGGCTGGGCGGAGTCCACATGCGGGGTACAAATGGGAAGGTCCACTTTGTCACAAAAAGACCAGAAGTTCGAACATTAGTCCCGCCCCTTCTGCTCTTCCACCCTTAACCTTTTCAATGCTTACAGGACTGTACATATGTAAACAGAAGCGCTCCTTACAAAGTCTTCAATGTCCTTGCACACTATGTACATACTGTACCTGAAGTAGTCCTAGGCAAGGACGTTAAGGAGAGACACGCGATACTTCATCAGCGCCAACTGAGCGTACTTTGGATACGCGACTAAATTCGAATGTTCAGGACAAGAATATGATACGAGGGGTTAACAATCGTGGTTATGTACTATATACATAACTGCTCTAAAGTCCTTATGAACATTGCTCAATGCAGATTATAGTATGTATTTTACAGTACAGTGCAGGATACAGTAACGATGGATGAGAGCATTGTGACGAATGATGGCAAAAGGAAATTACAGCAGACGTAGGTACTTATACTGTACTGTACTGTACCGTTTATATTTATTGTACTGTATCAGCTGTCTATCCATTGGGACAATATTCTGGGGAACTTAAGACGCAGTCGAAGTACAAGAGTAAGTACGCAAGTGCGTGGTATGTTGCAAAATCCTGGATTCATTTCCCACTTTTTTCCTCCTCCAAAAGTCCAGAACAACGGCCCGAACTCATAGATACACTGCATACCTGTTCGCTATCAGCTCTTTAAATCCTACCTAAAGCAAAGGTATATTAGCCCCGTTCCCCTCCATGTGGAATCATGTTCTTTTAATATGTGATCTTTAGATGTGAGCTCCTTGGTATTGTCTCGGGATGAAAAGAGGAAAGGAGGAAAGAGATAAGGCTACGGTTGAGGGCGCTGTAGCTACCATTGCCGACAATGGTATCGATGTAGGCCTGGTCAGCGTTGTTGTCGCGGCCGCAAAGCTGGTAAGGATTACACCCGTAGGTCACCGGCTTGGTCTCGTTGCGGTCCGACGTCTGGTTGTGATATTTCCACGCCTGCGCGTGCGGGTACAGATAAGGCGATCAGTACCCCACAGTAAAGTCAGGCATGGGGCCGGCGGGGGGTCCGTGGCAGATGTGCCGCCAGGCTTGACGACGAGACCTGCCGTAGAAAGAGTATTTTCGTGCACATCTAGTTTGTACGCACCATAATCTGGTTGTGAACCCTCTCCTCGCAGACTTTGGTGCATAAATATGTCTGAGTACCCAACAGAGTCCCGTATTTTGAAAGACTACGTCATGGCTGTTGGGTTAAATACAGGTACTTCTGTTCCGGAGGGATCCTTTCCCTGAGTCTTTCTTTGGAAGGGAGCACTTTTTTCCGCAATGCCTTGTTCACGTCTTCTAACCAGACCGCGAAGACCGACAATTCCGCCACAGCTTTCCCGTGCTTCTTCTTGATTCTCCTTGGGTGGGGGCTCTGCGTTGCTAAGTGGATTCGGTGCATCGAATCGTCAACTATGTTTGATACCTGCACCAATCATTCAAACTGTTCAAGGTTGTGCCCATGTAATGTCCACGAAGATCCTTGGATTGTTCATGTCTGTTCCATCCGCCTGCTTCGACAGGGGGACACGTGTGTGCAACACCACGACAATGACGGCCCTGAAATCTTCATGGGCAAATGCCCGGCTTGTCCGAGGTTGCAATATGTAAAGATTTGAGTCCGAGTCCGACATGCCGAGTGAACTCGTTCCTCAGTGAAGTCAGGCTGTACCACCAAGCCAGGTCTTCTCGGACCTGGTCGACAACCCGGAGCCCCAGCAAGTGCTGGGGATAGTTGAAAGTCAATTAGAAGGTGTGAACCTTCTGCAGACAAGGCTTGCCCAACATGGGCTGTCTTTCCCGACATGGCACGTCGATGATGTTGTTGAAAGGTCATAGTCCTCAGGGAAGCCATTTGGGAAGTAAACTTTGACTGCCTCTGCATTGACCGCTGCTGTCAATCCCGCTCGATGTTTCACTTAATAATACGAGAGGTAATCACCTGCACGACATAGCAGATTGCATCCGTCACAGCTAATATGAAACCTATAAAACTGCTTAAGGCGAGTCATAATAATGGCCCCCTGGTCAATTTGTTCAATGTGTACTATATACCTCAAGTATGTAACTTGCTTTCAGATGGTAATTATCTAACCTGCACACCACTTGCCGCCGCTCGTGGGTTGCTCCCGGAGACGACACTAATACAAGAACTCGGCAAACTGCGTGAACATGGTATCGGCCCTTAGGCGTGTAACCGCATCCGCATCGCACAGAAGCACCACCGGATGACCATCCCTCTGATCCCGGGGAAGAATCGACGTGAAACCTCGGTAACGGGTCAACGCCCTGATACAAGAGATGCAACCAAGGCCCCTCCCCCAGTCCAGGTCCATGGTATCCAAGCCGGATACATCGGTGATGGCGAAATCGGGACCTGGGTTCGTGTCGAGCATGAGCACCAGATCCGTCACCGAGGGCAGCGTATCGACCAACCCGGCCAGGCTCCGCAGCTTCTTTTCGTCGTTTTCCGCCACGGCCTTCTTGATCATTTGCGCGACGGCCGCTAGCGATTCGGCTGTCGACGGCGTGCACAAGTCCCGAATTGAAGCCCGGGTCCGCGGGACAGGCTGGTTGGCGTTGCCGATGAACTCCGGGGCTAGAGGCGGGTTCACCCGCCGCCGAAAATCCATGCGCGTGCTGAACAGCGAGCTAGCGTCCGGCGGCTGGGAAACGTGAAGCTGACGGGCCAGGCTGACGTGCTTCCACAAGAGGGCCGAGATGGCCTCGGATTGGGTGAACTGCTGGTTCGTCGACCCGGCGGCGGCGCCGCCGCTGTTGACGAGGCTTACGAGGGACCGGATGGCCGCCGAGCTGAAATGCCACATGGATGTCTTCGTGTTGGGGGGTACGGGGATCTTGCAGTCGAGCAGATGTGGGCGGGTCGGATCCGGGCGACGGTCAAATGGGTCCGCTTCGTAGTCCGGAAAGTCGGCAATGGTGGCACCGTCCGACTTCAAATTCAGCCTCCATCGATCCCGACTCCCATCCGTGGGAGGCTCGGGAATGTCGGCGTAGACGTGATTGGAGGCGAGATTGGTCTCCCTGGCCCACACCCGGGAGAAGTTGCCTATGCCTCGTCCATCCGCCACGGTATGGTGCCAGGTGATACCAAGCAGGAGCCCACCGTTGATAATATTGGCCCGGACGAGGAGCGCCGGGAGACCCTCATCCGGATGCTCGTCCTCGGGCTTTGCGTTGGGGACACAGTAGAACCTCGATGGGATAGTAGTCAATGGGAAGTTGGCCTTTTCGAGATCTTGGTACGTCTGATTCCGGAGCAAGTCAGGGCAGCTTTCGGATCCTTCTTCTGCACTGGATCGATGGTCGACTGCCTGAAATAGCACCCCGGACTCCGGGCCGATGTCAAGTTCGAGTCGGTTGGTCTTGGACCCAGGTACAGCCTTGACATTGGCGGCAAAGTCGGGAACCTCGCATAGAGCCCTTGCTAGGCCCTCTTTGAGGTGCTCAATCGCCTGCCCGATATCTACTGTTTCTTTCGTCTCGAAGCCTGCCAAGACTTTGGAATAAAGTCGAATGGCATGCTGATCCAAGGTTGAAAGCGGGATTGTATCCTCGCAGAGAGGCTCAGCGAGGCCGACTACAGTCGATTCGCGAAGTTGACACATTTCAGCTGATTTCTTGTGGAAGAAAAACCCGGGTGAGCGAAGCTTGAAAGGTGGTGATTAATTGATAGATACTTTAACAGAGACGGCTGTGTAAATGGGCTACAAGGCAAGGAGACTTCAATCGCATATATCAACTGATTGTCTCGGAGATAAGTAATGATCGCCAACGATTTTCATTTAGGTCTACTTGGGAGGCTACCTAGTAGTAGTTCGAAGCTGAAGTCCACAGTAGCCGCATATTAGTGCGTACGCGCCGCTTTGACGCTAAGTAATGGCTTTTTTTTTCTTTCTTTTTTTTTCCCCCTATGTAGTACGGAGGTCGATCACAAAAGTTAGGGCCGAATTGCCAAGACGCTAAGAGAATCTTGCCAGCTGGCTGCCTAGGATACTGCTACCACACACCGCCTGTTAAAAATTTCCCAAAACGTAAATAGGTAACGGCTGTGCTGTGGGATCAAAGCCACGTTCGATAGCCCGGTTCCAGATCTTGGTTATCTGTCTCCGACTAACGCCCGTAATAGCCTCAATCCTCGCAGTATCCAACCCAACAGCTGGCGACCTTAGGGCTAAAATCGTTGCCTTGGTAGCAGGATCCACGTGTTGACGGGCGCCCATCCTCTGGCCTGAAGGAGAAAGGAGAAAGGAGAAAACGCTCGAATTCGACGAATTCGACGATTATAACGATTTTAACGTTCGAATACAACGCTTTAGCGGTGTGACTCGAGGTGCGTGCTGCGTGTGAAATAGCTTTAAATTGCAACAAAAGCAAAAACTCGTGTGGTTGTTAGGGGAGATCCTGGCTATCCCTGGCTTCAGCTGATGACAACACTATACAAATCCTTTCCATATTTAGCCATCCTCTCCACACCTGACAGCCCTTGCCAACTGCACTCAAGCCTTAGCGTCTTGGCAATTCGGCCCTAACTTTTGTGATCGACCTCCGTACTATTTGCCCGAAAGAGATAGTACGCATCTGATTGGGCATTCGGATTATCGATCCTTGATATTATTCGGAACTATTGGAATACCTACCGCTCGGTTCAGCTACCTCGGGGCAGTCTACGCAGCTATCTTTCCATGTATCGCGACAACTAGACGTATTAGACAAACCCCTTAAACTTACTAAGATCCAGTTTGTTGTGGAATCAGCGGTGTGGGTTTAGTTAGAAGAATAACTTGAACAGCAAAGACTTCGAGTATATAGCTGTGACGATGTGTCTTGCTTGTGTCTCCTTAACCTCGTACGACTTTCAATACAACCATTAATTGGTACTAGGCGAGCCCTGCCTTCTCGAAAGAAAGAAAAAAAAAAAAAACAGACGTACTGGCCTGTTGTGAAAGAAGAAAATGACGAGCAACTTGGCAAGATCGAATGGTGATGGCACTACTACTAGCCATGTCCCAATCATCAACACCGAGTCCAATGTGACAAGCTCAATTTCATCTTCATCGGGCATCTCTACGCCCGCGTCTTATGAAAGTGGCCAGAACATGGAACCAATTGCCATTGTTGGCATGAGTTGCAGATTGCCAGGGAGCGCCAATAACCCTGAAGACTTCTGGGAGATGCTGAAGAAAGGACGCACGGCATGGACGCCTGGTCCTGGAGCCAGATTCAACATGAAGGCATTCCAGGATCATCATGGAGAAACGGGTGAAACGGTGAGTGAAACTATTACCTAGGGGGAAAAATGCCATACCCCCTTCCCCTCTGCACACAGTAACTGTCGGCTAACGGGACTACAAGATGAATGTGAGAGGAGCACACTTTCTCAAGGGAGATATCAGCGCTTTTGACGCAGGGTTCTTCGGCTTGAACCAACTGGAAGTCAAGGTCAGTACTATACAGATAGGCTTTTCTGGGGGCAGAGGGAAGTTATGGACTAATAGCTACTAACTCATACTACTATGTATGTAATGTCTGGTCTAGGCCATGGATCCGCAGCATCGACTTCTTTTGGAGATAGCCTTTGAGTCTTTTGAGAATGCCGGCATGAGCATGGAATCGCTCTGGGGATCCAACACGGGTGTGTACGTGGGTCAGTGGGTTTCGGACTACCACGAGATAGCGACACGCGACACCTAGCAATCTACCCAAGTATCTGGCGACGGGGACTGGGCCGGCTATTTCCTCCAACCGCATCTCGTACTTCTACAACCTACATGGACCAAGTTTCACGGTGGACACCGGATGTTCCTCCAGTCTCGTGGCTCTACACCAAGCCATTCACAGTCTGCGCAGCGGTGAGGCATCCCAATGCTTCGTCGGTGGCGTGAATCTCCTCCTCGATCCTCAGCGGTTCGTCTACCAGAGTAAACTGTCCCTGCTATCGAGCGAAGGCCGGTCCTTCGCGTTCGACTCGCGCGCCGCCGGCTACGGCCGAGGAGAAGGATGTACCGGTGTGGTGATCAAGCCTCTTTCGGCCGCCATCCGAGACGACGACAGCATCCGAGCCGTAATCCGCAACACTTCGGTGACCCAAGACGGCAGGACGCCAGGGATCGCGGTCCCCAGCGCGTCCGCCCAGGTGGATGCCATCGCCAGGGCATACAGACCCATACTGGGCGACCCGGAAGCCGATTATATCGAGGCGCACGGCACGGGCACGCAGGTTGGAGATCCCATCGAAGCTGGCGCAATTGCTCAGGCATTCGGGCCACGCAAGCTTTCAACTGAAGCCCTGCCGATTGGCTCTGTCAAGGCCAATATCGGACACACGGAAGCGGCTGCTGGTCTGGCGAGCTTGATCAAGAGTGTTCTCATGCTGGAACATGGCATGATCCCCCCGCAGGCCAACTTTATCACTCCGAACCCGAAGTTACTACTTGACGAGTGGAAGATCCGGGTAAGCTGTTCAGGTCATCATGCGTACATAGAGGGAGGGCATTTTATCGTTGGCTAACTGGGTTTACCTAGATCCCCACCAAACTCGAAACTCGTGATTTACGGAGGATATCTGTGAATAGGTTGGTGAACCTGAGCTCTCTCTCTCGCCAATGAAGTCATATGTGACACTGACAGGTTTCCCACTGCAGCTTCGGATACGGAGGGACCAACGCTCATGTTGTCCTGGAAAAAGCTCCCGGGGTGCCGCCGCTGCTATCATCATCAACCACCACCACGACGGAGGACGAAGAAACTCAGCGTGTTTTCTTCATCAGCGCTGCCAGCGAGAAGAGTTGCCAGGCGCTCTGCGGCAGGTTGATACGATATGTAGGAACCAGAAGGGAGTCGAGCAGCAGCAGCAGATCCAACGAACTGCTGTCTCGGCTTGCTTACACTCTGGGGAAGCTCAGTGTCCACTCGCATCGGCTGGCGATAGTTGCCCCCAATGTGGAGAAGTTGATCCAGCAGCTGAACGCGGCGGAACAATCCCCCATCGTGAAGTCGGAGCGAAGAAGCAAAACATCTGTCGGCTTCATCTTCACCGGCCAGGGAGCGCAATACGCCAACATGGGACGCGAACTCCTCCGGCATTCGACATTTCGCCGGTCCATGGAACAGGCTAGCCAGCAGGTTGCGCGCCTGGGCTGTCCGTGGGACCTGTTGGAGGAGCTGCGCCGAGGTGGCGACGAGTCTCGCATCAACGAGCCTACCATTTCCCAGCCTGCGTGTACGGCCATCCAGCTTGCGCTGGTCGACCTCTTGGCCGAGTATGGCATCTCGCCGTGCGCCGTGGTGGGCCACTCCAGCGGTGAGATTGCGGCTGCTTATGCCGTCGGGGCCCTTTCGTTCGACCACGCCATGGCCGTATCCTACTTCCGCGGCAAGGTCACGAGCGATCTCCTCGCGGAAAGGCCTCCCGGTGCAGCTGGCGGTGCCATGCTTGCCGTCGGCGCAAGCCCCGAGGCTATCCAAGAGTCCATCCAAAAGCTGGGGACCGAGCATGGTCGCATGGGGGTGGCGTGCTTCAACAGTCCGCGCAGCCTGACCGTCTCGGGAGATGCCGCTGCCATCGATGCTTTCAAAGCAGACCTTGACCAGGCCGGAACGTTCAACCGCAAGCTCAAAACCAACGGCGCTGCGTATCACTCGCATCACATGGAAGCGGTTGCCGATCAATACATCAAGTGTCTGGCCGGTTTAGCCACAGATCCTGCCCAGGACAGAGCCAGATCTACCTGCCGCTTCTTCAGCAGCGTGAGCGGCAAGGAGCTGTCCGACCTATCCGAGCTTACCCGTCCCGATTACTGGGCAAAGAACCTGCTGAGTCCTGTTCTCTTCACACAAGCAGTGACACAGATGGATAGGCACGAGTACCAAGGTGGTCATGTTGATGTGGTCATGGAGTTGGGCCCTCACTCGCAACTGGGAGGACCAGTGAAGCAGATATTTCAAGATATGGGGGGCAAACAACGACCTCCGATCGAGTACATGAGTAGTCTGGTGAGGGGCAAAGACGGAGAGGTATCGCTTCTCGAGTCCCTAGCCCAGCTGCACATTCGTGGGGGACTATCACTGCCGCTCCACCGGCTGGGCCACTACGACCCGGTCCGTACCCCGAAACAACTGGTCGATCTGCCCCTATACCCTTTCGACCACGAGAAGACCTTCTGGCACAACACGCGGGTGAACAAGAACTACGCCCACCGCAAGTACCCACCCCACGAGCTACTGGGGACTCTCTCCCCCGAGGCGAACAAGCTGGAGCCGCGGTGGCGACAATTCCTGAGCCTGAAGAGACTATCTTGGCTGAAAGGCCACGTCGTGCAGAGGCAGTTGATCTTCCCCGCGGCGGGTTATCTGACCATGGCTCTCCAGGCCCTGCACCAGCACCGGCGTGCGCAGGACCCGGCTGTGCGGATCGAGAGCATGCTCCTGCGGAACGTGAGCATCGTTAAAGCCCTCTTGCTGAACGAAGACGGGCCCGATGTCGAGATTGCCCTGTCTCTCCGCCCGCAGCCCAAATGCGCTAGCGCGTCATCTTCGCATTGGGATGAGTTCCGCATCTTCTCCGTTACGGGCGAGGACGAGAGGTGGACCGAGCATTGCCGGGGTCTGATCGGCGTCGGTAACGAACTCAACGGCGGCGGCCTCGGCGGGAAAGAATGGTGGACCGCGGAGGAAGAAGGAGAATTGGAGCTCCAGGAGGCCCGGTGCTCCCGCCAGGTCAAGTCGAGCCAATTCTATACCCTCAGCCAGCGGCTGGGTTTCCACTGGCAGCACCCCTTCGATAGCCTCTCCGGGTTGAGAACCGCAGCCGGGGCGTGCGTGGCCACTGCCACGGCGGCCCCCCCGGATACCGGCACTACCGGCACCGGTGGGGGGTTGGGCAACATCTGGCCGGTAGGACTCCTGGATTCGTGTATGTTCCAGGGTTTCTTCGCCTCGCTGGCTTTCGACGGCGGCGTCACGTCGCCCACGGTGCCCACCTTCATAACCGAGATGCGCGTGTCGACCAATAAGCCGATGGCAGCGGGGAGGACCGTCCGGAGCACCTCGGTCGCTAGTACGGAGAATCCGTATGCGTATGACGTGGCGATCCGAGACGATAACGGCGGTGGTGAGCCTCTAATCGTGGCTCGAGGCATTAACATTATCAGACTTCCCGACGAAGCAGCCAACCTGGGTGGCGAATCTGGAAATGTTTGCTACAACGTGGACTGGGTCCCGTATGTGAGTGCTTGGAAAGTCGAGGGCCCGAGGAAGATCTGTGGGCGCACCTCGGAGCCCTCACACTGCATCGACCAGGTGGCGGAATACTGCCGTGCCCTGGGGAGACAGACGCCCCGGCTGAAAGCCCTCGGAATCGGAGCCGGCATGACGGCAGCTGCGCGGCCCATATTGCAGGCCGTCAATGGTGGCAGTGGGGACGGCAATCGCTATTTGGCAAGGTTTGATGTGTCTGGGCTGTCTCAAGAGGACTTCGAGTCCGTCAAGGAGGAGTGCGGGAACCCCCTTGCTGACGTCCTGGGATTTCGGGACTTGGAGGATTTCCAGCAGCAGCAGGGGCTTCAAGATGGTGCCAGCGACGACGACGGTGGGGAATATGATGTAGTCCTCGTGAGCGGCCAAGAAGTTGACTCAGTCCTCGCCGGTGCGAGACAGGTGCTGAAGCCGGGGGGAAAGCTCCTCCTGCTAGCCACGACACGCAGCCCGCCGCACTTTGACCTAGAAAAGGCAGGATTTCAGGACCCGCAGCTGTGCTTCGAGGATTGTCCCGCGGCTGACGATGGAACAATGGGCGTCTTTATCGCCACTCGACCTTGGCTTGCTGCTAGTCCTACCTCTGAGGTGCTGCGCATTGATCTTGTCACCCATGATGCCTGCCGGCTCAATGACACTTCTACCATCGACAAAACCCTACCGGAAGCCCAAGTTTCGGCTCACTCCTTGTCCGGGCCGACGCCGGAATCAGCCAACATGGTCGTCCTTCTTCCCGAGGTGGCCAAGTATCTGTGTGCGAATCCCAGCCAGTCAAGCTGGCAGGCCTTCAAGAACTGGGTGCTCCGGGCACGCACCGTCCTATTCGTTGGAACCGGCTACAGCACGGAGGCTGACAGCTCCTCCTCGGCGATTTGGACGGGACTGGCTCGATGCCTTCGCCTGGAGCACCCTCACATCCGCTTCGTGACCATCCAATTTTCGCAGCAAGGTGGTGGGGACGTCTCGGAAAAGATCGCCCAGTGGCTCCCCGTCCTGCTTCAGCGTACCTCGGCTTTCGATCTCAACCGACCGGGCCACGAGACGGAGAATGAGTTCCTCGAGAGGGACAGCCAGCTCTACGTGTCTAGGCTGTTTCCTCATCGCGAGAACAGCGAATATATCCGAAGCATGCACCACCAGTCCCCTCCAGTACCAACCCCCTTTTTCGACGAGAACCGGACGACCATGGCTGCCGAGCTGGGCGTTACGGGACTGCTCGATTCGATTCGTTGGAAACCCACCACCACCGGGACACCCGTCGTCGTCGGGCCCGATGAGGTTCGGCTGGAGCTCCGCGCCGCCAGCATCAACTTCAAAGACGTCCTCATCGCCGCGGGTCAGCTCCCGGGCATCACCCAGATGCGCAACGACTGCAGCGGGATCGTCGTCGAGGTCGGCGCCAACATGCGGGGACGCTTCCAACTGGGAGACCGCGTCATGGCACTGTACTCGGACTCGTACACCAACTACCCCGTGGTCCACGGTGACTGCTGCCACGTCGTTCCCGAGAACCTCAGCTTCGAGGAGGCCGCCAGCGTGCCCATCGTGTGGGCCACCGTCTACTACTCCCTCGTCGACATGGGCCGCCTGGCCAAAGGCGACAAGATCCTCATCCACTCGGCCGCGGGAGCCGTCGGGCAGGCCGCCATCATGCTCGCCATGGACATCGGGGCCGAGGTCTTCGCCACGGTCAGCAGCGACGACAAAGTCAACCTGCTCGTTGACCAGTTCGGTATCCCTCGCGACCACATCTTCTCGAGCCGCACGGGCGCCTTTCTCTCGGGTATCCGCCGGGCTACGGGCGGGCGGGGCGTCGACGTGGTGCTCAATTCGTTGTCCGGGGAGATGTTCCGGCACTCGTGCAATGTCCTGGCACCCTTTGGCCGCTTCGTCGAGATTGGCCGCAAGGAACTCATGGACGATGCCCTGATGCCCATGGCTTTTATGCTCAAGAATATTACTTTTGCCTACGTGGACATGGCCCTCATCATCGATATTAACAAGCCCTTAGCCCAGCGCGTGCTAGGCGACGTGGTGCGGATGCTGGCTGCCGATGCCGGGTCCTCCATCCGGCCCGTGGCGCTGACGACGTTCACCATCTCGGAGATCGAGACAGCGTTCCGTCATATCCAGGCTGGGAAACATACCGGCAAGATTATTCTTAAGGTGGAGGACGGACAGGAAGTAATGGTGCGTTATTCTTTTTAACCCTTCTTAAACTTTTCTCTACGTTGCTTCTCTTTTGCGCTTTTCTGCTTCTGCCTGCCCCGGACCGACTGCTAATATGAAGAAAAGGCTCTTCCTCGCCCACCCCTCCCTCCCACCTTTCAGCCAAATGCCACGTATGCGGTCGTCGGTGGCTTTGGTGGTATAGGGAAAGCATCCATCGAGTGGCTCGCCAGTCACGGAGCTAAAGAGATCCTTTGCATCTCTCGCTCTGGTGCCAAGACCCAGGAGAATCAGGACTTTGTCAAGAGTATGGAGGATAGGGGGGTTCGATTGACTGCCGTCAAATGCGATGTGGCCTCGAAGGATGAGGTGGCAAGCATCGCACGCCAGTTCAAGGAAGAAAACAGACCCATTCGCGGTATCATTCAGTCTTCAGTCGTCTTTGAGGTATATCATACCCTCCGCACCCTCCCCACCCCCTCCCCCTCTTTCTATGTTTTCTTCTCTTTGGTTGGATGCTAACCAAACATTACACTTCCTTCTCCACAGGACGGCCTATTCGAAGACATGACGGTAGAATCATGGCAGAACGTCATGAACCCCAAGGTCCGGGGCACGGCAAACTTGCACAAGCATTTCCAGTCGTCGGATATCGACTTCTTCGTCATCATGTCGTCCGTCGTCAGTATGACGGGCAACGACGGGCAGACCAATTACGCGGCTGCCTGCTGCTTCCAGGACGAGCTCATGCGGCAGCGCACGGCGTCCGGTTTGCACGGCTTCTCCATCAACGTGGGGCCCGTCCTCGAGGTCGGCCACCTCGCCGAGCACGCAGCTGTGGCCAGGCAGTTACGTCGCCGCGGGTTCGAGCCCATCTCCATCCAGCAGGTACTGTCCATGCTCAGCTACGCCATATCGCACCAGCCCCGGGTGGACGACCCGGATAGTAGCGTATGCGCCGTCAGTTACAAGCCGTGCCCCGAGAATGGCGGTGACGCCCAGAAGAGGGGGTTGAGGTTCTCGCATCTGATAGGCGACGAGTCCTCCACGGGGAGCCAGAATAACGGCGGCGCACAGGGTGGAAACGAGGGAAATATATCCGACCGACTGGACGAGGCCCCGACATTAGAGTCGGCCATCGAAATAATCTGCCCCGCGGTGCTGAAGCAACTCGGGAAGCTCATTGCCACGCCCGCCGAGACTCTGAACCTCGAGTTGAGCCTCGATCACTACGGAGTCGATTCGCTCATCGGCGTCGAGATGCGCAACTGGCTCATCGCTTACCTGCGGACGGACCTCCCCTTGATGACCATACGAAGTACCGGGAGCATCAAGGAACTGGCTGGGCTCGTGGCTAAGGAGTCGCCTATGGTGGGTTCGTATTAAGACTTACCCTATGGTAATATGTATGTATGCATGTATAATAGAAATAAAAACTAGTATTTTATATAAAAAAAAAATTCCTGGGTAGTGTGAATAAGACTTTGTATGTAGCGTGGCAAGGACGGTGCCGTGGATCATATGCTATATATATATTCCATTATTATATTAGCTGTGACAACGCAAAGCGGAATCAGTCAGCTACACGGCAGCAGCAGCAACTTGGCGATAAGTGACAGGACCAGGTCCTTGTAGTATTCGGTGACGTGTTCCGTAAGTTTGAGCGTCGAAATCCTCCCCGGCGATGACGATCTTAATTCTTGCTAGCGTATCCATGTCCTCGTAGTTCCATTTGTCATACGGCTTGTAATCAGTTCGAGGCTGGTTCGGCCCCTTGAAGTTGGTACACAACCAGAACAAGACCCAGAAGAAGGACTCCAGATCGGCCATGAAGGTGTGCGGTTCGCCCCTGAGAGCGTCGATGGCCATAAAAGCTAGGGTGCCCGTCTTCCCTCGAGCGCCCGAGGCACCGAGTCTATCGGTGCGCACGGCTAGGTCGAGGTCGATCAGAAATGATGCCCGGAACTCATCATCATCTCCTGCCGCCGCCGCTTCGTTGTTGTTGTTGTTGCTATTGTTGATCATGAGGTTATTGATGGAGATGTCGCGGTGGAGAAGGCCAGCCTTATAGAACAAGGACTCGTGACCTTGGATGCATTCTGCCAGGGCGCGGATCGCTAGTAGCGTACTCGCAGGCGATCTCCTCGCGTAGCCGATCAATCTGTGCGGCCACATGGGTCTGAACGCGGTCCGAGATATTTGAGGACACAGACGCAGTCGAAACCAGGCCTCCAGAGGGAGTGGGGGATGCAGTTGAAGCGTCCTCGGAGGCCCCAGGCTCTTGCACACGCCCCCGTCCTTGGTCCACCGACTGCATACCACCAGCCTCACGCAAGGCTGCCTCCTTTTCCTGCACCTGTGCTAGCAGTAATGTTAGGCTGGTGATCTTTTCATCCACGACCGCCTCTTTTGCTTCCATATTATTCATCAAGTCTGTTATGCTCTTCTCCTTCTTGGCCATACGCCGTAGCAGTTCACACATCATCTTCTCACGCTCGATATTATGCGGCGGATACGGACTGTATCTGTCCATTCCCAGCCCTTGAGTGCGTGGGCATTTTGTACGCCTTAGTACACGCACCTGAGCACCCGATGCCCTGTGTTTAGGAGACATGCCTATTTTGGCTCGCATATGCATGTTGCTGCTCTGAGATGTGCCGCCGAATACAATGATTTAATGGGCCAGAAGCTTGGGCAAGCCGGTATGTGTCATCGTCCGATAATCAGTGATTGATTATGCATGCGTGGGGAGCCCTTCACAGCCTCCAAAGAGACTCCCACTGGTCAGGGACATGCCAAATTCTACTAGTGATATGAACTTTTCAGATTCCAAATGGGGAGGGGGGGGGGGAAGGTTTGTTGGTCACCAGGGGCACTAAGAACTCTGAGGCGGACTTACAACTACTCAGCACGCCATTGCCTTTTGTCAAAGTGGTTCGTCATGGTCATCTATCCATTACAGTGAAGCGAGGCCACGAGCCGATGCACTTTCTATTGGTGATATCGATCACAATGGTAAGGAACGCTTCTTCGGCAACGTTTATCTCTGCTTCCTCATATATTTATAAAACACGGAATTAATTAATAACGTTTCAACAAATAACCGTCCTTGTTTTCAAGCGCCTTCTCTACATCGCCTGGACAGTCCAGATGCTGGCCATCAGTGCCGTGAGCAGCATCGGGCTCTTCTCCACAGCCTATAAGGAGTGGATGCAGGGGCACCTTGCGCTGGTCTTCATATCGGTATTTCGAGCGTCTCTCAGTATTGACCTCTCAAGCAAGGTACTCTAATGATGACTGACCGCTGGCCGTGCTTACAGATCGGCGCTATCAGCATGGTGGGATTGGCGTTCAAGAAGCGCCACTCCTCCGCGACCACACTGCTCATCGCGTTAGGCTTCACCATCCTCGAGACATTCACCATCTCTGCCGTCTCTTCCATGTTCAAGACCTCCATCATTCTCAACGCCGTGACCGCTGGCATCTTCGTCTTCATTACCGCCTTCGCCTGCATCACGAAATACGACTTCACTTCTTGGCTGCCCTACTTGTTCGGCGGCTTGTTGGGCCTGATCCTCTTTGGTTTCATAGCCGCCTTCTACCCTGGCAGCTCAATCAAGGAGTTGATCTACGGCGGGATATGATGCACCAATTGTTGGGGGGGGGGGTGACTTGACGCATCTGTGCCAACTCGACGTTCCCACGGGACCGTCTTTCTTCTCTTTAATCTTCACTCTCTTAATTATTATATGCACGACATGAATTTGTTTTACATTTCTTCTTTGCCACCCGTGGATCTATTCAATTCTCTATATTGGTTTCCTGATATCATCTTCTACGCCGTGCTGTTTGGGACGCTCAACCAGCCCAAATTCACATTGTGTGAGCTACGGAGTGCTGAGAACTTCCAGGCTTCCTGTGGGGAAGATCAACTTCCCACGATGTTTAGCGAAGGCCCGCAAATCGCAGCGATTGTGGAAATAAGACTGTGCATAGTGACTTTTTCGGGTATACTAGCTACTTGTGACGTATAAATATTGTTTGAACATTAAGAACACATTGCATATACTATAGAAGCCGGAACACACAATGAGTGTTCTATAATATTTTCTAACAGGCTTGGCAATTAGAAGTCGCCGTCACCGCAGATCAGGCGGAAATTCAAGTTGGTGCAGGCTCTTCATCTCTCCTTTGCTGCGCAAGTGGCGGAGTTTGGTCACGAAGTCAAGAGGTAAACGCCCGGGGCGATGCGATCCAAACGGGCTCGACGACCACTCCCAGAATTTTGGCGCCAAACCCAGCTCTGTACCAACCAACGCGACAACCCCTTGCACCTTGGGATCCTGACGTAGGGATGGCTGGTCTTCTGTGAACTGCGCCGCCTGCAATGCGTTACAAGCACGCAAACCGCCCCCAATATGCCTGCAAGTCTGCCTCCACCGCTGGCGGCACACCGAGAGCGGCTCCCGATTAATCCAAGTTATAAAAAACGGATAAATTTCCTGTCCTTTTTTTCTCCCCCTTCCCTCTTTGCCGGCTTCGCAAAACCCCAAAAACACCACTTGCGACGTTTTCACATTGCATATTTAACCTCTTCCACTTGCCTCAGTTTTTCTCCCATTCCGTCTAATCATGTCTAACTTTCTCCAGAACCTGTTCCTGCTTCTTGGACATCTCACTTGGCACTTTCTGGACTGCGCTGAAAAAATTAGTAAATGGTTCTATAACCACGTTCTCGGCTTCCACTATATCGTTGACATCCCGCTGTTCTTTCTCGAACTTGCATTGCAGGTGCTTGTCTTCTTGCTTGAAGCAGCTTCAGATTTGTAACGCTACTTCCGCCTGGTACACATATACCATCGGCGCCAGCCTCGCCTAGGAGTCAGTAGTGTCAATGCGTTGGAAAGACAGGGCGGAGAGACGTTATTTGTGGGAGGATGAAGCTTGGATGTGGTTTGGTCGTTGGCAAAGTTGTTGTTCTATTCCTCATTTAAGAATACTATTATAACCCTACAATATCTTTAATAGCGAAATTCCAAACCTAAATTTGACTTCTTGCCAATAAAACCTAGGCGAAATTTGAATTGTTCTGTAATTGTTGGTACGGCCCTGACGGCGTAGGTCAGGGGGTCTTTGCACGTGCAAATAGGCGTTGGGCAAGAAACCGTACGTCTGGGTACGGGTCTGGTTTTCTTGCTACCGAAGGAAGAAGGGAAGCTATCGCCATCGTGGGCGCCGAGGCGCTTGGTGTAGTAGCCAGCCCTTCTGCTGACTAAGCCAGACCGGCCCTTCTGATTGGCCACAGCCGGGCCGGGCGTAAGGCCCCTTGGACTGCCCTCAAACCCACACCTGTTGAATTATAGCACAACAGTGGCAACAATACGACACCACACAATCACTGCAACTAACCCCCTCTATATGATATTCCTTACGGATCTGGCCACGTCTCCAGGATTTGTATCTAGGTTCAAAAGTGAGCGATTAGATTAGGATAAAGTCGTCTCAGGCCAAACACTCGCATCCAGCCGCACCCTCAAAAAGCATGGAGTACACAGAGAATGCCACAATCAACATTGCAGCAACAATATTCCGTCATATTGCCTTTGTTATTCATGTGATGGACGGTTCGCCCGAGGATTATGCACAGACACCAGCATCCTTCACAGCACAGGCTGACAGGTCTTGTTAAATATAGTTTGCGACGTTATTGATAGAAGAAAAGGATTTGTATAATAGTCCCAAGACCCGTTATAATTGTGGCTGAGCAGACTTCAGCCTCTATGGATTCTCATGCTCCCAAATATATACCGTATTCAACATGGGGCTGGTTTGTGATAAGGCCTCCGCGTTAAATTTTAATAAGGGAGCGATGTCAAACCGCAGGGCCGGGCCAGCGTCAGACAGGCACAAAGGCAATACCACCCACCCGAGCCAGCAGTCGATAAATGTTGCGTCTCAAGGGTGGTTCTGAGCACAAATAATTGCTGTGGCAGGCTTCCCAAAGGGGCAAGACGGGCTGTTCCTCGCCTTTCCGTCCCGCGATGCAAACTTTCGTTGGGCACCGATGACATGGGGGTGCCCAGCTTCCAGCCAACAGGGAGACGCTGTCGACGGCAGGATGCATTCTTTTCTTACCCTACGTCTGCACGCCCTGGCAGCCCTGCACATCCACATCCCATCGTGCAGCTGTGTGGTCTACTAGACTGCATCAAACGAGCGCTGCTAATAAGGGGCCGAGATGCACCTGGACATGCCGTTACCACACTCGGAAATAACTCGACAGGGGCGACGGCAAGACGGATCTGGAGATGGCGGAATCCGGTGGCTCTGGGTGGAAGGTGTGGCCCGCCCCGGATTTTCCAGGTGTTCCAGACGTGGTCGATGTGACGGTTTTCTGCTATTGATGGATGTGGTCCTTGAGGAAGGACATTAACGATCTTAGATTAAAGTGTTCTTCCACCACAGAATGATTTTCCATCTCTTCCAACCTTGGCTTGTACGCCCTGCTGAGCCGGGGCGAGGCTTTTCAATTGGTCGATATCAAACTTCTGGATGCCTCGACACACTCGCCTTGTACCAGACAATTCCAATAGGTAGAGACAGCTATCAATTTGTGTGATGGTGTTTGCTGTCATGAGTACATGCTAAGCGGCTTCGATAACACTCGATACCCACGACAACACGACTACTGTTTCATACTTTTCATCGCCGGCTACATTATTTTTCTATTTGGCAGCATTTGGGAGTACTTTCGTCTTAGCAGATGTAGGATTGTTTTATATTTGTTTCTTTAGTGCCTCGATACTTACGACGCGCTAGGATTCGTAGAGTATGCGGCTCTCTTACTATCGTTTAAAGTAAAGGCTCTATTTACCATAATATCGCTTGTGTTAGGGGTGGTATTGAAATTCCCTAAGAGGAAGGCGTTATGATAATAATACGTTTGCAGGAGATAAAACGGGCATCTTCAGCAATATCAGGAGGGCAGTACTAACCTATCAGACCTCCTCCAACACCACAAGCTTCAGAAGCAAGGCTAGCAATAAGATAAGGGTGATAACGGCTTCTGTATAATGCGTAAACTCAGCTTTTAAGTGGAATAATACAACCCTCCAGTCCCTAGACGATAAGGACCAAGTTTCATGCCGCCTGAAGCGAAAACACCAAGAGGGGGCCATAAGATCCAGGGCGCCAGCTTCATCAGCGCCTCCCCGGATGCATACAGCCCCAAGCATACTGCCGGCAAAGACATGGCGCACAGTAGCTACAGCTATAATCAACGGGCTTCCAGCAGTATATTTGACTGCTACAGACGTTGACAACAAGAGTAATAATGGCTTTAGCAATTAGGGCAACAAGGGGACCAACGGGAAGGAAATGCAGTCCCAGATCATAGTATCTATTAACTAGGCAATTACGCACAATTTAGTATGCAATTGAGTGTTTAAAAGCGTGCATTCAAGCGTGCAATTGAGTGTGCAATTGTGTATAGTTGAGTGCGCAATAGTAGGTGTGGCCAAAACACCACGAATTCAAGCCGGCAATGATAGCGATGGTGCAAACGCTGGGCATGCTGACGACGCCAGCAACGCCCTTATAGACGGGTACAACAGAAATAAGGGTCTTGGCTGCTTAGTAAGTGGCTTGGCCCTTATTCCAGAGGTATCTGTGTACCATCCATTTTTATCTGTACAATAGCCGGTCTGGTCTATACGAATATCCGCATTCTTCTTCAATCCCTTGAAAGACCCAAACCACTCTTCCCACTGTGCAGTTCATGACTATCTTCGTTTTCGCTTCGGCTCTCCAACGGCGGTCCGCCACAGCTGGCGGACCTGCGGCCAAGTTGGAGGAAAGAAATCGGCCCGAGGTTTCCTAAGAGTATCCATAGCGTCCATGTGATAAAGTCCACTTTTTGCACAATCATCAGTAAACAGATGCGAGCGGGACGGCGTCAAACGACAACGCAGTGCCATCACGGTGTGGCTATTGGAAAGAAGCGTCGCATTTACGCGGGCACAGCCACTCGGCAGTTAACCATGAAACCCATTTTCCACAAGAAATGGAGCCTCGGAAGCGTTAATGGGGAAACATGGGTGGGTCCCGATTCCCTTGCGGCAGATCAGGGGATCAACTGTGCGTTTCACACAGGGATATTGTGTGGGAAAACGAATACGTGATCCGAAAGAGGAAATACTTAGCGTCTCGCATGGCGCTGGCACTACGTACATTCGACTCGCCTGCCATCCGCACCCGGATGTTTCTCACAGCTGCGCGCTTGTCCGTTGACGGTCGACAGGTTTGGTGACGACTTACCATAAATCCAGGTTTGTTTCTTTATAATTGTTCAAAGAACCACGGCGTCCTTCAGCCCCGCGAAAAACGACAACCACTAAGTTAGTCAAAATAAATTTCGGGCACTGGGGCACATAATTAGTCATTCGAGGGCGTGCATCCTTGGGTGTGTGAATCTCCTATCTCTTTTCCATCCCTTTGGCGACCAGAAGAGCGTCGGTACATGAAGTTCAAGGGTGTAGAGCCAATCACAGGGGCTGCATTTAGTCCAGGTCCATTAAAACTAAATGACTTAGATTTGCTATATTTTTTAACTATAAGAGCTGTACTGTTTGTTAACTATAGTACAAGATGCTTTTGTAAAATCATTATTTGAGTGAGGTATGCAGGGAGAGTGGAAAGGTGGGTCCCTGGCTCGTATTGGTGCTCTTCTGGTCGCCAAAGGGATAACCCCACTTTATGCGTTCACTGGAGCCTCGAGACATCAACCACCACATCACGTTTCTAAGACTGCCAGTCTCTACTGTCAACCTCTTACTCGAAGTCCAGCAATCCTCCGACGTGCTATAACATTTGCCAAGCAGTTCGCTTGGCACGTGAACTCGAGCGAGAGCACCCGCATCACGTAGTTTCAGTTGCAGTTGCCTTCGGGGTAGCGCACTCATCCATCCCAACCGAAGCCGACGAAGGGATGCCCTTACCCTGGGGAGCTGCAGAAATGCATCGTTTGGTAACTGGTCTTCATACGGCCTTGAAAGTAACCCCTGGCGTCCAATACATATCGAAGCACTCGGTTCCTGCGTTAAGGATACACTGGCTGCCCACCCATTGGATGAGCTACAAGCACGGCGGGCCGGGGGTGAGCCCACGGAAGATATATACAAACAAGCATGGGGAAGAGGTATATGTCTACCTATATCTCTAGGTCTCTCTTGAGGCTGACTCCGAAATACATAGATTCTCTTTCACGGGCAATACCCTCCAGCAGGATATGCGCTCCTCCCCGCCGGTAATCCATTTCTTACTCGACACTGCCGTAATCTTGCAAGAGAGGTGAATCAGAAGATATACGCCTCCTATGTAAGGATTAGTTGCAATTACTATCTCATAATCTCCCTAGCTGACCATGCCAGTAGCGTCCCGAGAGCAAAAAGAAACCCGCGAAGCAACAAGGCCTTTTCGTGCCAAAGGGTATCCTGGAGAAGGTAAAATCTAATTTTGATGAAAGGACGGCATTTTCGGAGGAGGAATGGTGGCAAGAGTTGGAGAAAGAATACCCGAATATACCGCCAGCGGACAAGGCCGAAATCCACCGGCGTTGTTACTTACCTTTCTCAGATCGCACCACCAAGCCCGAGTGGACAAACACATTTGTAAAGATGCGGCAGTACGTTCTGGAACGGTATACAGCGTTCAAGTCCCTCGCTATTGACGAGTGCAACATGGAAGCGGCTGCTAAGGCACATCGAGAGGCTGACAAGATCTTGTCGATCTGGCGTGGCGGCTCAGAATCTGAAGAATGATTTTTTTTCCCTCGGTCGATATAGAAATATTTAGGCTGAAGAGTACAAAATACAGTCATCACCATGGAGTGAAAGTAAACCTTTGTACGCGCAGGGCAGAGGCTCGACTTTGACCGCGTCCAGAAGACACTCCGCCGCAGCAGGACCAGAGTTCCCAAGAGTGCCGCGAAAGATAACCAGCCGAAGCTGGGCCGAGGGAACCGAAAAGCACCCGATGGTAACCCGGCATCTAGGTGGAATACCGCACTCCCTCCCCAGAGCTTCTTACTGTCAAGGACGACCCGGACCTGCCGGATAGCCTGCACACAAGTGGCTTCCGGGTCGACACCAGCGCTCTCAATCATGTACGCCCCTAGCACAGTGCGCAGGCACTGAGTCTGTGCCGCGCTGAAGCGACTTCCGAGCCCGACTGGGCCCTTCTCCCCAGGCGTATATTAATATAAATATGCTGAAGAAGTAGTTTAACCATTAATATAATAGATCTAGGGAAAGGTGGCCCTAAAAAGAAACCGAGGAGTAATATTGAGATAGTAGAGATGATAAACCTGCGCAATGCTTACGCGACTGGATTAGGAGACACAGGAAATAAAGGGCATGGCTAGTGGTAAGCAAATTCCAAATCCGGTGTGAAGAGGATCTAGGGAGTACCATTCAGATGTTCATATCCTCTAGCTCTTTGATTCGTGTTATCAATACGACCTTGTTAACACAGCGTCAGGGTAAAAGAGGCAAACATCGACAGGTCCACGGACTATGGGTTTTTCTTTTTCATCACGGAATCCAAATGAGAATGAGGAGTCTCTGTCTGTAGTTTGACCGAGAAACCACCCGCCAAAACATCTAGAAGCCGCATCCGGAGGCCTCGCAGATGTTCTTGTCCGAGCAGACCATGTAAAGGACATGGAGTTCGTATCATCGCATCGCGGCGCAGTGTACAGTTGGTCCAACCCTATAGGCTGGTATCTCCGGGAAACTGCCTTGTTAGACTTGTGATACTGATTCTGCCTCATGGTAGCCTGTTTTCGTCGCGTCCGAGGCGCAGAAGGAAGCCCAGAACCATCCCCGGGGATGCTGGGGTGGCCCTGCTCGTCAGTGACTGAGGACGGTCCTTTCGCGACCTCCTGACGTCTCACAAATGGTGCAGTGTGAAATGTAGATGGCGGCTACAAAATCACCCGGAGTGGCTGCTTGTCGTTTGTCCAGCCGGTCAAGAACTATGCACATCTGCCTGTCGAGCCGCAGGAATATCCTAGGTATGGTGCTTTTGGATGGTGACCAGTGGCTTGACAATGCTATTGCACCAGTGGCTGAATGTCGTTCGGATTATAAAAAGGCTCGATCTCCCTCCTTTTATCAGTCTGACTGTGATATGGCAGAGCTCCTCTCTACTACCTGGCTTAACCTGCTTGACCAATTATTAAACCAAACCAATCACTATGCAATCCACCAAACTCATCAATATGGACCTCGAGGACGCTAAAGATTTTCAGTGTCTCCGAGACAGACTGTACGAGTCCTTGGGGTCATCGTTCTGGCAAAACCATGAAGTGCCCAAGCTTCTTCAGTGGGTACGCACTGTCGATGCCATTCACAACTGGCTTGAAGAAGCAAAAGAGCACTACGGCCGGTTCATACAACAACAAAACCGAGAGACGGAGAACTTCCATCTGCCCGACAGCTATATCCACGAGAGATTCGGGGAAGTCTACAGACGTCTCAATGCTATGGACCCCTACCTTCCGAGGACATTACGGAATGGAACACATTATGGGCGCCTCGAAGAGGTTACGAGACGGATTGCTGATGAGCTTTGGAGCGGCAACTTCTATTGGTTGGATTGTTTTTCAGGGCTGATCAATGCGGTGCTTTTGGATCATGATGAATGGCTTTTCGAACTTATCAAGCCAGTGTGTGAATCTATCCAACCTATCACAGTGGACCAGCACAGAACCGTGGATTTTCGCTGCCACTGCAAGTGGTGCAATCGGGTTCACAGTGGCCGGCAAGAGAGGTCTCGATGGCGATGGTTTCTACCGGTACTCATCATACTACTCGTCACATTGGGCTGAGCCGATGCATCAATTATGTATGGTAAACACAAGTAGGAACGCATTTGTTTACCAGTTACTTGGAGATAGAACCACCTAGTATTATCGTCCTGTCGCGTTCGTTGGATGTGCTGTCTGGGAAGAAAGGCGAGCCCCTGAGAGGGCGTTTAGAATGAGTATATAGCTGCAATCTGCGCCAACCCCTATTTTCACAGAAGTATCAAATGTTTCTCCGAAGTACGCAACAAAGTACACTGAGGCGGAAATACTGACTGTGTTACCTAACCAAGCCTGATATTGATCTATGATACTGTATGTGTGTTTATACTGTACAGCAACTGAACCTGCGGATCAAAGCCATTCCCTAGGATTGTGCATGGTACTTTGGATCCCTCTTTACAAAAGTCCGCGGCGCACATGAGGCAGGATTCCATTCTGATCTCTTCCTTCTTTGCAAGGATTCCGCGATCATGGTTGTCACCACCTGAAATTATTCACTGCCCAATTGGTAATCATACTTGACTGTCGTGTGAGCCTGCCCCTTCTTTAAATTTCGCCAGGTTCTGTTTAGAACTCTGCATACGTAGGATGTCGAAAAGGATTAGGATCAAAAAGTACGGTACTTTGGTGTGAGACATGAAGTAGGGGTTTTCTACTTCATTATTTTCCTTGCACGTAATTTCCCTATTCGTTGACGTCTCCTTTAGCTACTAACGTTAATGATATTTCATTGAAAGCATTATGCTATGCCGATGGAAACCCGTACATCGCTGTCCACTTTAGCACGGTGTGATATTACTTTAGCATATCACAATACGCAAGTCTGCCTCGACTGCCAAAATTGCTACGTCTTTCAAAAAAAAACTACCAAAGCATACCGATGGCCAATCTCATGAATCCCTCCTCCGTCTGATCATCGGGCCATTCTCTCCCCTCAATGAGATGAGGCTATGGCAGACCTCACTGATCAGTATTGGAACCAAGATGACATCTCCCAAGCCAGATGTGATGATGTCGTCCTTAACGACGAACGCCAAGTGTCCAACACTTTGGACGCTGTGCCCGTAGCTGTGTTCTTCGCATACATCTATGACGAGGAGCATGGAAGCAGCCAGCCCTTCTTCAAGGGCTTCGCACTGTTCTCGGCTCAAAGTGATGTTATTGCTGGCACCATGGATTGCATGAGGCAACGAACTCCTTGCCAAGCTCCGGCAAACCAGAGGCGACGGAGCACTGGCCATGAGGCGAAGGTTGGTCTCAATTATTCTTCGTTCAACCAACGGCTAAGCCGCCTTGGCTTCATTGATGCTGCTGAAGAACACTTTCAGGATCTTCTCCAACTCGTTATACTCAGTTTTCAGCATCTCTAGAGCCACAGTGATATGTGGTATACAAGCTTCTTCGCAATGCCAAGGAGTTCCTCCTATAGTCTCCTTCCAGCAGTACTGGCGAATTTTCTCACATCTGTTGTTGACCTTGACGAATCCAAGGGTTGCTGAAGAACCTTTCAAGAATACGCTGAGTGAGGCCATTTTCTTCAGATCCTTATCTGCGCTGCGAAGAAGCCATATTAGCAAATGAAGTAAGGCCGGCTTAGCAAGAAGGACAAGAGAGGAACGACTGAAGCAGTCAGGAAAATGAGAAGATCGAGGACTGGGAGCGGTACTCACAGGGCCCTGTCCAATTTGGCCAACGTTTCCCGCGCCTGTTCGAAAAAGGCGAAGACGATGGACTTGCTGAACTCGCGCTTCTCACTCTCGTCCATCGACAGGATTTCGGAGAACCATGTCGTATCTACGTTCTTTCTGAAGTCGGGCTGGTTGAAGCGGCCGTCATCTCCCCCTAGGGCGGTCATTTCCTCAGAACGACGGCAATACTGACATAGACGTACATGGGAAGAGTTGGCACAACGGGGGGGCCTCCGAAAGTTACAGAATGCCCAGAGTCTGCAAATACAACAAGCCATCCCCCCCTCTAGCGGCATTTTCTCGGACACTAGCCGCCTTCTCAAGCTCACTGATCATGTAGCGGCACGCTTCTGCAATGTGATTCCAGCCGAAAGCGTACTAGCAGACCTGGCCTCAGCCACCCTCTTTTTCCGCAGTCACGATAGAAGCCCCAACACACTCTACCATTGGCCAGGTATGTCATTCAATACGTAGTAGACCAGTCTGGATTCTGTGATCGTCAAGGCTAGGCCGGGGTCGGTTGTCTAACTAATGGGAATACGCCCAATGGGGTTGGTAAGACTGCAGCTACTGTCACTAGCTCTTGGGGAGGACTGAGACGCCTTACCCGCTCTCGGGCTTGGGCACATCATCGGACAGGAGATGCTTTTATTGAAGTATACCTCTTAGCACGAAAAAATTATATACGCATCTAAGTACCGATTTTTTTTTTTGCAAATCAAAGGGCCATTTGCAAATCAACGAACCCCCCGTCCCTGAGGCACGAAGGGCGGGAATGGGCGATTTTGAGGCCCCCCCCTTAGTACAAACAATAACCTCGTTTTTCTGCCCAGAAGATCTCGTGGCTGGCCGCCTGAAGCCGTGATCTAGCTCATACCGGTTATGCCCCTAATATACTTCTGCAGTAACTTGTTCTTGCTGTCTAGCTTCTCGTGTTGCTTCTCAACCGCCTCGACGCGTTTAAAGATGAGGAGTAGCGAGTCGTGCAAAGCCTTCGCATGCCTAGATCGCCAGCAACAACCGCCGGCGAGTCAGTCCTTGAGTGCTAGAGTCTTAATAAGCCCACGAGAGCGCCCACGAGAGATTTCAATGCAGTCTCCACTAACCGTCGTAATTCAGTATGCATTTCATGGCCCAATGCCTCAATATCCTCGCTTGTCATCCGTGGGCTCATGGCCAGTGTGGCTAACAAACCGACCGACCTAGACCGGCCCCTTCGGTCTGTCGGTTTGGGTTGGTCAAGGCTCCCGGTCGGTCGGTCTTGGTCTGTCTGGGTGGGCTGCCAGTCGGTCTACGTCGGTCTGATAGTCCCATACCGAGGTTCAACCGGTGCAATTGAAATGATTCCAGAGGGTCCTGATTGACTCAAATTAGATCTAATCTCTGTGGGAGATGATAGGTACTAGTCACATCCGGCCTCATTAACTTAGGCTGCATGTCAGCGTAGGCTGCAGCTCTCGGTATAGGCTGCAGGTCTCAACATAGCCATTAGGTATTTAGAGAGCTACCACCACTCTATCACAATTTCTAATGGATCTGGGTCACAAGGATAAAAGCTCTTGATTTTTCTATCTACTGAGTGGAAATAGGTTGGGTTCTTATACCTAAGATAAATTAGGCCTCCAGGGCCATAACAGCCGTTATGTTGAAAAACTTGCTTTTTGGGAGACATAGGTGATACCAACCTCTAACTAGAAGTCCGGATTTCCGGACTGCCGGTCTGAACAGCCCGGCTAAACAGCTGGAAGACCTTCCTTCCAGTTTAATCAAATGTATAACCCTTTGGTCTGTTGCATGTAACACACTCCGAATACACTTCATGCCACCACCCATCTCTCTACCCGACAATCTCTTAATTAGATCTCAAAGAAAACTCTTCAGTCAACTCATACCATGCAGTAACAGACTACTTATTAGCATCTATGGCTTCTCAGGCTTCTAAGATCTCGGTCTCATGAACTAATAACGCTTCTATCGGTTCGTTTACATCAAAACTTTCATGGAATTTCAACGCCTTTTTCTATATAAATTATCCCGATCAACACCTCCAAGTTGAGCTTGGCACGAAGCGCAGAAAGACCAAGGGACATCGTGCTTACGTTTGTCTTCACTATCAGAATCCTCCATGGTCAAATCGAGTACCTGGCAACACTATACACCATACGGAAACGGCTCACCGAGCCCTTATACGAGCAAGCAAGGCTGCAAATGATACTCCATCTAGTACACTTGCCTCAGGTGTTTCGTCTGGCGCTATCGATTCGTATATCGTCTCTCGTCCTTCGCAGGCTACTCTCCGCAACTGCTTTAATAAGCAAGCCTATATTGAGGCAGTTGTGGGGCTTCTAACAAGGCGCAGACTGCCATTTTCGGCAGTTGAGTACTCTGAGCTGCAAGATCTGGCTCTGGCATGTAATCCAGCCATCAGGGACCTTCTCATCAACGATCAAAAGCAGGCTATGAGCTATATTAACTCGAACTACTCATTATACAGCTCACAGCTTGCCAAGAGCCTTCAAACTACGCAGTCAAAGATACGCATATCTTCTGATCTCTGAACATCACCACATCGCCATAGCGTACTTGCTGTATGCGTTCAATGGGTAGATAAGGACTTCAAGCTTCAGAAAGCACTGCTAGGACTGCCAGAGTACAAATACGGCCATTCTGGTGCTATGCAGGCTGGATTAATCGCCGGTACGCTACAGAAGTTCAATATTACTACTCAAAACCTCAGCTATTATATAAGCAATAATGCTACATCAAACAACACCTATTTAAAGGAGCTATCAAAATTTTTAAAGGTACAATCTAGTATAAGTTTAACTCTTAGCCACTAATGCTACTATAGCCTAAACTAAATTGCATGTATAGGCTAAGTACCCTCATAAACGCCACAGAATCCGCTGCATCAGCCATATTATCAATCTCGCCTTACAAGCATTCCTTCTTGCTCGCTCAAAAGCAGCTCTTAGAGCTACACTCGAAGCTACTACCAATAAGCCCGGTTCAACTATGCTTAAGGAGTTCTCACAACAATTACATAAGCTAAACCTGGCAGAGATTACAGCACATTCAGACACCACCACACGGCAAGAACAACAGCAAGAAGAGCAGTAGGAGCAGCCCACGAGAAGATCTATAAAGGCAAGAGACTAGCAAGCCACAACTACGCATCAGCAAGCCAGCAACAACAATAAGCGCTTCGCTGGCTGGCAAGGCATTCCAGCACTAGCAAAACTTCATGTACTTGCAGTCTATATACGGGGCTCACTATACTTTTAACACAGACTTCTCTACAACCAGACCTTTAATTCAATTGAGATCTATATTAAAAGAATGAGGGCATCCTAAGCTATCTAATGGTTTTTGTCACATTAAGTTTAGAGGAAGATTGGTAATACTGCATAAGTAAATGCACATAGATTTGGTCACATGTCATCAAAAACATACTTTTAACATAGATTGTTCCACGACTAGACCTCTAGAATTAATGCGGAAACAAGCAATAGATAGCTGGGAATGCCCTCTATCTTTTGATACAGTGTTTAATTGAATTGGAGCAATATTCGATGAGAAATCTGCGAAATGCTCTTCAAATGACAATGTGCATACAAATTAAGCGTGCGACAACATGTCCGCGTCACTAGCGTGTTTTCGGAAGCGTGGTATGCAAATGAGTGTAGAGTCAACGCAACCGTCAGCCCACCCCCTGTGTTTCACCCGAGATGGCGGCCCCCCCCCCCCCACCAATACCTCTCCGACTCTCGACTCGAGAGCCAGACCGGTACCGACTGGCCGACACCAACGCAGCCGGATTTCAATCTAGAAACGGATGCCGACAATGAGGCCAACGACGTAATCGCCATGCAAGAGGCGGAGAGGTACCAAGGCCGGAAACGAAGCAGCAATGCTGGGGAGCCGCTCGACTACCTCCTTCTGCCTCCTTCGACGCCCGAGCTTCGTCTATACATCGTTAGTCTCTCACATCGGGAGGAGTGGACTTGTTGCGTACCACGGAGGACCCCCGTCGTCTGCGTAGCCCTTATCATATCCTGCTAATTGCCTCTGCCAGCAATATTCAGCTTCCTCCTCCTGCTCACGCTCCCATTCACGCCGGCTCCATACATTATTCATGTAATCATGGTAATCGTCTTCGTTGTCGAACTCGATCCTGCCATCAGGATCGGTCCAGACCTCCTTCACCGGAGGGACTTTAGTGATTTGGACCGTCCATCCGTGTTCGCGCAGCTTTACAGCTAGATAACCCTCTGGATGATTCTAGTCGTCGACACCGCTGAGATCCCCCGCCTCGTCGTCACTCGCCTCCACCGATTCTCCGCCGTACCATCTCACATTGACTATGACGTTTTGCAGCGGCCGAAGAGCCTTAAGCCGCGTGTCGATCAAATCTAACGAGGCCATGGAGACGGGAAAGCCACTGGTGAATGGAAGGGATAACTCTAGCGTGGTTATGCCGACACAGGCATCTCTTATGAGGTCTAGGTCCTTAACATGGTCTTCATGAAGCTGAGTACCCAACAAAGTAGATCGGTTTGGAAGTGTAACACAGACGTGGCGAAGGAGTCTTGCTAGGAGCCCGATCTGCCCAAGGAAGAAGGCGAGGGTGGTGCCTGTGGCATATCCTGTCGTCGCTTTGTCTTCCTCCGGAAAGTGAAAACAATTGTTGGAGTAAAGAAGGGAGACGGCTTCGTCATAAACTTGCTTGCTAGTGCGAAGAAGGGCAGGACATAGGTCGATTCTTTCTCCTAGCCACAGCCGTGCTGGCAAGGGGTATTCCCGCTTCTTGAGGTGGATGAGTTTAGAGTGAACGAGGAGCTGTGAATAGATTTTGAGCCTGACCTCGACCGGGAAGGCGAAGAGATCCATCGTCGTAGAGTTTGATCCAGCAGGCTCAACGCTTTGTCGATGTCTCGGCGAGTCCCGCTTGTGCTGGGCCAGGGCGCTCTCGCCTTTGACGGTCTTCCCACACTCGCAAACTACTTTAGCCATGATTCAGTTCGAGGCTGTGGTTGTACAGACAGGAGCGGGGTGACTTGAAGCCTGATTCTTTTGAGCTAGGACCTTGTCGTGGCTTCTTGGCGCACTGCGAGCCTGGAACCCAGTCCGCAAACGGGACAAAGGGCAATGTCTTGCGGGCAGGCAGCAGCTGGCTAGGAGGAGCAGTGGCGAGCGGCTCGATTATAAGAGGTCCAATCCTCTGGAACTGGCGACGCAAAGAGTCATGCGCTCGATTGGCGAAGCTGCGGGTGGCGCCGGCAGGGCTCTTTCAGAGTGCGCTGGTATATCAAAGCCTTGACGGATAGGCGCTAGGCATCTTCGACATGTGAAAGCCCCGCTCGATCTCTCGATGCTGCCCAACCGAGCCCAACTTTTGCCCATACTGTACTCAGAGAGTCCGGGGCCGAACCCTCTTCAGGTACGCTGCACCTATTTGAACGATCCTACCGTAGCCAGAGGCCTAGTTAGTCATGTAACAGACAGAACCATTCCGCTACAAGCACGATTCATCGTTGCTAACCATCATCATACTTGAGCAGCCGTCGATTTCCGGCCCTGTGCCGTTTTCTTCTCGTTATCCACCCATCCAATTCGTGAGAGCCGGAGAGTCGATCGGAGATAATGGGAGGAAGCAAAAAGGGCGAATCCGGACGAAGAAGACGGGCAGCGGAACCGGTTCGGAAATGCCACAGTTGAGAGTTACCGAGTACGGGAAGCTGTACGTGTCGGGTCTGGGGGACGAAGACTGGAGTCTCTGCGATAAAGATTGTGGCTGGTGCGGTCATTGCGCTGATGGCGTGGTCTTCTGACAATCTGTGAAATGCAGTATAAACTCTGCGAAGATAATGCTGCAGATATACAGCGGTTCGTACTCCCTCCGCATCTAGAAAAGCTGAAGATCTACATTATATCAACTCCGAACCTCTGGGAGACTGTACATTTTGACGAACTAGAATTGCATCGCCGCTTAAACGTCGTAAGCGGGGGCTATGGGGGACCTGGAGCACGTAGAACAAGACTGGACTGGAAGAGGCGGGAATAGGGAATGAGGAAAGTGAAGAGAACGACGAAGAGGAGGACAATAAGGTATCTTACTGAAGCTAAATGGTGAATTACATGCTTGCAAGAGTAGCGAGAGCACCTAACATCCCTTATTGCATTTTGATGAAAGGTGCCTTCGCAAGCGCCTTAGCCTGGGTCTCCCAAACTACCCTGCCACCCTCCGCAAGCACCGAGCCGAACTCCTCCAACAGCTCCTCTGCGCTCTGCTCCCCTTTGCGAATGGCCTGTTCGTACTCTTCGTCAGTGCCGAACGTCGCCGCCCGCCACACTGCCTTCCACTTTTCAATTGCAAGGATAGCCTCGGGGTCATTTCGCCTCACGTATCTGGCGACCATGTAAAACGAAGAGCGAGTGGCGTGTCCTGATATCGGCTTGTAAAGATAGGTGGAAGAGAACTTTTTAAACCTTTGAAAATAACACACCGTGTCCCAAGCTTCGAGTTTGTGGAGGAGAATGATCATCGTTCCGCCCGGTGTAAGGTGTTCGAGGCCCAGAGCCAGTTGAGTGGTTTTCAGCCTATCTCCCTCGCGTGTTTCTCGGTATGAGGCTCGGGTTGGGGCGTGTGTTCGGAGAACATGGCCATCACAGATAACTAAATCGAAGAGCCGTGTCTCTTCAATTTGTCGTGGAAGGAAGTTCCCCGCATCCGGATGCTCTGCTGGAATGTCTATAACGCCCATGTCTTCAGCGAGCATTGTGATATCCAGGAACTTGACGCAGTCTTTATATTTTCCACCGAGAAGGACATTGTAACCTCCGCCCGAGGGTGGCAGGCTGAAGCCAAGAGCCTCGCAGCCTGTGTTAAGGTTTGTTGCGGTTGCGAGAAAACCACCCGGTGCCACACACATGTCGAGGACACTCCCAGGCCACATCTTGGTGGCAAAGCCGAGAGTGGCATTGTGAAGTTCCTCAGCAATCCTCATCATCAATTTGAAGTGATATCGAGATGTCTCATTATCCGTTTTGTCGGCATTCTTGCGCTGTTTCTTAAAGTACGTATCGCCAGCCGGGTTTTCCCATCCCTTTTCCAATTCAATCTTAGTATAGGACTTGGAGCTAAATCACGTCTCGTAGAAGCTTTTTCGGTTTACCTTTCGCCGCAATTCCGCCAGTTTCTGGAACTCTGGAACCCGGTCTAGCAAATAAGTTACTATAGCGCTGGTATTACGTCGTTTCCACTGGTCGGCGGGGCATAGAACCTGCTGCACTGCGGGCTGAAGACCGGCTCTAACCAGCGTTCCTAATAAGTCAAGTCTAGCAAGTCAAGTTGGCAAGTCAAATCAAGTCTTGCAAATCAAATCGTCGGGCTCACAACCCAAATCAAGTCAAGTTCTCCTCACTCAGACTTGCCAGACTTGCAAGTCATATATGGCATCTGGTTTTTCCTCTATATAGGGTCAATTGGCCCCGGAAAGTGGCCAAATATGGTTCTGGTGATAATTTTCTTGGTGTTGTCTCCCGTCTCCAAACTATTGCTTAGTCAGCACAAAAACATCTGGCGTCGCGCCGTCGCGGTGACGCGGTGCTCAACAAATTTCACCAAGACTTTGTCACAAGTCATCAATTCCTCCACCAATTCTTGAGCTTTCGTACCGAAACAATGGATAAAGGGCGAGACCTACATCTACGAATCAGACAAGAATTTCTCTCCTATTCTCAATAAACTTCGGCCTGCACACCGTTTAGGGCCCGATCATTTTGAGACTGTTGCCGACAGGGCAACCACTTCGTATAAGCACAACGCCAAGTTGCCCTGCCAACAGCCAAGTCTCCCTCCGTATATCTCATCTGCCTCATCGTCCTGTAGCCAACCAGACGAAGAACTGCCATTGGTAACCCTGGGCAGCCCAATTTGCTCCAGCTCCCCATCAACAGGAGCTTCTGTTAAACTTAACGCCAACACCAAATCGACAAGGCCTATCAGGTGTAGAAAGCCTTATCCGCTCGCAGTAGACTTCTTTGGAGACAGCTCGTAGTCTCCTAATGCAGCAGAACTGTGGACTCCTCGACATCAATTCTTTTAAAACTGGATGGAACGACACTCAAGAACATAGAAAATTGCATCAATGGCAAAGTTGATATCGTGGAAATAGCACCAAGTGGTCATGTAGTCAGCGTTAGTGTACAAATAATCAGAACTTCTATTGCTCCTCAAATACCGCTCTGATGCTTCTTCCAAGCGATCAACACCTATTGTGGTCGCGTATGCAGTTGATCAAGGAGTGCCTCGATTCGGCCGACACCTTAACCACAAGGATGAGCCGTCCTGCTCCTTACCGAAAGCTCGGGCAGGGAGAGGGAGGCCGGTCTCTTCTTCATTTTGAGTTGTTAATGTATGTCGCGCACATGGCAGTGCCTCACCTCGCAGTCAAGCAGAGGGAGTTTAAGGTGGACCGCACCCGGTAAATCACTTCTACCTGTTAGCTATGACCGGGAAGGAATCATGAAGTCTTGACACAATGGGAGGCCTCAAGAAATTAAACCTCAGCCAGATTTACACGATCTGTACTTAGAAAAGACTGGCCTGGAATTTATCAGAGGCCTTGAGTTGCAAGGATCCAGCCCGGGTCACGCTAGACATATCTTAATTTTTGTTGAAGTTAAAGCTATTCATGAAGCCTCTGGTCTCGAATGGTCCTCAGAATTCGGCCCTTGAGCAAAACGAGGTGCTCGGATTATAAAATGCTCGACACAAGACCTATACATAACTTTAAATCATGAATTTCATTTCATAAACAGAACTCACCTTATTTTATCCCAGATCTTCAAATAAGGAACACAATATGCATTATAACCTACAGAACCGTGAACGCTGAATGACTATATATACCTCGGTCCAGCACAGCATGAGGCCTCAGGAGCTTTTGATTTTCCCTGAATATATACCGGTTTCGCCATGTCAACATCTGCTTTAGAAGCCCGCCGGGCCGAGCTGGTACGGCTAAGTCATTTCTGGAGACAGCGATATTTGGTTGAGGCATTTACCACATTCGAATTAGCATCTCGAGTTCTAAACAGCGATGAGATTACGTTAGTAGGTGATCCTGTCTTTTGGCAAGGGACATGCAGAGATGTAAATGCTGCGCTCAATAGCGTTCTAGGACTTGATTTCGGATTCTTCGTTGGGGTCAAACAGCAGTTATCCACATTGCTACAGGTTTGGAATCTAGTGCTCGAAGAGAAAACATCCTTTGACGCTTACGGAATGGATCCTACTATGTCTCGTGAATGCCAAGAAGCATTAATCTTGGCTGGAAAAGTGATTTCTGGTAGGGCAGGCATCGCGCCTGATGAGGAGTCGAATTTGTCATCACAAACCCAATCAGGATCTCCTATGAGTTTAGATGAGATATACGCAAGGACGCCCGACTTTATTAGTGCTAATAATTCGGAACATTTAGCGAAGATGGACCTTGACGGTTCATCCTTGTTTAACAAATGGGATAATCAGCATGATGGGGGTGATCGTCAGGCCATGGCAAGTTTTCTAGACGAGGAGAAAGGGTCCGGGCGCGGTGCCGTACGTCGGGTGGAGGGTATACAAACCTGTTCAAGTGGTGGGGCATCAAGCTGCTGACCAGTAAGCTTCCAGGTCGTCGCTAGTGAAGGTGGTTGGCCCCTCATTCTGCAATACACGGTAATGGTGTATACTCGGGAGCCACAGCGGTGTCGTGTACAAAAGGCGGCATGAAGCCCCAACAAACCTTGTCCTTCCTTTTACTTTTTCCCTAGCTTGCCTCTGACCTCCTTCCTACAGCGTGATTGTGGCAAGGTTTCCTATGTCCTATTGTTTTCTTTTCACGCACTATAACATGAAATTCAACGAATATACGCTTCTGATCCTCCATGCTGCTATTGCTGTCTTTAGCGCAGCCACGCTGGCATTCGACATCTACACAGTCTGCCAATCCCTCGGCTGGCTCTACGATTTTGCGCATCTCTACAAATACGAGAGCAGTGAATGGAACTGGATGGTGGCAATCCTTGTCCTTTCCATTCTTAGCCCCCTGGCCGACGCGTGTTCTGTCGTTTGGAATGTTTACAGAGTTTGCCAAATATATGGATACCACGACGCGGACGGTACACAATTTTTCATTATCATCTGGTCGCTATTCGAGCTTGGGGGGAATCTGCCGCATCTGATTGCCTTGCGGATTCATGGCTGGTCAGACATTCTACGCGAGGCGAGCCACCCAGATCACGCTGCCGCCATGAACATGGTCCAACGCTACCGGATGGCTATCGTCATCTTTTATGCGGCGGTTGCCGGTATTTTTGAATGCCACCATCACAAGGGTCACATCGTTGCAGGCTTGAGTCCTGATGTGTTGTCCAACCCTCGTCCCAATTATTGTATGGCTCTGGCAGGAAGTTTCTAACAAAGTGGGAAACGAATTCTAGGCCTCTCGGACCACACTGATAGTCCAGTGTAACTCGACCAGACTGACCAGTAGTTCAGTGCGAGGGCCGCAGACTAACAGTGGCACTATTAGTGCGCCCAAGCCCTTCCAAGTTTGTGGCCCACTGCGGAGTACCCAGCCAGGACGTACGCGGTCCAATGCGTCGAGAGCGCGCGCCGCGGGGTTTCAAAGATGGCGCTAAAGGAGTGTCAACAAATACAGCCAGTGTGCCGTGTTTGTCGCAACTGAAACCATCCGTCCTAAAACTTACATGTTCAACAGTATCCTAATTTTGTAGCTTTGGAATGGGCTATCTGGCTGATTGCAAGAAGCATGTACTGCCTGAGAGACGATGAAGTGTGTGTTATCTCAGTGGCGAACCTTAAGCCGACGAGTTAAGAGATACCAACCCTGCCATTACAGATAGGCGGGGTACCAGGTAACTTCTATCCAATACCTGTAGGGTAGGTTGGGCTGGGATTGCATCGTCCTGAGCGAAGCCGTTGAGATGCCAATCACGCTAATCTCTTTGAGAATCACAGTCAAACTAGTGAGATTATAACCACTGGCTTGCTCAGAGCTTCTGTTTCGTATCGATTCCATCGTAGTCTGAGATAGAATGGCAGATTGTTGTGTCCGGTCGAGTAATGTGTATCGTACCAATCATGGCCCCCAGTTTCTGCGTCAACGTGGTTCGATTACTGACTACGTCCCATCCCAAAGCGCAGATTAAGTCAATTACAGTCCGCCCAAAAGGCTATCTATCGTTCTTATTGAAGACAGGAGCCCACAGGAGGCAGCCTGAGAGGCACGGGGAGTGCCCAGCCGCAAGTGGGGCTATTATGTTCGGACTAATAGTGTAAACTACAGTTTGCACTGTAGTTTAGTTTCAACCTTGAGGGACGGACCAATAGTTCAGTTTGCATATCTCAGGCAAACTGGCAGTTCAGTGTAGCTAAGTCAAACGGACTGGCAGTTTAGTGTGACCAAGGCAAACGCACTAAATGAGCAGTTTGAGGCTTTCACACGCACTGGTTGCACTATTAGGAGCCCTGATAGGTACATGTACTTTACAGAATGTATATACAACATTTTGAACTCAAATCGGTGGATGTAAAGCGCGGAGCGCCAGAATGCGGTGTTAAAACCACAACCATGTGTGGGTATGATTGCACTATGGGGGTGATAGGAATACCAATATAGGAGACGTCGAGGAATTACTCAACCGCTAGAGAGGTTCGAAGGCAAGGCGTCAGTCGGGTATCAATATTTACAAGTCTGTGGGGTGGCCGATGTTCCACTCCAGCGTGTTGAGGACGTGCATCTCCATCTGGGTGAACATGCCAGCGTCGTACAGGCCGCTAGACATGCTGTTGAGCTCGTTGATCGAGGGAACACAGTCCTTCTCGTCACCGTATTTGGCAGCAATCAGGAGGGCGGCGCAGCCAACCTGAATATGTACTTCTGGGAGCAAACCACGCATCGTTCTGCACCTATCAATAGAGTAATGCCCGACTGATGATAGTGTTCCATTAGAGCTGATTTTAGAGTTCAAATATTACTCACCTAAAACAACGGGTGGTAACCCAGATTTATGCCAGCGCAAGTACCATGCACTGTCCTCTCTACCTTTGAGTCTCCCCCAATAGCTTTAATTCGGTAGCAGCTGCAGCCATCTGAATGGTACAGATTATTGACGAAGTACATTACATCTGTTATAGAGCTTCTGTAAGTTGCACACGCAAAGTACAATGCATATGTGTCTAAATATACATTCTTTTGTGGCTGAAACTCTCTCATCCCTAGCTGAGCAGGACACCTATGAATACTAACACGTCTAAGTTGCTAAACTAACATTATTATGAATTGTTTACAGTCAAAGGCGAAGTGGGCTTCGCGAAAATCTTTAGTTAACATTTTTAGTAGTGGTGGTGTGGGTCCGGGGCTTAGGTGGCTTGGCAGATCACGGTTGTAGCGGCCGGGTACTCAACGGACGAATCGCAAACAGAGCTAGGACTGGCTGGTAGTCTGCCTGGGTCCAGTCCACAAACTGCTTGGGTCCCCTTTCTGCCCTCCCGTCGTTCGTCCCATACGTACCTATCCCGTCTTGTCTCCCTGTATTGCACCGCACGGAACGGATATCTACGCATCGTGGTCGGATTCTGTGCAATATACCTTGATCAATCTTAGCCCAGGCAGACTTGCCCATAGTGTTAATGCGTGAGCCGCCTATCACGACCGGAGGCCTGTGGGCTGTGCTGCTGACTGCATATTGCATGTTGCACAAACCCCCGCTCCTTGCCAACCCGTCGTGATCACGCTGAGTCGTTTCTATTTCGCGTTTCCCTCTTCACCCTGAAGATCATAATAGTTGATTCAGTCCATACCTCTGTTGGTATACTCCTATAGCAACAACATCGAGCTCGATATTGATTGTTACTTCGTCAAGTCCAAGGCTGCCACAGCGTGCAGTCATGTTTGCCTTCCTCCTTAATTCGCAATTTTCTTTCCAAAAAAACAGAGTACGGGTCTAATCGCTTCGCTTTGGTGTTTAGACCAGCCTGCCCTGGCTACTCCTTCGGCGCCACATCTCCAGGGCGCATCTATGCCGCGCGCGGCAAGCGCGCCGTCGTAGACTGCTTGCAGACCGGCGGTCTCTGAACTCCCCTTGGGACCCTTGACATGCAGGACAAAATTGGGGCAGAGAAGATCCAAGGCTGTCGTGGGAAATATGACCTTTCTGAGAGCGTCACGGCCTGACTTTTGCAGTGTCCCCGGTCGGGCCCCATAAGCGCGATCTGGATTTCCGGAGACAAGGTTGGGCAGCAAGGGGCAGGAGATTAGTCAGTATAACATGGCCCTACTAACGTTCGCCGTGTCTAGGCCCAGGGTAGTACCCTGGATGATTCCGTCCAGAACCCTCGATCGCGCTGCCTCTGAAGTCGCCAGATTCTGCGCGTTGCGAAACCTCTTCCAGTTCTCAACAGTGAAGGTCTGCAGCTCTAACGAGGCGCGGCTGGTACCGCAAATCACCGGGCGAATTTTCTCCAGATTGTCAGGCGGTGGTGTAGCTGCGCTGTGGGATTTTGTGCAAGTCGAAGCTCATTTGATATAACCAGGGTGGCCAGTTCCTTGTTGGCGCTATTAAGGAACTGGTAAGTTGTGTGTGATACGGCTGTATCTTATTGAGTGGGCGGGCTATTCGGAAGAGACGGCAATATGAGGAATACATCTCTCCTACATCAACGAGGTTAAGCAAGGGTCGGACATATTCCCCGTCCACGCTAAGCCCTATTCATACTATTGTAGATGCTCAAGATGGTTAAAACATACCACAATCCCGCCGCCGGCCAACACCCTTTCCTTCTGTGGCAACTCCTGTTGCTTATCCCTCCCTCCCGAGGCTGACCCGCTGACAGTATCTTTCATTCGAAAGGTATTAGATGTCGAGAAGCCGGACCTAGTGGTTCTCACTGGAGATCAGCTGCACCATGACATTCCCGACAGCCAGTCTGCCCTCTTCGAAGTGGTTGCTTCTATCATTGAGCGTTCAATCCCATTCGCGGCCATCTTTGGCAATCATGATAGTGAGGGCATCCACGCGTTATCTCGTTAGTATCTTCCAAGGGAGCCATCACATCAGATATGTACATTTTACTCACTATATTGTAGGCGCGGCACAAATGTCACTACTTCAAAATCTGCCTTCTAGCCTCTGCGAGCCAGGCCCGAAGGAAATTGATGGTGTAGGCAACTTCTACCTTGAGGTCCTTGCTCCGGAGCCACCAGAATTAATGGCAAAAACTGTGGTTACACATAGAGGACTGGTGAAATAGAATTGTGTTGGGTGGGGTTTGAGGGGCTTCGTACTCATGGAGTCCGTATTAGCATTAGTAGCCTCGGGAAAGCTAGCTTCATTATCCTGCTACAGAGAATATTATAGAACTTTCTACCTGTCATCATCATCACTCTTTTATGTCTTGGTGTCGTAGATTGGTCCATTTTCAAGAGCACTTGGTGCTCTCTGCCCTGCAGACTTCAAGCTTGCCCTCGTGTAACCTGGCTTGTGTCGACGCCACACCACCGCCACAGCACAGTTGTCACATGCCAAGCTGTAATCACGTGGACGGCTTGAAACATCTTGGCTGTTGAATATATAAGATAGCCTTATTACCCCGCATCGTGACATCCTTTCACCTCTCTCCTTTTCCATCACTCCGTATCAGTATGCGCACTAGCCCTGAGAGCTGGGACTAACCTCAGCAGACGAGTGCTCGTCTCTTCCCCTAGGCTGCCGCCTTGAGCCTCCGAGAGCCTATTCTACCACATGCGCCTGTTGAAACTCCCCACGAAATAATGCGTCTTTTGCGACACGGCGACACGGGCGAAATTAGCTTCACGAAGGACTTGGTGGGCGATGATCCCATACCTCCCTATGCGATCCTTTCGCATACTTGGCAGGAAGGCGAAGAGGTCACCTTTAAAGATTTGACAGACGGCACTGGACGGGACAAGGCTGGCTACAACAAGATCTGGTTCTGCGGACAACAGGCTGAATGCGATGGCTTACATTACTTTTGGGTGGATACCTGCTGCATCGACAAATCAAACTCTGGTGAACTTCGGGAGGCGCTTAACTCTATGTTTCGCTGGTACCAGAATGCCGAGAAATGTTACGTCTACCTATCAGATGTTTCAACGGCTAAGCGAAAAGCAAGTGACGGAGTCTCTGAATCTTCCTGGGAGCCTGCTTTTCGAGTGAGCAGATGGTTCACTCGAGGTTGGACGCTTCAAGAGCTTCTTGCCCCAGGTTCGGTCGAGTTTTTCTCCCAAGAATGGAAGAAGCTTGGTGATAAGAGGCTATTGATGCAGCAAGTCCACAAAATAACAGGAATTCCGGAATCGGCGCTTCAAGGAGCCCCTTTGTCTCAATTCAGCATCAATGAGCGATTGTCATGGATAGAAAACCGCCAGACAAAGCTTGAAGAAGACAGGGCGTACTCATTACTGGGTATTCTAAGCGTTTACATACCCCCTCTCTATGGCGAAGGAATGGCGAGGGCGTTTAAGCGGCTCATGGATGAGATCGACAAGCGGGACAAGTGTATCCAAGACTTACGCCTTACCGATCCTTGTGATGACAAGAAGCGCATCGAGGAAACCAATGGTGGCTTGCTGAAGGACTCGTACCGCTGGATCCTCGAAAACTCCGACTTTCACCGATGGCGTAACGACACGCAGAGCCGATTGCTATGGATCAAGGGCGATCCCGGCAAAGGCAAGACGATGCTGCTCTGCGGCATCATCAATGAGTTGAGCAACTCAATGGCTAAGACAAACCAGCTGTCCTACTTCTTCTGCCAGGCTACGGACTCGCGAATCAACAACGCCACGGCTGTATTGCGAGGTCTGCTATACTTGATTGTCAACCAGCAGCCATCTCTTGTCTCGCATATACGGAAGAAACACGATCACGCACAGAAAGCGCTCTTCGAGGATGCGAATGCCTGGGTCGCCTTGTCCGAGATCTTCATAAACATCCTGCAGGACCCAAGCTTGAACAGCACGTACTTGATCGTTGATGCGCTTGACGAATGCGTAACGGATTTGCCGAAACTGTTAGACTTCATCATGCAGAACTCGTCTGCATCTTCTCGTATTAAGTGGATGGTTACATGCCGCAACGAGGTCTCTATTGAGCAGAGACTACAGTGTCATGATTCCGGGACGAGGTTGAGTCTAGAGCTCAAAGAAAACGCCGCGCAAGTGTCCTACGCCGTTGATGTGTACATCGACCATTGCCTTTCAGAACTACCAAAAATTCAACACAACCTCCGAGAGTTGGTGCGAGAAAAAATGCAACAAAAGGCTGGTGGCACTTTTCTCTGGGTGTCTCTTGTCATTAAAGAGCTGAAGGAGGTGATGGCCTGGGAAGTGCTACAGGTTCTCGACGAGGTGCCAACAGAGTTGAAAGAACTATACCGTCGGATGATGAGGCAAATCGAACGGTTGCCGCGTCAATATCCAAAACTTTGCCGACAGGCTCTCTCTACCGTTGTCGCTGCTTACCGTCCGCTACAGCTGCAGGAGTTGCATCTTTTATCGGACTTGCCTACCCAGGCCCAGGATGTAAATGAAGTCACTATTGCGGTTGTGAAGATGTGTGGCTCATTCCTTACAATACGAGAAGGCAATGTCTACGTCATCCATCAATCAGCTCGGGACTTTTTATTTGGTGAAGCAAGCCATAATATCTTCCCGTGTGGGACCGAAGATGTTCACCAGACCATCTTCTCTAGATCGCTCCAGGTCCTGTTCAAGACGCTCCGACGAGACATGTACAGCCTATGTACGCCAGGATATCCTGCTGAGCAGGTTAAGCCGCCGGACCCGGACCCACTGGCAGCGTCACGCTACTCGTGTATCTACTGGGTCGATCACCTCTGTGACTGGAATCCTAATCCTCATGCGAATCACAGGGACGTCCTGCAGGATAGAGGCATTATCGACAACTTTGTACGAAAAAAGTACCTCTACTGGCTGGAGTCTCTCAGCATTTGCAGAAGCATGTCAGAGGGGTTAGTTTCTATGGCGAAACTTGAGGCTTTAGTGGAGGTAATCCTTGGATCAGCGATGCTATCTATGTATGGTATGGACTGACATAACCTAGGGGAGAGCAGATGCATCCGCATTGATTGAATTAGTTCGAGACGCGCGTCGATTTATTAGGTATCACAAGCAGACAATCGAGAACAGTCCTCTCCAGGCATATGCGTCTGCACTCGTGTTTAGCCCAACCCACAGCCTGATACGGTGTCTTTTCAAAGAGGAGGAGCAGAAGGGGATAACAATTAAGCCGGCTATGGGGGATAAATGGAGTCCCTGCCTCCAGACGCTCGAGGGCCATAGTGGTGTGGTCACCTCGGCGGCCTTCTCCCACGACTCGACACGGCTCGCATCGGCGTCCCATGATGAGACGGTCAAGATCTGGGATGCGAGCAGTGGCGGCTGCCTCCGGACACTCAAGGGCCATAAGGGTCAGGTCACCTCAGTGGCCTTCTCCCACGACTCGACACGGCTCGTATCGGCGTCATCTGACGAGACGGTCAAGATCTGGGATGCGAGCAGTGGCAATTGCCTCCAGACGCTCAAGGGCCATAGTGATGTGGTCACCTCGGTGGCCTTCTCCCACGACTCGACACGGCTCGCATCGGCGTCATCTGACGAGACGGTCAAGATCTGGGATGCGAGCAGTGGCAATTGCCTCCAGACGCTCAAGGGCCATAGCGTTGATGTCACCTCGGTGACCTTCTCCCACGACTCGACACGGCTCGCATCGGCGTCATCTGACGAGACGGTCAAGATCTGGGATGCGAGCAGTGGTAATTGCCTCCAGATGCTCAAGGGCCATAGTGGTGTGGTCACCTCGGTGGCCTTCTCCCACGACTCGACACGGCTCGCATCGGCGTCATCTGATAAGACGGTCAAGATCTGGGATGCGAGCAGTGGCAACTGCCTCCAGACGCTCGAAGGCTATAGCTCGTGGGTCTTGTCAGTGGCCTTCTCCCACGACTCGGCACGGCTCGCGTTGGCGCTCTTAGGCGGCACGGTCGGGATCTGGAATGCGAGCAGTGGCGATTGCCTCCAGACGCTCGAGGGCCACAGCAGCTCCGTCAACTCGGTGACCTTCTCCCACGACTCGGCACGGCTCGCGTCAGGGTCCGATGACGAGACGGTCAAGATCTGGAATGCGAGCAGTGGCGATTGCCTCCAGACGCTCAAGGGCCATAGTGATGTGGTCACCTCGGTGGCCTTCTCCCACGACTCGACACGGCTCGCATCGGCGTCATCTGACAAGACGGTCAAGATCTGGGACGCGAGCAACGGCGCGTACCTGCAGACGTTCAAGATTGGCAAAGTGCTCCACAACATATCATTCGACACCACTGGCTCGTATCTACACACTGAAATTGGTGCTGTCAGTATTAGTGCAACACCATTAGTTCCAAGTAGTACACCGACTATCATAGAGTCCCAGCACCCTAAATATCAAGGCCTAGCGTTGAGTGCAGATGGGACCTGGATAACACATAATTCAGAGAACCTAGTATGGCTACCGTTAGAGTATCGGCCATCATGTTCAGCGATGATAGGGAAGAAAATTGGCATTGGTGTTGCAAATGGAAGAGTCTGGATATGCCAAAGTTTAACTTGACACATCCTGGAGTGTTGATGTAGAGGTAACTTATTTTTCTTATTTTCTTTTTTATCTCTGTTTTATAGAGGGGGCAGGGGAACGGGGTAAGGAAGAGAGAGAGAACGAGCGGGGGCCGGGCGAGCATAGCGTAAGTGGTGGAGAAAGGGCGTCTCAACCGGGACCTACCGTCAAGCTATTTAACACCGCTATCGTGCGTTTCTTCCTCGCGAGTAATCACGTGATGCATATGAAAGAAAAGCTCCACCCATTTTTAAATTACTTAATCCTTAAGCTTACATCAGCGAGTGGTGGAGGCGTGAGAGGTGCTCACGATTTTGGTCTATTGAATGTTTCTTGGGCCCCCAACCATGCTTCTGATCTCCATGCCCCGGTCTACCTGGAACGTCTTCCAACACGACAAGTTCTGTTGCTTCCTGGGCTACGTCATTTCTCACAGCATGATAGGCTTGTACAATGGTCTTGTCAAGTCTACACCTGTGCCTCCCGTCAACCACAAGGCATTGGAAGATGGTCGCATCCGCCTGGAGGCGAGGGAGGCGGCCGCAAGCAGCCCCGCCAGCAAGAGATGGCACGAGGCAATAGCTCAGCAAGCGTCCACCCACTCGGAGCTGCCAATGCGGCGGGAGGAAGCGCCCGCGAGGAATCCTCTCCTTCCCAGGCCGGTCAATACATGGGCACCTTGAACTCCTCATTGTAACCTCTGTCGCTTCGTCGAAGGTGATGGTAAATCCAAGTGCTTCTCCCCATCGTGGGTCTGAGACCCGGATCTGAGCCCATTGCATCTGCCATTAATGACCAGAAGGGTTCCTCCGTGACGCTCCAGCTCATGCTGCCAACCCATGCCAGATCGTCATCACCGTCAATGGCGTTGAGGAGGTTTCCTTCCTTGCACTTCACGCAATGAACATCCGTTAGAAATTTCCGTTAGAAAATAGTGTATAGTAAAGTACGGCACAGTTCAGTAGCACCCTAAAGAAGTTGCTCGAGATTTGACAGATTGATATAGTACTGTGTAGACACAGGTACTAGTATACTGCGGACTATGATTACGAACTACATTAAACTTTTGATACATGACTAAAATTAACACCTGGAATAACGTATTGTATATAAGTAATAGAGGACCGAACGTGGTATTGCACGTTCTTGCAAAATTCCTAAAACCTTTAATAGGCGCGACAACTTCCGCGCTCACCTCAAGCGCCACATCGAAGAATCTCCTCGACAGAGGACAGGACACAACCCTGAGGCTTCTTTATTACTAAAAACGTACAGCGCATGCAAGAAATAAACGACAAAATCATCTGTCCAAGAGGAGATAAAGGCCCGTCCTAGGATTTGTAGGTTCTAATCACGATTCCTAAAATTAGAATACAATGTCATGAAATTGTATAGAAATCTCTCCATTATGGTCTGGTAGTATTGTAAGACTCAGTTATCTCTTTGCTTAAATAAAGATTCACAGGTTCCAGTCTGTCCTCGTATTCTACCTTTCTAGATTGAGGTGTCTGTCGAGCTCACGGCCTGACTAAAAGAGTGTATGTATTCCACCTTGATGTCCTTTGTTATTGGCTGGACGACAAGAGCAGAAGTACTGTACCCGCTGTAAAAACCCTATGGAAGAATTAAAGGAACTTATGGAAACACGATAGAGTACATAACTCGCCTTACATAAAACGTCTTTTATTGATTACTTAGCTCCCCCAATTCCCACCACGCCGTTTCGTGCTGAGCTGCTTACGGCGATGCGCACATCGTAGTTGTCCGCTGACTGCGTCGCTGTCAAGTCCTCAGTAATGGTCTGTATGCGTTCCTCCCATGGCGATAGCGTGAACGGGTTGATGATTTCTAACTTCTCCATTGCTATGCCTTTCAGTGCGTCTGCCACCTGGTATAGCGGCGAGCGGTGTCGTTTTCTGAACTTCCGCATTCGAGACGTGTTTCTGCGTAGTGGATTGGTATCTGGCAGGGTGTGTATGTCGGTCCACAGCTTGGTGGCCCGTCTCCAGAACCGGTCTCGTGCGCTGGCGATGTGAGCCTCCGCTTCTGCTACACTCGTTGCCACTGTGAGGAAGGTCCCCACGATCGCTTGCGCCGCCATTCTCTGGACCCTGTTGATGGGTCCCACGAGTTTGTCCTTGTATGCGTGCATCCATACACTGGAGGCGTAGTCCACCACCGGGGCGACTGTGCATGTAAACAGCTGCCGCGCCGTGGATGGGGACAGGCCTCGGAGTCTCCGCAGTTCCATTGCTGCCTCCAAGCCCTTGGACGCAGCCCTCGAAATGTGTTGTTTAAACTTCAGCTTTGCATCCATAACCACTCCGAGGATTTTGACATGGTCCTGAGGTTCGACAGTCTGTCCCTTGACGATGAAAGGTAGCGCGTCCGTCTTGTGTAAATTGCGAGTGAAGTGTATGATTGCTGTCTTATCAGCCTCGAATGTTGCACCGCTCCTTCTCTCCCAATCCAAGGCGTTCTTGATAATGGCGTCGATGCCTTCCCGGTTGCTCCGTGCCGTGGGTCCCGTGACCCACGCGTTGAAGTCGTCAATGAAGGCTATCGCACCCCCATAACTATCGATTCGTCGTTGCACTAGGTCTGCGTTGAAGAAGAGGAATAGAATCGGAGACAGGGGAGAGCCCTGTGGTAGACCAGCCTGCGGTAAGCTCTGAACCTTAGAGGACTGCCCGTTAACTTGGATCGTTGCTGTACGCTCCGAGCAGAATGCCTCTATCCATCGGAGCAGTCCCTCTGGGATGCCTCGCGCCCTCATCCGCTGAAGAAGTCTTTCCTTGCAGACTCCGTTGTAGGCCCCTTTGACATCAAAACTGATCAGGCTGACTATCTTTCGACCTCGCCAGGCAGTATAGATCTGTTCTTGGAGCAGCACGAGCGCTTGTTCCGCAGACCGCTGTTTACGGGCCCCGAAGTGGTTAGTCGGGAGGAGCCCATACGCCTCGACCGCGTGAGAGATCCTTTCCGCGACTACCGATTCTAACACCTTGCCGAGCGTTGCTAGAAGCGAGATTGGTCTCCAGGCTTTAGCCACTGTATAATCCTCTTTGCCAGGCTTCTTAAGTGGTATGATCTTGGCGTGTCGCCACTGGACGGGCAGCGTCTCCTCTGCTAGAGATGCTCGAAATAATGCGAGGACATGGTGTTTGACCACTGGCCACGTCTCTTTCCAGACTACCGCAGGCAGGCCGTCCTCGCCGGGCGCCTTCCAGGATTTTGCGGCGAACAGTTGTCGTTCCACCTCTTCCATGGTGATAGGAGGCAGCGCTAGGGGGGCTCTTTGCGGCCTGGGGCCTTCCTCTTCAATCCTCTCTGGCAAGGGAGGGAAGAAGTTGGTTAGAAGTTCTTTTGCCTGTTCCTTGTTGTCGGCGGTGACTGTTCCGTCCGCCTTGACGAGCTGTGGTACTTTTCCAAATGCTGTATCGTCGCCGGACTTCAGGTACTTGGCAGCCCTCCGAGGATAGGACGTTGAACACTTGGAGAATCGCCTCCAAGCCAGCCTACTACTAATCCTACTAACCCACGAGAATCCGAAGAGAAATGGCAGAAGAAGGCAAATAAGCTAGAATGGACTTTGCATGGGCTTTAAGGAGATCAAGGCATATCTTGGGAAATGTATGGTCAAATTGTCAATAGTTGCCCTTTCGGGTTAAGCCCGCCGGGCGGAATAAATTGTGTGTGTGTGTGTGTGTGTAAATCTAGAATATCTCGTTAAAACAAATAAGGCACTCCGTCTTGTCTTATAGTAAATTTGATCGAAGTCATGGGAGACACAAGCTGTCAGTCCATGCAAGCTCGTCACAAGGTAGAGAATTTGGGCCTCTACGACCATTTTCACGTTCCTACTATCGGGTAACGAATTCTATATGGTCGAAGGGGATGTTGAACCAGAGTCGGGTTCGACATGAGTCGAAAAATGAGGACGATGATTGATTGCAGCTCTGAGAGGATCCACTTTAATTCCGCATGTATTACCTTTTACCGCCTTGTATTCATCGACGCTATCGATCCTATTGTCGAGACCGGGGCAGTCAGCAAAAATGTCATCGGCGCAGCGGGCCCAACATTTGTTATCTCACAGCTAACGTTCAACCGGCTCAGAGTTGATTTAAAAATATAGAAAACCACGGTTCGACAATTAAAAGAAAGGAAAGGAAAGGAAGGAAGACAGAACTTATTAAACGCCACCCAGTGTCTATTGGAAGGAGCGTTTTCAAACGAGCTTTGGTGTCTGTGAGCCTGATCTCAAAATTCAAAAGACTTGGTTCCCGAGACAGCGCCGTGGAACCCCAATACTCTGCTCTCGCTGAAGCTGGATCGCATAATATTTAACATAATCTCAACTCCTTCATGTGACGGTGAGACGGCAAGCCTACGTTCCCTTATTCTCCATATAAGATTTCCAAATTAAGATCTCGTCGGAAATAGAATATATAAACCCAGCTCCACGCCACTCAATATTGTTCGTTTTCTGTCATCCATTTCATTCTATAACCCTATTCAGCATCGCCCTACTCAAGCAAACTTCTATACTCGAGATCGGATTCTTTAGGTCTAACAAGCGACAATGTATACTGCCTCTATTCTTCTCGGGCTTGCTGCACTCAACCTTGCAGTATCCGAGCCGTGCGTTACCAACACTTGAGGCTGCGGTGGCGGTCATCCCGTCATTACCGATCGTGATGGTAACGAAGCGCCAGACGGGTCTATGTATATATGTGATTTCAAAGGACAGTGGCAACTTTCTGCGGTTTGTGGTGGCACTACTTACTGCGTTCTAAGCCAAGATGGTCCTTACTGTTCCCCATAGTTTAGTCCTCACCTGTTGTGGACGTTAACTTTGATAGGTACTCCGCTCCTCACATACAGATATTATATGTATATAAGCGTCTATTGCAAAGGTCATCTATGCTAGATTATAGCGTGATTACCTATCTTATAGCAGCCTGATTAAGAAAGGACCTAGTATAGTATCTGGGAATGAGAATAATAGAGTAGTGGTTGTTTCACTGTTGAGGCAGCTCAACCTCGCCATTCTGACTGAGTAGAATGTAACCATCATCTTCTTCCTCTTTGTCTTCATTGTATGATGGGATATCCTCTAGCCGAATAGGTTTTTCGGACTATAGGCCCCATACACCCTTGATAACAACATAGTAAAGTCGTACATAGCTAATCCTCAAGCTATGTCAGTTTCTTATGTTATTTCCAATAATATAATGTCGACTAACTGGCTTGCAGTATCCTTGCAGTCATACCGTATAATGTTGATAACACCACTCAGGAAATCCTCAAACTTGCAGAGCGTCGCCGATACTCATGATGAAGCCAGCCGCCAGTTTCACATCTGGGTTTCAGTAAAAGGCAAGTGACTTTACTAAGGAAATATTATATATTGAATTCTTATAAACTAGATTATCGTTGAAGAAATACAGCCCTTATTCTAAGTCTAAGATTTGAGTCCTTGCATTATATTATGCTAAACGCAGGACACTTTGGTTCAGAAATACATAGCGACAGGAGTGGTGACAAAGTTATAAGCACTTCAAACCCTACAACCGCTATTACCGATTTAGCTGCTGCTAAGGACTCCTCTAGAACTGATTCAAGTAATGATGCTGAACTAGTTGGCTCTAAATCTCCCATTGAAGCATTGGCTAGGCGCTTTTCCTTGAGAGGAATCCCAAGATTCAAAGTCTAAAGGCCTGTCAGATGCACTTTAAACGAGTCAATAGGGCTACAACAAAAATAATCAGGCCCTGGTTCAATCTCCTTCGTATCTAAGACGTCAAGAAGATTCTGGCCGAGAATCGTCACATTACAGTATTTTAGAGAATCTTTCTGACAGCTGTCAGATTATCACCCTTTTAGGTACATGGGACGTGTAATTATGGTCCAATTGATGGGGTGGTCACTGTGTGTGTTGTGTTCATGTCTTGTCTAGGTTCTCTAGCGCGAGCCCTCCCGTTGGGGGCTGGTTTTGTCATGACGGACATATTGATGCCTCAGGCACACACCTCTTGGCTACCCGTCACATCTGACAACAGCTATGAAACGGACTTGTTGGTCGACCGTGCTTTAGTTAAGGGATGAGACAGGGCGGCTGGAACTAAGCGACAGCAAAGGTGGGGCGTGTATGGTTTTACGGGAGTGAAGATGCCAGTAAGGCTGTCTTGGCCTGGTGTATGCTTAGTCACTAACATTTGAATCGATTGTACTGTCTGGGAAGGAGTCAATATACTCATATTTGGAATACGAAAGCTAAATCTTGAATAGCTACAGATATCTCCTTCCTCAAACCTAGTACTCAAATCTTTGGAAGAGGAGAGTTATGCCTGAAACCTTTAAAAGTTGACAAGTTGACAAAAGAGTACTGTACAGTATGCCCACAGGGGTAGGCCGAAACGAATGTCCCCTTGTTGTGATGTGTAAAGATTCTTCGCCTGGAGCGAGTCCGGGGACCCGGGCTGACTAGCTCTGCATTAAAGTACATCAACTGAGTATCGAGATGTTCAAAATGTATAAAATTTCAAACGTCAGCCACAAAGAAAGGTGCAGCTTTCGAAGCCTGCATGTAGACTATCAAGCTCAGGGCCCTCCCCGGTGAGTGGGTTCCCGCGTCGAACTTGAGGCTTCTAGGGATTGATGTTGGTTCTGCCATTGAATGGCGCGATACGGCGGCGAGGTTCAAGAGTGGTGCTAATGCTATTACTATCACCAGTAATGCTGCTCCTACTAATAATAGCACGGCTCCAGTGGATAATAAGGCTGTCGTCCTGGAGAAATTTAAGGATATCGAGATGGTTGGTAATAACGCATGAGTGCGGATATGTGTGATTACCAGCCTTACCGGGCATAATAATATCCCACCCCACTTACCCGAATGCCCCCCTTACCCGAATACCCGCCACACTAAAAGTCCTCAACTTTGACGATGTCTAGAGGATTTATTTGTTGGTGTTCAGAAACTATTCGTGTATAAAATTGAAGCTATTTAGACGCCCAATCCTTGTACCCAGCTGGTTTGCGAATATTCTGACCGGATCTCGTCTGAACCTCTGCTGGAATGTCTTTCTCAACCTCTTCATTACTAACTCGTCCGTCACTGGCGTGATCGGCTCCGTCGCTGGAACATTCGGAGACGCGGTCGGCGGCGTGGCAAGCGTGCCCGGCCGACTTGCGAAGACATCGAACAAGCGGCGAGAGCGGAAGGAGAGACGCAGGAGAAAGGCTGCAGAAGCAAAAGACACAGCAGATGAGAAAGTGAAAGAGAACGGGACTGCCAAAACAAGTCACAATACTGGCGCAGAGGGGGGTGTGGACAATTCAACTTCCGAGAACAAGACCACTGAGATCAAAGACGAGCCGGCCGAAACAGAAGGCAATAGAAAAGACGGAGACAACGGTGGTGATCCCGACGGGGCATCCGTCCACACAGCCACGACCGAAGGGACAGCGGACGGCGAAGGATACGTGGACCAGGTAGCCGAGGGCGTCGGCAAGTCCGCCCACGCGATAGCCACGGCGCCCGTGGACCTCTCAGTCGCCCTCGCGCAGGGCTTCCACAACGCGCCCAGGCTCTACGGCGACGACACCGTGCGGCGGGTCATCCGCCATCTTCCGGTCTGGAAAAAGCAGCTGAGCTACCTGGCGTACGATTGGGCAAAGGAGTGTGCTCTCCATGTAGCGCCACATATATTTCAATGACCCTCTGAACTACTTATCTACAGGATTATAATGGCCGGGACCACCAAATGCTTCACAAATATGCCAAGTTTCTCCCACATCTAGGCGAACTTGTTGGTCATCAAGAAATTCCGGCAACGACTTGCGCCATCTCAATCGCAAAGGCAATTCAGGAAGCCCAGGGAGAAGGAGTTCATTCAGGGATCGGGCTCGTTTGCGTTGAAGACACCTAGAGGCGGCACTATGCAGTGTCGGAGTTTGAGCCTCGGTTTTCCCCAGCCTCCAAAACTCTCCCACGTACTAGTAAGTAGTCGAGCTAGAATTATTGTGACTGGCTACATAAGATAACGTGAAGGAGAGCGAATTTGAGATATGAGATTCTGGCCTGACGTAGACTCAGGAATCGTGATGCTTCGCCAAGAGACTTCCACATTCAATATTAGGATACATTAGACAGAGTTGTAGTTGAGTGGCGGCACAAAGAACTTAAATCCAAAGCTCCATTCAGCTTCACTACCTTTGCATTTTGCAGTTACCAGATTTGTCCTGTGTGAATATACTTGATGTGCTTCGGTGACTTCGCACCAAGGTTACGAGATGTGGTAAGGCAAAAGAGACCAAGTTGAGCTAGAGCGGATGTCCGTTTTAATGTTGAGTTTAAAGTGGACATCGATTTATAAATATTCACCTAAATCATTCAATAGTCCCTGGTTGATTCTATAACAATAGTGTTGCTCGAGGGAACGCTTTCGATAATCTTGAATATGTGCAGGTGTTCGTCATTTCAGTATGCAGGCTTGTCCAAGTCTCCCGGCTTTCATTGAAGTAGCAAGTCTGGGAGTTTTGGCGAAGAAACGAGCACGGAGCCGTTGCACGGGGGTATGGACCTCTTGTACCCGCACAGCCAATTTTGGTGTGATCGGTACCTCATCCCCGACGAATACCAATGACACCAGACTGTATGTGCGTATATCATTCCACCGACGCCGTTTCGTAGTCACCAAATAGTACTTGGAAGCACGTGATAAATGACGCGTCATAAACCTCGGGTTTATGACCGTCATTTACCTAGGGGTTTTGGTAATTTACCTCCTGGTAATTTACCTCGAGGCATCCCTAATTGTCACAGCTCGACGTGTGTTCTGTCAGTTTAAAATGTGACAATCCAACAGCGGCAGTCCCAGTCGACACCTCTTTCCCTTCACATCCACATCAACATAGGCTTGTGAACCTTGCGAGATCCAGCGGCCGGAAAGGTAATTGTGGCGTTGTGCTCAGTCCAGCATCATGTTCGCCTACCTCTTTGTTGGTTAAATCGACCAGGGTAGGCGAGTCCGTGCTACTGGAATGCGGGATAGGTCAGAAGTAGGTAGTTAGGCACTGACATACTAATATGATTTTGAGGCAGCTGTAGTTAAACAGTGTCACAATATATACACTATGTGCCTTTGGCAAAGTAGTGGCGTCACTTTTGCACAAACAGAGCAGTGGTGTAAATATGTGACAAACAGGTTTTTCTAATGTTTGGCCGCAGTAAGGCCTCTAGCTTTACTTGCATAGACTTTGCACATCTGCATAAGGTAGGCATCAGAATCAAGCCTAGCTTTGAATATAGCGTCAATATCGTCCCACGGAATATCAGGGAACTAATCAGCCTCTCTCATCTCAGCCCATTTGCTTTTGATTTGCAGCCAGCGATTTACAACGTGTGCAATTCCCGCCCCATCAGCCTCAGAAGCGTGTTGAAAGTCGTTCACCGGTTTCAGCACAGCAATCGCAGCCTCGAGTTCTAGCCAGAAGCTGCTGTCTTTAATGATCCGAACCGCTTCGGGCAGGAGAACGGGGCAATCTTGAGATCGCAACTCATCCCGTACATCTTTTCGAACAGACCAGTCTCTGGCAGGGTCTCGAGAACGGAGGAGGGAGAAGAAAGAATTGTACTGGGAACCCCAGCGTGTAACTGATCAGCGCGCGAGTTACTCCGTTCCACCTTGTGCGCTGGCACATTCTCAATCTTTGTAATTGTAATTTAGACCGTGAGAAGAACACGAGCAGGGTGCTGACGTTGTTAAAGAGATCCTCGAAGAAGGGAAGAAGAAGAATATCTTTAATCAGAAGCTGAAGGCCGTGAGAATCGCACAGAGAGAAGTTGATGTGTGAGAGCTCTGGGAATCCCCCTAGCAGGTTGTGTACAGAGCGCATCGTATTTTCGGTATCCGTACAGATAGAATTGATCCTGGAGAGATCGCCGCCACACAGTTGCTGCATTTCTCCCCAGATCAGCCGCACCCAGTTCTCTGCCGTGTGCTGTTCGTCTCCCGTGTCAAGTGTTTTCCAGCAGAAGGCCGGGCCGTCTGGTACCTGTGTAGTAGCCCCGCTCTGCCCGGTGCACCGACAAGCGAGCCGGGCTTAGCTGATCCGACACTTATCGAACGCCTCACTCACCGATGCCACCGTCCATATCGGACCTCTTCTCCGATCGTGGTGCGTTTCAAGACGCCTGAGAAAGGACATTCCTTATATTCTCCCACAGGACCTGGGTCTGCTGAGCCATGCCGCGACTGGAATTCGCGACTGGAAGCCGTGGTTCGCGTGGGTTGCGGCGTGTGTCGAGAGATCCCCTCCATCCTTCGGACGTTCTTTGTTGGTGGTGTCCAGTGGTGGAATGGTCTTGAGGCTATCTCGCGGCCGACGTCCGCTTTGTGACTTCTTCAACCGCTCTGTAGGCCGTTGGCTGTCGCCGCCGCCGCTTTCGTCGCTGCCGTCAGTGTTGGAAGTTTTGCAGGTTCCCCTCAACTGCAGGGATGACAGGGCTGTAAAACAGGGCGATGAGGCCACCAAAGGTGGCCATGCATTGGGCTAAATTGTAGGCGAACACAGGGCACAACACAAGGCTAAACGCAAGGCAGATTAGTGCGGCAGAGCCGCACAAAGACGTCCTGCACATAGCTATATGATGAAGCTGCTTTTCATGTATTATTGAGAACAAGCTACATACATGCAACATCGCATTTTGGAAGAATTGACACATCTTCATCATTGCACCCAACAAACCTGTTTCCTGTGCTATCTCACAACAGTCAGCGCCACCCGGAGAATTCGCAAATTTGGTCCCGTCCCGGTGCGGTCGCTTCTCCCCGCGTGTCAGGGAGGAAATGCCGTTTATTGCCCACCAAGCCAGACTTCAGCTCAGGTAATTCTTCCATGTCCGCGTAATTCAACTTGTCGAACTTCTGAACCAACATACCACGCTCCTTTGGGCCATTATAATGAATATATATCCAGAAGAGCACCCAGAAGAATGATTCAAGGTCGTGCATGAAAGAATGCTGCTCGCCCAGAAGGACCCCAATTGCCGTGAAAGCCCCCGTGCAAATCTTGACTTTGGCGTCTGAGGGCTCCTCTCGCATTTCTCTGATCCCAAAGTCGAGGTTAATCAAGAACGAGCGCCAAGAGCGGTTGTTGTCGTCCTCATTCACCATGATATTGTTGATCGAGATATCTCTGTGGAGCAAGAGGGCCTTGCGCAAGGACTTGTGTCCTTCGATGCATCTGGTTGATGGATCGGCGGTTCGCTTCCAGCATCTCGCGCGGCGCGACACGGCGAGCCAGAAGGTGGCTGGGCGCGTCGACCGACATGCTCGCCATGGTCGTTGGCGCAGGCCCAGTTCGAGGACGCGGTTGACATCATGCGCCTGGCCGTCCTGCAGCAGCTCGATATGCTGATCGCCACTCCGGTGGAGATGCTTAGCCCGATGCAGTGTCTGGACAGTTATGGAGTGGATTCGCTGGTGGCGGTGGAGCTGAGGAACTGGATTGTCGCCTACTAGTAGGTAAACATCCGTACGTTGGTCTGTGGAAGACGTGCGTGGAGCCACACTCTTGCGTGCCTCTCGAGGTAGCAAATCTTTGCTAGGCTGGTGCAATCTCCTAGCCATTTAGAGTTTGTCACAGAGATCCTACCTCATCAAGCATCACTTCCGAGACGTTCTCTTCGGCATCACCGATGATTTTACCACCCGTAGGCAAGGGGAACCCATCGAGTACGGCTCTGGATTCGGCTTTTTCCAGTTCTCACTGTTGGCAAATACGTTCCTAGCTTAGCCCGGCGTGTACCGACAGGGGGCGCGTCGCGTTCGCGTAGTAGTCGGTTGGCCATATCTTCCACGTACTGCAACCTAGGATGAAATGCACGTGCACATAGCTCAGTTATATACTGAACAATCGTACCCTCTTCTAAATCCGTAAGTTTGCGTGAGTTGGCTGGAATATCGCGTCGTGCAAGCCGACCGTCGCGTCGTCGCGTCAGTGTCATACGATCAACCCCGTAGATCTTAGCAGCAGTATTGACCTTAAGGGATTATTGTTTTGGAGAGCCTGGAGGGCTAAAATGACCTTATCCTCCTTTGAAGTAGAGGGCATGTTGGGTGGTGGAGAAAATTGGTGTCAATTGTAAAGGTAACGTGTGTGGTGGAAAAGTGCTCACTCGCTTAGAATGCTCACTCGCTTATCACGCACGTTAGTTATAGAAAGTAATAATAGAGCTCGGTAGGCAGCCGTTGCTCGTCCGACTTTATTCAGATTAACGTTTAAGTCACTGTGAAACGGGCCTTCGATCTCTTTTTCCTGCTCCTGATTTCTCCACCCGGCCTTTGATGGTTGCTGGCTGCTTCGATCCGGTACCCCTTCGTGTCTTCCCCCCTCCTGCCGGAATGTTCGCCTTCTTTCCCTCCCAGGCCCGAATCATCGCTTCACCGGCGTATTCCTTGGGTATGAAGCTGCTTTTCCAAGCAACCAAGTACCCGTCGACGTATTCTCTGATAATTTTACCCTCCCAATCATCGGGCAGTATACTGGTATCGTCCGCGTCGTCCATTGCGAGGTCGGGAGATACAACCCCATCCGGATGCGCCGACCCGTTGTTGTCGGCTGCTTGTCTGCAAAGATGAGATGGGTCATCTGGCTGGAGTTCTGGCCCATCCTGCAAGGAAGTGTTCGTGCAGCTGGGGACTCCGGCGCTCGGTGTGCCACGACTCTCCCAGCAGGTCGGCAGGGCGTTGGAGGCGGCGTCCGTGGAAAGCCCTGAAGCGCCATTGGATGACTGAGCGGAAGGTATTGCGCAATGACCCAAGGCACCCTCGTCGATGGACCGCTGTCTAATGTCCCTGCTAGAGTGTTGAACTTCGCCTGCCCCACTTCCCAGCATGCCATGCTCCTTTGGCGAATAGCCTTGCTGCGGCAGATCCTCGTTGATGTGTTCAGCGCTGGCTTCACGAGTGACAACTTCCCTGTCTAAATGGAATTAGCAAATCGTCAAGATGTAGGAAATATAATGCAGTACCTTGGTTATTGCCGTCTTTAATCTCCCGAGTGGCCTGCGCCGGCTCCCGACTGGCTAACTCTTGAGTGGCTTGAGTCGGCTGCCCCTGAATCGGCTGCCCCGGTGTAGCCTGTTCTTGGGTGGCCTGTCCTGCAGTGGCTTGCGCAGCCTGCTGGTAAGTTGGTTTTGGTAGCTGTACTAAGGATTCGTCTGCAGTAAGGTCGTACACAGCCATCGGCAGAAGCGTCTCAGAGGTTCCCGTTGTCGATTTGCTTGTGTCATGATTGTGGTAGATAGGCTTTATATCCCTGTCGCTAGGACCTTTCTCTTTCAATCCTTTGCCTTCCGATTTGGCTAGTTGGTAAACCATACTGTCGAAAGGTGGCTGGAACTGAAACTGCGGATACATGATGCGGAAAGGTCGAGAACCAAATAAACAAAGATGGCTTGAAGATGAAGAGGTTTTGGGGTGACTATGCCTCCTATTTATGTTTTCGAGCCTATCGGCCCTTTCCAATGCCTACCTACCCTTTGCTAAATGTCCGCCAGCCCAACTTCCTAAAGAGGCATTTCCTGAAAGGCAGTGGCCTGAAGAGGCAGTGACCTGAAGAGGTTACCGTAGTCATCCGCAGCATCGCTCAGCCATCCTTCAGGCTGCTCCGAAAGGCGTCCGCCAATGATCTGCCTCATTTCGGCACGATGATGCAACTCAAGGGCTCCGCGATCGCCACCACGGAATTTTCGGCCCTTTCCCCTTTTCTGAGCCCATCGTGCCAGCCTGGAAGTCAGCGATCCGAGGTCATGCGAGTTGTGGCGGTGTCTTCTGGCCCCTGCCTTTGGCCTAACTAAAGTACTATTCCATTTACCTCTGACTAAGTGCGAAATGGTAGACAACAGCGCCGTCGGGGCTGGGCTTGTCGGCGTTGGACGATCTTCAAAGCGATGACAAAATTGTAGTCGGTATATCTTGCCATCCGAAAATCGGTGACTGTCCAGGGATGTGCTAGGACCCCAGGTAATGCTTCAGACAACCGGAACACCGGCCTAGAGCAGGTACGGTTTAGATTAGTTTTGTACGCCTCATAGCCACCCAGCTGAATGGAGAAGGAGTCACCGAAAGCACTGCTTATAACACACGTTGGCTCGGGATCCGCTCATCAAAACTGAGGCCTCCTATGACTCATCACCGAATGTAACCTATGAGCTCCAAACAATGACAGGTTGCCATTGTCATTATTGGCTTTATATTGAAAGGGAGTCGACAAGTGACTATAGCAGCCTTCGTTCTGCCAGAGCCTCAAGAGAGAGAGGGCACTCTGACGCGTTGAGTAGAAAACAAGGATAGCAAAAAATGATAGAAGAGGGCCAGGCCTACTGTACCACAAGACGAAGAACAGGAATTTGTAAACCAGAATTGTGTTGAACCTTTTCGGGTCTATTCTTTTCATGGCGCTGTTCGCGTAAGCCATAAGGTCGCGAAAGTACGGACTCTCCAGCTTGTGAAATGGGATGTTGTCGCATGCCACCCAGCGTATAAGGAGATGCTGAAAGCGAAGCGGTTCAAAGGATGATATGAAGGCGTTCATCAAAGCCTGATCCTTGGGTCGGTGGGAGTCTAGATCAACCATGTCGAGAAGAGTGCGCTGCTTCTTCCTCTGTGGTAGCATTGGTCCGCCTCTGTTGATGTGGTGGATTTCTTCCATATGACTGTTTGCTTGACTTGTGGATGCAGCATCGTACATGTGGGTAATTGTAGCCTTCTTCCGATGGCAGGCTTTGCAAAGCCAGAATCGATGACCGGAATCGTTTTTCTCGATATCGAACCCATGTTCCCATACCCATCCCGTCCGCGCTCTTTTTCTATACTTGCGTATAGAGAACCCTGCGAGGCGATTCCAATCGATGCCTTCATATCCAATGTAGTCGATCGAAGGCGATGTATCGCCGGTCGCGTCCACGCCGGGCTCTACTGAGTCAAGGTCAGGGGAGCTCTCGGGAACGCTAAAACTGGCGGATGCCCTAGAAAGGGCGACTGACGGCGCTTCCCCTCTTGCGGGTTGCGCCATTTCAGAGAAGGCCAGAGCTGTCCCCGTTTTGCTATCGGCTACAAATATTACCTCCACAATATGGCAAGCGCGCCCAAGATATATTTCACAATCAAACGCGTCACGTAAAATGCAAAAAGAAAGTTTGGTGACACGGCCTGCAAAAAGCAATTGCGCATTAGCGGGCACTCTTGGCCTAGCAGGCTCTCGGTCCTGGCTACAGATGTGGGGCATATCCAAATAATCAGATATCCAAATAAATCTGGGCTCTCCGATTTGATTTGATTTGAGTCAGCGCAGGGGCAATTTGATTTGATTTGAATAGATTTGGATCTGATTTATTTGTTTGCAAGTCTGCCCTGCCTCGTCCAACAGACGGAGACTCGGAGATAGGGCTGACTCCAAGACGACAATTGAGCCTCGGTCTCCCTCTCCCCCCAACTTCGACACACATCGACGGCCAATCGATTGCTTCCGGCCCGTCCTTGCCGCTTTGCGCTTGAACCAGGGTGCAGCTTGGAAAGAAAGAGGGTGAAAAGAATCGTTTGAGCAAGAGAGATAAGTTGGGGGGGGGGGGGAGATAGTACGGTTAGGGGCCGTTTGTTGCCTGCCTATCTTGCGTATTCTGTTTCACTGTTATGTACAAAGGATCCAAAGGGTGGATGACATTTATTTATATCATTACGTTGCTCCTTACTATCACATCTACCCTTCCCAGTATTGAGTGACAAAAGCTCGGTGAGGTGGGTGCAAGCTCTGGCGGGTACACTGGGGCAAGCGACACAGAGTACTCAATCCTGGTCCTTGCCAGCTGCGTTCTAATTAGACATCTTTGCCCTTCGCATTTCGTTGAATGCTTGGGAGACCGAAATATGTCGGCTTTACCTCGCTATTCCACCAATCAGGAACACAGCCTTAAGGCGGAGAAACTGGGGAACACGCGCTCTAATTATTTAATTACGTAATAAATCTATGATGTGTAAAGTTGCTTCACTAGACATATAATGGTAATATCTATATTTACTATAACTAACTATTTCTCCTGTCCTTAATGGGGTTTGGGCTTAATAGCGCTCTAGGACCTGTAGCCCGGCAAGTACTATTGTCGTATATGCAAGTATCTTGGCTATGATCTTTCCAGCGCTGACTTCAATTCAAGTAAGTCAAGTTCGGGGGTGTAACTTAATTACTTGAAATAAAATCGTCTGTGAACTTACTTAACTTGATTTGAATTGATATACTTGAATTGATATACTTGAATTGAAACCTCTGACCTGAGGCCAGGATGAAGCTATTGGTACTCTCACGCCTCCCCTCCATCCCAACCCATCAGGTCTCCACCAAAACTGACGACCTCGCCCACAGTAATCGCTTGATGGCCTAGCCAATTCTGTAGGCACTGTATTTCCCCTATTATCTCGGGCCTTAAGCCGTGCGTTTGCGAGCTTACTGTCAACTTTGTGACACTAAACGTCCGCTCAGGATCGACAGGAATTGCCAGGATCGTTCTTCCTACTGGTGTCAAGATAACATCAGCTTCTCGACGAAAGAAGAGTTGGATGACATTCCTCAGCACGACGCTGCTCTGCGTCGACAACTTTGAGCGTCTTCCAAAAGCTTGCTGTAAGCGAAACACTCGCGTAATTGTACGCTTCACCTCCTGTGCCTTGTCAGACAGTGGGTCTGCGAGTGCCATGACCACCATAACTATTGCTGAGTTGAAGAGGTTGATCGCTAGAAACGCAACGAGATGGCTATCCGTTGCCAGCTGGGCCAATTGGGGCAACTCCGTCACCCTAGCCGTCCTCACCGCTGCGTCCCACCACTGCCGAGGGCTGGACGATGGCGAGGTTGGGGAGAATGTAGAATTTCGCCGCGAATTCAAGTTCGAGGGACAAGGTTCATGGCTGGCACTTGGCGGGGTGCAGTCCTCTCGCATGGTGTCGATCTGCTGAGCTAGGAACGGGCGATGAATGATGATGAGGAGATTATCGAAGGTCAATTGCAGCGCAAGTGATTGGAGGACATGAGCTTTTGAAGCCGCTGTCATTTCAGCAGAGCAATCTTGACTTAAATCTATCAGTAAATGCGGCGGCAACGACTGCCGCCGCTCCCACAGCCTCCCGGTGACGTCTTGTACGAGTTGCAGGTATGCGTCTCGCTCAGCACCTCGCCTCAAGCGGCTTCCGTAGACAGTTTGGATCACAGGAGATGCGATCATGTATAATTTGTTTAGCTCTCTCTGGTAGGGGGAGAAGCAGATTTGGGAGTCTTTATGCAGCATGGGAGCTGGGTCTATTGGCGCTATCAACGAATATTCTAAGCTGAGGAGAGGAGAAGAAAAGGGGGGAGCGGAGCTCTGGCGGTCCTCTGGCTATTGATGGTGGTGTGGGTGCCCGCTATCCACCCAATGAACCAAATGAAAGTAGTCGTAAAGTACTACAGTATAGCGATTTTCCACACGTTCGAGATGCTGGCTGTACTTGCCAAAGGGTGCTGGAAGTGGTTAAAAAGTACTTGTTATTAAATTTAGATTTCGGAGCTAATATCCTGGGTCACAAAAGGTACTTCTAGGTGCGACAAAAGTCCATAAAATTAGGTTGTGCTTCCGCGCCATGAGAGCACCGCAGTCTCGTTATCGTACTATGGCCCACCCCTCACCCGATCAGCCGCCACACCAAAAGTCCTCAACTTTAATAATGTCTGGAGAATTCGTTCCGTGATGTTGAGAAACGATTCGTATGATGTGGCAGAGGAGTTCCATCGGCTCATTCTTGAAGATGAGCGTGAGTGGCAAGAGAGAGCAAAATGGGGCGGAAAAGTCGCAACGGCGCAAGCGAAGTCGACGTAACTCAGATTACTCATCGTCTGATGACGCCTATGCGGCAGTTCCATGGTGCCGTCCTCTGAGATATAATAATCTTTGTACACGCTTGTAAGCCCAACCACCAGCCATTGGTCTTACCGAGTACTATTGTACATCTGCAGTATTAATCGCAGGAGATGCTCCAAAGCAACACAGGGTGGCTGCCAGGGCGGTCTAAGTACTGCCCGTGTAAATTAGTTATTGGTCTTCCGATTTCTAAGATTAATGCTTCTCTTTCAGCGATTTGAGTACTAGGTTCAAGAAACGGGGACTTTTGCAGGTATTTAAGATTCAGCTTTCGCATTCCTAAATCAAGCCAAAGGTTTCGAGATTGGATATAAATGTCGTTCAGCAGACGTGCTCAGGCCGCTCGCTGTCATATCAACAATTGTAATAAAACATGGATCAAGAAGCAGGTCGGAGCTCCGCTGACAAGAGAGTGGTCAAGGATGGTGACGAAGACCCCTGGTTACTTGCACCTGGAAGGACACGCGCACAAAGGCGAGAGGCTCAGCTTCGATCGCAATCGACGGCGAAGTCTGAAGACTTTCTAACAAACAAGTACCGCGAAGAACTTACAGTCCGTGATATCAGAAGGATTCTCAAGAAAGAAAAAATCGCGTTCGACTCACGGGCCAAAAAGAAGGATCTACTTGATGTCTTAGAACAACACAAGCCAAAGGAGGGTTTAAAAGAGACCCTACGACAACCTCCCGAGCATTCCCCTCGAGGAAATACTCATGCATCGAATCATCCGCACGATTACGTAACAAAGAGTGAAGATCAGGTGCAAAACCTTGCGTCCCAGACGCAATCAACACCGCAAGCAGAACAAACTGTCGGAGAACAAGTACCCTGGAAGCATCAAATTCAGACGGGTATAACACAGAGAGAACCAGCACCCGACCTACGCAAGCAAGGTTTGAAACGGAGGGCAGAAAATGAAATCGTAGACAGTGTAGCAGGACAAGAGACCAGACATGACGTAAAAAAAAGAAGGATTAAACACGGCCAGCCAGATAGATTGCATTTGTTACAGGGTGAAAATGACCCAATCGACGGCCTCAAACGTTCTTTTTTGAAACGGAAGAAAACAAAAGCGAGCGAAGATAACACACCTGGGGACAAAGCCGAGCACAGGAACAAAAGAAGAAAGATTGGCCGCGACGGTCTGGATAATGCACCGTTAGATGACAAGCGTCAATCAGACCGGCTCCACCCGCCTGGACTATATTCGAAACGCAGGGCATCGTGTGAACTCGAAGAAGATGCGCCTGGACGCAGAATAGGACATAACGCAAAGAAAAGAAAGATCGGCCACGACAATCCAGGTGATGTATTGATAGAAGGTAAGGCCACAGGTGTACAGCGGAGAAAGTCTCGAGGCGACTCAACCGTACAGCACCATGAAAGTGAGACCGAGTCAGACGACAGATCAGTGGACACAATATTGCAAAGAGAACGAGATCGCACACAATGTCTATTCGGAGAAGTTATTTGAAGCTTACTGGACATCAAGGCCTTCAGGCGGCGGAGGCTGCTGGGTAAGGAGACAAGAAAAGTCTTGCTCATAATTACCATTCCAGAGTTCATCACCGGCCAGGCTTGTTAATGCCGGCCACTCCTGATTTTTCTCTGAAGTATCCATTGTCAAATTTGAATTTTAATGATACAATAGTATAGTAGGGTTTGATCATTTTCAAGAAATTGCAAGAACAAAACTACCAATTTCCAGTGTATTTATACATTTATTTCCAGGCCTCAGAAACGTCCAGTGTGCCAGATATTGTCTTAAAAATGTGCTGTCTGCAAGTTACTTTCAAAAAGTACTGTATTTTGCAAAGGTGATGTCGTTCTGCCCCAGAAGTGCGAAGTTGTGCTCTTATACAGCTTGGTAAATAATGATACAAGGCAACCCCCTCACCCCCCAACCCACATTCATTGTATTTAGTCGTGCCCGTGCTTTTCAATACTTTATGTGAAATAGAGCTAAGTACTGCACTTGCAAGGGTGCTGAGGGTCATCCAAGCCCCAATGTAGCGCTTATTTAGCAATCCCCCATTGTTGACCATTCTATGAATATTTATAAGCTCCAACTGTACTTCAGAATAAGCCTTTCCAATGAAACTTGGTTGTACTGTAGGACCCAGAAATATGGCTTAGTATCTCCTGAACCTGCCAAAGTACGTCAAAAAAAAAAGCACAGAAAAGGCCGTATATGGAGAATGAAAGAATTCAAAGTACAACACACAAATACAGCAGCATAGGCGGGCAAAGGTACAACCTTAAAAGTGCGCAAAAGTACTGTGATAAGTGTCAAGGAAGCAGAGAAAGAAAAAGGATCTGTGCTTATTTAGTCTAGTAAACCAACCATCTGTGAACCGCCTACTTGCTTCCAGCCAATCCCGCCAGAGTCCCGAATATCCAATCAACTCCGGCCTGCGTGATGAAAGGTTCTAAGGCTTCGGCCACACTGTGGTTTTTGAGACTTCTTTATTTATCTGTCTGTACTGAAATGATGTCTTCTGCACTGCAGCCACAAGGCATGGATATGGTTTAAGCCGCTCTCTGACTTCATCAACATGGTACCCAAGACTTGAGGGTCGAGGTAAGTACCTCGAGGAGGTTTTGGACACATTAGGTGGCCATGCCTACGAGGGAGGTTCGCCCATTGATCGTGGTAGTAGTATCCTAGAAGAGGCTGTGCTAGAGGAGGATAGTAAGTGAGAGGATAGGACATGGGAGGATAGGACATGGGAGGGAGGGATGTAGGGAGGGGAGGTTGTGATATTGTAGGATGTGAAGGGTGATGTTATTGCGAAGTATGGTGTCCCAAATGAGGCTGTGACTCGAAGACAAGGAGCCAAGAGACAGGAGGATGGAAGACAGGGAGGCAGAGAGGATATACACTTACTGTGGGTTTGGATTGGGTTACTAGTCGGTCGGTCGGTCGTTCTTTCTTTGGTTCTTTTCCTAATCTCAACACAGTCAGTCCTTCGCGCGTGGGAGAAAAGGTAAGGAAGGTCTCAAGACCGGACGCGGCTGCGTTGCCCATTTTGTTGCCCGGGAAAGGGGGGGGGGGGACTGGCCACAGTGGTACCTACCTGCTGTACAGGCAGGAGCTCCGGCCCTTCCAATTGACCAGTCTTTCAACGCAACTGCCCATAACAGAAATTGCAGCGAATCCCTGCCTGGGGCAATCATTGACCTCTTCGTCCTCCGTCATCCATCCTTCTTCACCAAGTCCACCGCAGACTGCGTACCACCAAGCATCTCTAGCAGACGTCGAAGTTCGAAAGAACTGCGTCCTCCTCCCGACAGCATTTCCACTGTCTTCTTCCCTTAGGGAATCTTTCCACGAGACGCAGCATCTGCTTCACTTCGCCGTCCTGTGCCTTCGGCCATGACCAGTTCCCACCATTTCGACACCACACGAGCTTGCCTTCAACCATCAAGACGGCGAGGTACTCATCTCGTGGCCCCATCGACTGGCATCCTGTGACTTCATCTCCGACGGACACCCTCAACGAAACCCATTCAACGGTCGATCGTGTCCTTCCTTCAGCAAAGTTCCCCCCTCCAATAGCATCTTTGACGCCTCAACCTTCTCGATGCCTCTGTCCGAGCATCACTGGTCTGGCCAGCCGCCATCGGCACCCAAGCAGGCTCCACTGGTACGTTCTTCCCTACTTCAATGCAGTCGGTACTTCGCGAGCCATCTTGTGGTCCAATCTTGAATCATGTTCCACGTTCCAGCAGATAAGATCTGCCACGCTTCCCCAACTTGCTGCGCGTCTGACAGCGGTCACAGACTCCGCGTGCGCGCGATGCCATGGTGACGCCAACAGTGAACAACTTCGAGACATTGCGATGGGGTCACCCTCTGTCAGCACATTGTACTGTGCAACGAAAGCTATTAGGTCGCTTCAGCCAAGATGTTATCATCCACCACAACGATTCCAGGCTTGCGGCGACCGCTTTACCAATGACCTGTTCCAATACAACCAGCGAAGCTCGGACAGAGCTGAGAAAGAGCCCATGGTCATCTTGTGTCTACCCAAACCGACTGCGGAGGTTCAGCAGAACATCAGTGGGCCGGCGTCTTCCTATGAAAGAATGTGTGAACAAACCGCTTGAGTCGGCTTATTGGAATAATTTTGAATCTCGAGCACATGGACAGAGCGCATGTGCAGAGCACATGTACAGAGAGTGGTGATCGTCTCGCAAACAGGCTAGGTTGATTAGCAGAGTTCGCGGAACTAAGGTGGATGCTAGGCCTTGTGTGGCTCGCTTTTACTGCTTAGACTTGCGACTCCGCTCCGTGGAAACTGATCGAGTTCTGAAAATCAAAATTGGGCAGATCGAACCTCTGTGCCCTGGAAGTCTGTTAAGGGCAGTAGTCCCATTAATTAACCCACCTACCGTTGAAATTTCTTGCCTACTCTTTGTAGTTCTTAATTCGAGCGTTCGAAACCCAGAACCAACCTCAGAACTTTTGAAGCACTCATCCCGCATAACACTGGAAGACAGGCCATCAACCATGGCCGGCATCCCTCGCACTGCACCTGGGTCAACTCGCAAGCCCCGTGCAACCCACCAAGCTCGGCTCACACGCAACTCAGTTGAGAATGCCGACGCTAAGTGCGCAGCTCTGCCTCGTGAAGCACGGACCGACGCGAGTGCGACACTCCGGACATCCATCTCTACCTTCCCGAGACGGCCTATCGTCTTGGTGAACGGCCTCCGCCGTTAACCGATGAAGAAGCCGAAGCTGTTCTTTTTCGTCAGTTTCGCGGCTGGACATTCACGGAACAGCAGGGTACACACCGCCATTGGAGTTGGCAGTATGGTTGGGATATCTCGAAGGGCGTCGAACGCAAATTCGCTTGCAAAGTCTGTGTTTCGGAAAGGAAGCGGACGATCGAGGCCTTCGTTTTCAATGGCTTGCAAAATGCGCACAATCATCTCTTCGAAGATCACCGGATTTCAGGCCCAGAAGGACAGCAAAAGTCGAAGGCCGAACTAGCTGCCGATGCCATCGCGAAGAACCTCAAGTCGAGAAACCCCGAATCGATCCTTGATCACTTCAAGCTGAACCCCGATAACCTTCACGAGCAATCACTTGCAAATACCTTGATCAAGCACCTGGAAAGGGGTCCCGTCTATAAATACCCAGTGATGCCCGCCTAGCCGGTGACCTTTCTTTTCCTCCTCTTCTCACTCTTCTCCTCCTTTCCTCACTCTTCTCCTCCTTTCCTCACTCTTCTCCTCTCCTCCTCACTCTTTTGTTCGACACCACCCATCCTCCTGGCCGTTACGATGTCTCTCGACTGGGATGCCCTGAGCTCCTACAGCGACCTTAAGGCCCCATCAAACGTGATGGGTTTAAGTGATGATGATGACCACCTCTCTGTTGTCGACTTGTCGGTCTCTGATGATTCGGAGACCATGGACGCCGGGCCAGACTACCTCCCGGTGTGCCAGCAATGTGAGAGGCCTCTGGAGCACGGCCATGAGATGGAAGGTTGCGGATGTGTAAGTGGTGATGACATCCTTGTGGTTCTACCTGAGCTGACCCTTATCGTACAGGTGATCTGTCACGATTGTAACGACTACTTCTCCGGATTTTGCGATGTGATTCAGTGGGGACGTAAAATGGCATAGGGCCGTTCCATAGCATTCAGTGAAGACGATACTACATATAGATTACTTTTTAACTTACCTTAGACCTTAGCTTCCAACATTCATTACTTATGACTTAGTGATAGTTGGTAGACTCGATGGTTTGCATCTGAATAGCGGTTTTGGAGATTGCCAGGCCCTGGACGGCAACGGGACGGTGATGTGCACGAACGGGTTTCTGGGTTGGAAGTCCCCAAAATAATCGAGTCGGAGCTCCATACGTACAACGGGTGCTTACATGACTGATGCGAGCGAGGCTCTCGATAGTTGATCCTGTCCGGCCCGGCCGGGACTGAACGGAATGGCATCCTCACCAAAGACATCGGTCGAGCGGCCTTAGACTAGACCCTGGACACAATAGGAAAAATATATAAAATCATCATTTGATTCTTTACTGGGGGTGCATAATGGCTTTAAAGTTCCTTCTTTTTTTTGATAAAGGCACCAAATTGTAGCAAACCATTATGATCCCGACTCAGTGCTCTCTTTAGTTTCATCTTTGAACAAGTCCAATTCCAAAACCATTTCTTTGCTCTCAATTCTAGCCACAGACTCCGCCATAGCCTCGATGATATCATAAACAGTATTATCCAGTCTACTAAACATTTTGGCCAAACGGCTTTTTAGCCGACATAAGCACCTTTTTTTTTTAACATTTTGTTATGGTCATAAATATCGGAGTCGCTGTCGACGTTGGACCCAAAAGCGTGAATTTGCTGGAATCGCTCGAATAGGTCGCATATAACGGCTAGCTGAACTCGCGTAAAACCTTGGTTGTCTCTTAATAATCGGATAGTGTAGACCGTAGCTTGAATGCTGTTTTTGATGACTTTTAGCTGCCCATCCTCGAGTGAGCCGATGGCGTCGATGTCGAATATTACACCCAATTCATCTTCTACCCAACCCAGTATCGCAGGTACTCGCAAAATCGAAGGGAGCTCTTCGGCGAAAAATAGCAATAGCGTCGCACTGGTCTTAAAGAAAAATTATTGACGTAACAGAAGGAGTAGATGAATCATACGCATGCTTCCAAAGAGTCAGGCATACGACAACATCCTCCTAAGACGTAGTGTATATGATTTTGGTCAGGCGATTGTACACCATAAGGATTCGGCTGGCGGGTGCCTCGTTGGTTGCGGCGCGTTTCACCGTCTCCTAGCAGCTGGTCCAGCGCTCGCCGATGGCCATGGTGACTGCGTGCCCAGGAGGGAAGGTATTAGAGCGACCTAAAAGAGATCTGAACTAGCTTTAGGAGGGGTAACAGGGGATTGGAAATTCGAAGACAACAGAGTTCTTGATCGAAAGATAAATGGCAAGTACGGAACTGTAGTTGCGGGGGGGGGGGGGAACCCCACTCTTCGGATCAATTTAGCGCCAGCCCTAAAAATGGATCCGAGTTATTTTAAGATCAACCTCCCAACAGATTTTTTTGGTTGCTGGTTGCCAGCAGCTAGATGTCTATTTGTAGAAGGACGGTCCTTCACGGTCTGTACTTTACCGTTCCCGGCTTCCCGGATATCGAATGCAGGAACCGTAAAACAGGGCGCCGCTAAATAACTGATTATATAGAGCGGTCTTCCCGCAGTGGTCGATGTTTATAGCTTATTCCTTTTCCCCCTCCTTCCTTATGCCTGTCCATATACGCTGCTCCGCTGGTGGTCGCAGCGGTACACGATGTCCTCCGAGAGGAACACCGAAGTCCACGAGCTTATACAACTTTTTATGTGAGGAAATGCCCCGGAACTGAAAGCGAAGCGAGAAGTGAAGGGGACTACTACCCCGGGAACCGACAGGGGTTGTTCCGACTACAAATCTGACCCCAAGCCTTCCCGATTCGTTTTGAGATCGGAGATTCGCACGCCCAAATTTGGAGGCTGCACGCCCTCGAATGACTAATCACGCTTCCCTATGTGCGCCAATTTTAAGTTCACACCTATTCGCCATACAAATAAATAATGTAACTACATCGCTTCTCATGGTGCACCATGAAGCTATTCCCACACGCTCGAGGGCACTATATACGCTCTATTCGACCTAATTACGTCGATTTGCCAATCGACCAATTGCCCAACTATTGCAAAACACCCTCAATTAGCCCCAATTACGCTTATTTAGCGACGAAGTCGACTTCTAAGTCGATTACTCGGCTCGTCGCCCGAGAAGTCAATCGCTCAGCCCGTCGCTCGAGAGGTCGATTGGGCAATCGTCAGTGCCCCCACAGACGATTGTGCCCTGTGTTTCCTTGCCCCTATCGTCGTTGCTGACGTCGATGTCGTCAACGTCGTCAGCCTCTAGGTCTATAGAGGGCAGCTGGTTGACAGTCTGCCGCCCCGTCCGCTGCCTCTTAGCCGGTTGCCTTGAGCTTGAGGGTATACCCACAAGCGCTGCCGGCGCTGAGGACGTCGGTCCAGATCGTCGCTTCTGCGCCCTCCCTTGAGCATTTCTGCGGTTGAGGTCCTCGTCGTCTAGAGACTGGAGCGTTGTGTCGTTGTGCTCCCACGCCGAGTTGATCCTCTGAACTGAGGCTGTCGTCGCCCTCGTTTTGTCGCCTGCTTTGCTGCCCAGACTGGTCGTCGTGGAGGAGGTCTGCTTCGCCATAATTGCTCTTGTGAAGGCGCCTTCCTCGCTAGTCGCAAACGTAGCGGTCTCGCGAGGCCGTCCCTTCGTCGCCGTGACCCTCTTCGGCGAGAGGACTGTCAGCAGCAGGTTTCCGCTCGAGAGATCGCGATCAAGCCAGTAGACTTCGTGAACATCTGCCCTCTCGAGAGGGAGGTTTGCTTCTTCTCTATCGGCCATCCGGCTTGCACAGATTAAGCCGTACTGCGTGTAGATAGGGCAAGTGCAGCTGAGGGCATTGCAACGTCGTGGAAGCTTGTTTTTGAGGATTTGAAGCGCCTGCTGCCTGGTCCTCACGAGAAGCTCAAGGGCTGCCCACGAGACTTGGAAGGGCAGCCTTCCGAGCCAGCTAAGCCCATTGTACTTCGCAAGTGAGGCTGTCTTCTGACGGGCTTCCTCCACAAGGAAGCCACGAGCAGTGTCCTCTAGAGCCTCGTGGCAAGCCTCAACCAAATAGAGGGCATTGCCTATCCCGTGGCCCAAATAGACCTTGAGTTTGCGGTGCATACTCTCCGTAGAGGAGGTTGTACGCAAGCCGAAGTTGAGGATTCTGCAGGTCTGATGGGCAGCCCATTTGCCGACGATCTGCTCCTCGTCGTCAACATAGTAGGTCTTGAGATAGTTGAGAATTGCTTTCTGGCCCTTAAACTTCTCTTGCAGACGCTGCCAAGCCGTATCGTAGACCTCACGATCTGTAGAGTATTCCATAAAACTTGAGGAGGTCAAATAGTGCCTGTCGGGTATAGGGGATATCCTTGAGCTTGGGAACCTTTGTAGGAATCTTCGCCTTGTTTCTCGCCGGCGCATTGAGAGAGGCTATCGCCGCTTCTGCTTCCTCCTCTTCGGCATCTTCTGTTTCCTCTTCCGCTTCCTCTTCCGCTTCCTCTTCCCCTGGCGCCGTCGGCTTCTGCCACTTCTTCTTGATGTTGAGGACAATGTTCATGTTCATATGGAAGACGCACAGCTGATGGTGCGCCTGAGGAAACTCGTATTCGAGGGCATTCATCAGAGCGTTATCGTAGTCAGTGATGAAGAGGGTTGGGTCGTCAGCTTTGTACTCCTTCAGGAGGAGGTGAACTTGCTCGAGGAGCCATCGGAAGCCGCTTTCTCGCTCGTTATCGACGATCCCCTGAAATAGAGGAAGGTTCTTCTTCGTGTGGGTCACTGCTGTCCCCTGGAAGAACGGCATCTTCTTGTTGTTAGTCGAATATGTACAGTCAAGTGAGAGGCATCGTGAGAAACGTCGTTCTCGGATCCAAGCCATCTGCTGCTTCTCGCACCAGAAGATGCCCGTGACCCTGCCCTCGACGTCCCGAGCAAACCGGTACCAGCAGTCCTTCTCTTCGAGGAACCTCAGCGCTGCTTGGGTCGGGGTATAGATACCTTGCTTCTCCTTCCGGAAGCGAGCCAGCCAGTCCTTCATTGTATTCGGCCCCAGCTGTACCTGAGGGTATTCTCGGCGAAGGGCAGCCTCAAGTTTCTTGGGCTTCGCGAGCGACGGGTCCCGAGCGGTCCGAGCGAGAAAGTCGTGATGTTCGTCTGTGAGTTTTGTCCAACCACGCTGGGCTTCAGGCACGACTTGAGGACCGTGACAGCAGTGTCTATGCTCTTGGATCACAAGCTTCCACTTGCCTGACGTCGACTTGGTCTTATTGGCAATCGCTCGCCATTTGCAGCCGGCTTTAATCGTTGAGGCGTTGTTTCTTGTGGCGGTTGAGGGTCGTGGTGCACCTCGGCTACACCCCAACGTCACTACATCCGGCTTGGATCTCTGAGCGACTGTCAACCACCCTGCAAGCTTCGTAGCCTCATCTAAATCAGCCTTGAGGTCGGCATAAGTATCGTATCCATCATTGAAGAGTTTTAGATACATAGGAGGATTGGAAAGTGCTGGGCGGCGGTGGTTTGTGGCGGTGATGCTGCCGTTCCATTGCTGGCAGTCTGTCTGCCACTGCGCCTCGAGCCCCGAGTAGTCCGGATACTCTGACATCGCTGTAACCACATAGGATTGAAGTTTGACCAGCTAGGGGGTATTTTTGATGCTGAATCGATTGATTCCAACAGTCAATTAGTCGGTATCACGAAGCGTTGAGGGTGGGCGCGAGGGTTGAGGTTGGTGCGAAGAGGAGGAATAGCAAGCGTGATCTGAGGCTGCATTCGGGCTGCAAAACGCACTGGGTTGCGTGGCCCGGGCTGGGCAAATGAAGCGTTCTGATTGGCTGCAGCAGTGATTAGTCATTCGAGGGCGTGCAGCCTCCAAATTTGGGCGTGCGAATCTCCGATCTCTTCGGAAATTTTGGAGAGAAAACGGGGAGCAACTTGTCGCGGAGTTCTTCGAAACCGAGGCATGCCAGGGCTACAGCATACCGACTCGTATAACCTTACCTATGACGAATACGTAGACCTGTGCAACGAACAAGATGAGGCTCTAAATAACGAACTTGCTTTAGTTTGAAGCAGCATCGATAAAACCAAGAAAGAGGATATTCGCACCCAAAAAATCGGATGGCGCACCCAATTTGTTTACTAAGCAGCGCTGCAGCCAATCAGAGCGCTCCATTTCACATCGCCCACCACCCTAACATAGTGCGTTTTGTAGCCTCAACCATATGCCCTGCGAAACCTCCTTTGCCCACCAACTTTAACCACCTACCCACTATTAATATATCGTAAAATCAATTAAATGCTTGTTAGAATCGATTGATTTAGCATTAAAAACATACCCTAGCCCTTTAAATATTTTCCACCAAAACGAAATCACGCCAAGCCACGCCGGGAGCTAACTTACCGCCACATATATGGCTCGATCACAAGGCTGGTCCAATTACTCCGCCAGTTGCTTCTTGCCCACCGGGAACACTGGTACAAGAATTTCATTCCGTCTTCCAAATGTTTTGCATGGGAAAATATGTAACAGTGATCTTCTTGCCGTCATTGAGAAACTTGCTCCAATCCTGGAGTTGTCTCTTGACGAATAGCCAGTCAACGTCCAGTTTTGGAAAGCGCTTTGTTATGTTGCCTGTCTTGCGGTCGGTAACCTAACTAGGGCTGTAACGACGGGCGTACCTGGTGCCAGAGGCTCTGCGGCCGGGGCCGGGGCCGGAGCCGTATTGAGATTCAAGGTAGGAGCTGTCGCCGGCGCCGGCGCCACTGCTGGCCCGGCTCCGAAGTAGCCGGTAAAGGTGATAGGGACCTTGCCCTGGAGGAGGGCATCGAGGCCGCCCTGAATCCCCTCTAGCCGGGCCTCTAGCCGGATGGCGAGCCGCTGGCTATTCTGTAAGAGGGCCTCGCGCGTGCTCTCTAAGACGCCGCTTAGCTCCGGCAGCGCGCGTTGTACGAGCAGGCTTAACGGCTCCGTAGCCCCTACCGCGTCGGACCGCACGGCGACGGCGAACTCGTCCCACTCGGGCCCGTTAAAAGGGGCGTAGGCGAAGAAGGGTAGCGACGGGTAGCGGGGCTGTAAGACAGCCAGGTCCTGTAAGAGTACTATACGCAGGCGCCGCATCAGCTTAAGGAAGCCATCGGCGGCTAGGTCGTCGTCGTCGAGGCCGCCTTCTACCCAGCATTGCCGGCGCGCGCGTGCCTCAAAGCGGGGCTCCCACTCCTCGATCCACGGCCAGAGCTGCTTTTGTAAGACGTACGGGGGTTCGTGGGCCGCACGCGCGAGGAAGTAGTCCCCCGGGGACGCCGAGAAGCCAGCGACGATACGCATGAACTGGCGCGGTAGGTGCGTAAGATAGGCCTGGCAGAGCACGCTCTAGTTCCAGCGGCCGGCCTGCGAGATCTGGGCGAGCGACGTGCCGTGGGTCTCCGCGTCCTGGGCGCCTACCCTGCGCGGGAGGTGTGTCTTCTTCGACGCGATAAGGCCGGCAGCGCCGAAGATACGCCAGGTCTCTTGTAGCTGCGTCGGGTACGAGAGCTCCTGCTCGCGGTCCCGTCCGACGAGGACCTTGATCCGATACCAGTCCTGACGGCGCCGGAAGGACGGGGGCGGCTCGCCGGCGACGTGCCAGCGCCAGAAGAAGAGCTGTGCTAGGGCCCCCTGCGTACAGAATAAGGGATCCTTATGCCGGAGGGCGCCCATAAACTCCTTCCTCGCCGTCTTATTTAGCTTGCCGTCTCGTAAAAGGCTGACGAGGCAGCCACAGGGGGTCGGGCCTTCCGAAGGCGGATAGTCGAGTAGGGATAGGTCTGCAAGCTCCATCTTACGGCGGTTCTCCCCTCGTAAGAGGTATAGTGGCCGAAGAGGAGGTCGACTCGCGTACGGAGATTTTGCGGCGTATACGCGGCCCCGCTGAGAAGGAGATCCTGGATCCGGAGCCATTCATCGGGGGAATAGCCGGCCTGGATCCCGTCGGCTCCGCGGTCTTTAAACGAGGCACGGTCGTGCTTGCTTCCCCCGCTGCCGGCCCCGTTGCTCAAGGAAGCCTCGTACGGCGGCGCCCCGGGGGTTCTCCGTATTCGAGTTGCCGTGGGCCACCTGGAGCCGCCAGAGCTCGATAACGGCCGCGATATAGGCGTCGATAGTGCCCCTCATAAGCAGGGGTCCCTCGGTAAGGTCTACTGCAGCCGGCGCAAGGGCCGTGGGTGGCACGTAGCCCTCGCGGTCGTCCGCGAGCAGCTCGGCGGCCTCGGCCAGGGGAACCTCCAGGGCTTCGGCTAGGCTTTCGGCCTCTGCCAGGGCCGCGGCCTCGAGCTGCTCCTGTTCGAGCTGTTGCCGTAGCTGTGCGGCCTCGCCTTTGCCCTTACCCCTACCCCGCGCCCGTGGCTTCTTCCGCGGCGGCGCTACGCGTCGTGAGAGAATATCCTCTTTGAGCCACGCCGCCAGCTTGTCCGGCGTTACGAGCTCGCCGTCGGGCCAGCTATAGAGCGAGCCGTCTGCTGCAGCCCGGGGTGTATGGCACCAGGCCTATAGGTATTCGTCTGTTAAGCCGCCTAGGGGGCCCTACTTAAAAAGGGGCGGAAGGGGGGGGGAAGGGGGGGCCGGCCGGGGGACGCGCCTTCCACTCCCGCTGCTTCGCCGCGTAACTCCGCGCCGTGTTCGCCGGCTGTTCGTCCTTCTTCGCCTGGAGGCCCGCCCTCCGGGCGGCACGGGCGCGCTCGTCCGCGGCCGTGTAGCCGAATGCTTAGTCAGAAAAGGTGGTGTGGCATCCGATTTAGGTAGTGCGAATATCCGCGTTCAATATCAATGCGTACCTGCGGCAGACTTGGAAGCTGGCAGGCCAGGCAGAGCCTAGAGTGATACGAGCGGAGAAGGATAACGAAAACGTTAAAAGTTTCAAAGCACCGAGGCGTTCTCGGAGGATCCAAGAACTACAACAAAACTGCCTGCGGAATAATAGCTAATTATAGTAGTATATGTCAGGGGCATCACCCATCGTCCAACCGGTTGAACAGGACAATGTAGCTAGTTTCAATTTTCTTTGTCTTATATTTAATCTACTACAGTTTTGAGCATATACGGTATCCCTTCCTCTCAGAACTCGACAGCTCATTTGTCCGACTTTAGAGAAGACTTAGAGTTACATCGATCTACTTAGCAAGGTCCCAGTCTTTCAGAAATGTCTAAGACGGAAGCCGACTTACAAGCAAAAGTACCGGTGATGACCAACTTTTGCGTGTACTCTAAGGCGTGAGCAAGTACAGCACCCCTGGCCAATGATATTTGTCCCGCAGCTACAGTGCGAGTGATTTGCCGGGTTACCTTTAACGAGGTACGCGTTTACAACTGCGGGGCAATGCTAATCGTTGATCATAAAATACAACTCTAAGTCACTCAACCTTGGTCGTTGGTGTGGAAGCTACTTATGCTCTTGACTGTATACAATTATTTCTCATACATTATCTACTTGTACTGTACTGTATGCCCACAAGCACATAAAAAGTATGAGGGAGCAGAATGCCCCAATTAGGTAGTCGACCTGCTGTCTGTACAAATCGTAGTACTCTACGTCTACTGTTTAATGTAGCATGGACCCAGATCTGGTTTCGCTCCTAGTCGAGGTTTGGTCCAGCGAGTCTTAGCATTGCTGAAGTTTTGGGCAGGACTTGGCCATCCATAGGACGGTATAATGGGACCAAAATTGAAGCCGAAAAAGACATGGAGCAGATAAGCAACCAGCCTTGTGTGGTCCTTTAGGAGTGATAAACATGGACGTCTAAAGCATGCGTACCTTTGGCGGCTTCAGTCTTCCGTTTTTCTAAGTACTGTACTTTCTGTCAGGGCCAGGCTCATAAGTTATCTGTAGTCCGCAAAACTAAATTTAGAATCAAACTTATATTTCAGCAGAATCGACCTCAAACCATCTTGATATTATGTTACCACGCAAATCGAGCGTACGGCGTAGTGCATTGATTGGATTTGCAAGTCCCTTCTCATTGTGCGCAAATGGTAATCTGTAAGTGCGGTGCGGATTGTGATCAGTGAAGTACATCCATTCTTTTATATCTCGGTATGTGCACTTCCCGAGTTGACGAGGGGCATTCACGAAGTCTCTGGCTAGTCCCATGAGGCAGCCAACACCCCAGCTGTCTGTAGGCTTAGGCCCGAGAAGCCTTAGAAAGCCGAACGTGAAAACCATAGCTAGCAGTGCATGTTCCACTCATCTCCACTCTCGCAAATATGTCTATGACTTGGCTGAAAATACCTTTTGAGGGCTCAGGTACACCCGTCCCAACTCCAGCCACCGGATTCTCCATCTTGAGAAGGCGAATAAAAGCTGAACGGAGAAGCACTGCTATAAAGTACACCCAGCCTATCACCTGTGTTAAAACAACTTCAAATTCGATCATCAAAAGTGAAATTAACTGACGCCACACTACCAATCTATTCCGTGTCCTGCTATTCGAGTCTCCCTCGCGTCAAGAAAACAATCTTATGCTTCTTCCCCATCTTCTCCTTCTCCTTCACTCTCATAATATGTCTTATCAACAAGGGTTTGGATGACCTCGTTCCCAAAATGTCGCAGGAAGTATCGGAGCGAAAACTCACAAAAGTGTTTCATTTTATGGCGGCCATGCGTCTCTGTAGACGGATCTGAAACGTCAAACCCGTCGCGCCGGACCCATCTGAGGATTGGATAATTTTGATAGTGTTATCTCGTCAACTGATGGATTAGGTTGTAGAGACGATGGATATGTAAGCATAAAGTGATCATTCTCCTGCAGATTTGTTTCTTCAAGTCCGTTACGCCAATAGCAAATTGGACAGGGAACTCTTCCTGTCCTATCACATTCTAGTCTTTCTCGTGTATAGTGCCGATGGGCATAAAAGTCGTTAGGAAACTGGCCGCAGTGGTGGGCTGACCATGCAGTTTGGTACTCTACTACTGACAAAAGATTCAGCCGGGCGGGACTTTCGAAGAATAACCACAATTCTTGCAAGTTGGGAAGGAAAGCAAGAAAATCGTTGATGTTAGAGTTGCCGTCTAAAACAATCTTCTGGAGATGGCGAAGGTTTTCTTGTAAATCATCATTAAGTTCCGGGATCTTTCCTGCGAGATAGAATATATCGTGCGCAAAGTTGACAGCCAGCCGATTATTTAGCTCTCCATATATCAGAGAGTCATGGTTGTGCGGAAGTAACACCGAAAATAAATCGCAAAGCTGTCTCTGCATACCAAGGGCAAGCTTTGGGCTCGTGTATAAGCCATTTTTATCTTCCAGTCCTGCACAAATAGGTTGACATATTTTGGGCGCGTTATGGCGTCTACGGCTGCGAACTCCCAGACCAGATTTCTAATTTCAGCTGGTAGCAAGTGAAAGAGCAGGAATTGAGCCGGTTCCTCCGTTTCGGTCCTCCCGACTGTAGGTGGACGTGTTTGGGGTCTGTCCCCCTGCGATCGCGCAACACACCCAAGTATCTTGATCATTTCCTGTACGGCAGTATTCCTATAGCTGCAATCTCTTTCCAGAGATGCCAACATTTCCTGAACCAGAACTTCAGCCTGGCTGCGATCACCGAGCATGGCGTAGGTCCAAGCCAGATTGCGCTTGCAGGGGAGTGTATAGGGATGGTCTTGCCATTGCATTGCTAGCAATGTAGCAGAGAGCTCACGTTCTGCCTCATTATACTTCTTCTGCATGAAATAAGCTGTCCCTAGGGCATTCTGAATTGTGAGGCGGTAAATATTCCCTTTATTCTTGCGTCTAAGGCATTTTTGGAACACACGCTCTGCTCTTCTGTGCTGCCCCTCGGCGTACAGCTTTAGCCCGAGGACGGCATCATCGTCTAGGTGGTTCATATTGTTGTACATGAGACCGAAAGAACAGAAACAGTGCATGTAGTCAAGGGACCGGTGTTTTATATGCTTGATAACTTTTGTTTTATGAAATACATTTCCTAAAAGAAGTTTGTAACTAATCTAGAATCTTGAATCTTTAAACTAAGTCTAACTACTCAATTTGAGCATAAATGTCCAGCTCAATTTACCTAAGACGTGACGCGGGGCTGGCGTCGTGGCATTCTTTCTGGGCTGTCTGCGTCGCCCAAACGGGTCCCCTTGGTGCCGAACGTCGTTGGTTCATAACACTTGTTTTGGTCTACCCTATATTTAGATATCCTGAAGTAATACTTCGAACCGCGCTTAATTATCAATACAGCCTCTAAATCATATCTTATTCACCTAAATCCTGCATTCTTATTGCGAATTTTGCTGGAAGATGAGGGAAGAAAGCTCTCAATTTGAACACTCCTCAATTACACCAGTTGCCCATTCACAGTTTCCAGGTTGTGACTCTTTGCCTTGCACTTTTGGCGTCTTAGGTGTCCATTACGCGCTGTTGTTCGCGTGAATTCCGCTCCACAGTCTGGGCAGCTAACCTTGGGCGCCTGGCCAGACTTCTCTCGCTGATGACGAAGAAGGTTGCTGGATGTGGAGAATTGACGACCGTTGCAGCCGTGCTCCCAACACTGTGGTTTAGGCCCGCGGAAAACATCGTTTCTGTCCTGATGCCAAGCCTTCCCAACAGTACCCAACTGGCATGATATGGGGGTAGGGGCTACTGTCCATTGTAGATTCGTTGGGCATATGTCTAGTCACGAAATGAGTTTCAAGATTACCAAAGTATCGGGAAATCAGACGCAATACCTATAATGTGATGAAAAGAGCGATGAATTCAAGCATGATGAGTAAACATGTACTGGTTGATAGTACGGACTCGTAATCAAAATTTGGTCGGAAAGTGTAAGCACTGGAGTGTAGCCAGGTGTGATCTCATCTCGAGCCGGAAATACTGGGAAATTAAACGGAGCGGTGTTGGGTGCTGCGGCATTAAAGTATGGAACATGAGCTCGCTGGATTTCGAGTGTTTTCTGCTCCCAATCTCGCTTAAGTTGACGTTGCCCGTCAAGCATCTTCAGCGGGCTGCCTCTTGTGGAGTGATATCTTCACCCGATCAGATTGAGCAAATTGATGGTGACCCTATTAGAAGTTGTGCAAACGACTTGTTGGGGAAGGTCAAATGACACAACAGGTATAACATAATCGATGTGTTGGGAAATTAAAATAATAAATAAACGGAACAAGAGGTCGCAGGAAAACAGAAAGATACGAAGCACAATGCTGAGCACGAGAAATCAACGGACTTTGCTTCGTGGCCCTTACTTTCTCTTAACGGTCATCGTGGTACTTTTGTGCGAGATGGTATTTGTGTGTCGGCAGAATTGAACGTATCTTTTGAACCACGAAAAGAAAAGTTACATTATTTTGAATTGTACTCCACAAGAAAGGAGTAGACCACGCCGTATGACACAAATGTACGGTATAACGCAGCATGCATTGAATACCTTCCTGCTCTCCCTCTGGAAGACATCACCGGCACTTTCGCGACCAGACGTCTCATACTGGTCGTCCTCGGCCTCGGCCCCTCATCCTCTTCGTGTCTCGTCGGTATTGAGCGTTTTTGCTCCCTGTTCAAGAGTTTCAGAATCAGACACTTTCATCTACAGAAAGGACGACTACTTCTACTAACACTTGTGAATAACCCACATTTCCAGTGCACAGTCTTGGCGTATTTCTGTTGACTAAGTATGCGCCTCCCGCTTTTATATGTGTTTTATACGTACGTACTAATTTGTTTTCTGGCTTTACGTTTGGCACGCTCTGGATACACGTATTCAATGCTTTGAGCAGCACACCGCTAACAGGTCGGTTTTGTACGGCTGCATCGAATCATGGCACTGTTACAACCAATCACTTTATGGCAGGGCAAAACAGCTGGGGTGCAAACGACCCATGGATCGACTTACCTTTATGAGTTTGTATGTAGTTACAGAAAGGCACTATTTTTAAGTTCGCATTATTCGTACTGACGGCGAGTGATCTTATGAGCAGACAGGTACGACCGATGAGCATTGGTTAGGTCGGGAGGCGCTAAGCAGAAACACGTAGCACAGCTCAATGCATGAGGTCCCGGCTTGCATGGCTGATATGCTGTACTTCTGTCATTTTGTTGTATTGAAGGGCAACGTTTAGGTATGACGGCTCTATGTCGCTGTCGGCGGAGCAGCTCCTCCATTTCAAGTAGATGTCAACTGTTAAACCCCCACAAGGAGGCGATATCTATAAATTGTTCAGAATATATGTACTGTGGTCTAACACTTGTTGCGTCTTCAGAGCATGGACTTCTAATATCCGAACATCTTAAATGAAGTTGCACGCCCCTGAAAACGCGAAGGCCCGCCGGGCTTTCGAGCATCTCAAGTCACAGTTTCAGCAGGCACCCCTGCTCCGACACTATGACTCTACGTTTCCCACCCGACTCGAGTGTGACGCCTCAGACGGGGCGGCAGCCGCAGTTATCTCGCAGCAGCAGCTCCCCAGCGACAAGCCAGTGTGGCATCCTATCGCATTCTGGTCCAAGAAACCCTCAGGGGCTGAGCTAAGTTGGACCACGTATGACAAAGAGCTGAGCGCCATCGGTTGAAAGTATTCGTCAATGGGGACAGTACCTTGAAGGCGTTCGCGACCCCGTCACTGTTTCGACAGACCACTATAACCTCAGGGGATTTATGGCTCAAAAAGAACTGAACCAGAAACAGGTCCGATGGCTCATGTATCTCTCCGGATTTGATTTTCGATTGAACACCGCGCAAGGAAAACCAACCCTACTGACGCGCCTTCGCGAAGACCCGACTATTTGGCTGGCGACAGCCATTCCGACCTAAGTTGGATCCCCACGCTGGAATCGGAGATGGTTGCGACCATTTTCCTTCGACACACACCGGCGGTGCCGTACGCTCGCAGCACAAGCAGGACACTCCGACGCTATCTACCGAAAAGACTGCGGCCTTTAATTGTATCTGCTAGGCTTGGTACGCAGACTTCACGCACGAGGTGAGTGTCTTGCTTCATCACACACTAGATCGACGCCGTTGCTACAAAAGGGGCGGTGGGCCAAAGGGGCGGTGGGCCAAAAGGCCACCAGCTAGCCTCCTTTTCCTTAGCAAGATTCAGTCTAGGTCTACGCTTAGCCGTACCTTCTGAGAATTAAGAACTATTGCCTTCATCGCGATTGCCACAGATGTTATGATCTCCCGAATCCAAGTTTTAGCCATTAAATTGCAAGAATCCTCGGCCGAGTTTCTCAGCTTAATTTACGCTAAATCTACAACGCCTATACGGCGGCTGGAGGTAGCAGCAGGATACTGTGTCACGGCGTGACCATCCCGAACAAGCCGATGAGGCTCATTACAAAAAAAAAGAAATCGGATATTGGGGTCCAAAAAAACAGATGCCGGGCCCAATTTGGTGACTAATCATGCTGCCCCATGTGCCCGAATTCAAGTTCACTATGGGTTTGCCATACTAAAAATTAAGCTGCTAACATGTCTTATCATACGTGGTTTTCAACAGCACGACATCGCTACAATATCGCTTCTTCGGCGAGAACTCGCTTCCGACGAGTTGTTGCTTCCATCGAGGTGTTGCTTCCATCGAGTTATCGCTTGGGCGACGAGATGTCGCTTCCGACGAGTGGCACATCACTACTAATCCCTACGGCAGCAAGGAAAGTACAATACTGTAAACACAGATCGTTGTCATGTGTCACAAAGGGCTAGATGAACGGAAGTTTCTAATAATCATATCATAGGGATAAGAAACTCAATCCAGTTCCATGTTTTCTTATTTATGGATAGAAGCTCTGCATTTACTCTCGTCTTAACGATTTCCCTCCCTGCTTCACGAATTTTCAAATCTTTAAAATACGCCTGATTAAGTCCCAACCTGTGGCAGTGTATCTCAGTGTCTCATTGGACTCGTCGCAGGACTTAACAAAGGCCCAGCAGCAAGGCCGAGACGCTTGCACCATGAGAGGATCGTTCCGCTTAGTGATATTTCCACGATCGAATTAGGTGTGAAAAGCTGGCTAAGGATCTCGAACGCAGCCTTTCGGTGTTCTGCCAGGATCACCCCGTCGCCAAGGTATTCCTATTTTCACATGTCAGACTTCAGTGTGAGCGAATAACGACGGGGCTACTCACTGCTATTGTTGCTAGCTGCAGTATGGCCAGCAACATCGTAGTCTCAGGCTTGCTGCCGCTGTTGATAAGTTGCCGTAGTAGAGCGATGCTTTTGTTGTAAACTTCCAGAAACTGGGGAAGTTCCTCATTTGTGTTTCCTAGCATACGATGATAGGCCGCAAATGCACTTACGGCATGTAACAGTGCTTCACTACCCCGCGCGAAATCCATAAGCGTGGTTCCGAAAAAGTTATCGTCGTCTCTGAGCACACCATAGTGGTAGTGCGTGATGTTGTCAAAGAAGTATTGCAGGTAAGGCCTCAACTCAGCTGGAATGTACGAGAAGTTCTGAATCATATTGGACCCTACCTCCGACAAGTCCACCAATGTCCGAGTATGGAACCTGTCTATAAAATTTGGCTCTGCTGATGCTGTGTTTTCGAGGCTGTTCGTGGACGGCGGTGGCCGCCCATCTGTCATTGCTAAGTCCTTCGCCTGATCTGGGGTTACATCAGCCTCATTTGAGGAAACATGGCTTCCTTCGCTGCTGCTATCGACATGAGTAAGTCCACGGGTCACAGAAGCTTTTATAGCGCGGTCATCTTGGTATAGGCATTGTCGTGGGCCTTGCTTGCAACCTGTCACAATTTTTAGTATTTCGAAGAGTTCTTATGTCCTGAAGGAGTTCTCACGCTGGCAAACAGGATGCGTCTTGTCGCACTATTGAAATGTTAAGGGCTAATCTTTAAATGGGACATCCCTAGCCATGCATTACCTTGACGTGCCTCTTACGGCAGGTCATGGTATTTTTCTCCTTCCCTGCCATGTGCAGTGCTGTGGATGGTGGGGGACGCGGTCCCCCAATCGGAGGTCAAGTGGCTATAGTATCGAAAGCATGAGTCGCTCTCCTGCCGCGAGCTGCTTCGATGCGATGACGCTACATCTGCGGTACTGAATTTGGTGGGCGGCCCGTCTTTGGATGTGAGCCCTGCTCCCCGTAGTTTATTCCTTGTCGTTGCACTTCTCGCATTGGTCTTAGATAAAGGAGCGGGAGAGGGAAATTTGATTCTGGACATAACGGAAGTATTGCTTCTGGAGCTTGCTTGGAGACAGTGATTGTTGGAAGGTTTGAGAGCCTGTAAGCTTGCTTAATTGTTCAAATGGCGAGAAAAGGAGGGAAGGAAGACAGGAGCAATAGCCGTCTTTAAATAATTTAGGGTTAGTCAGCTTCAGCATCCTTTGCATGTGATTGGAGATATCCTGCGGCTCCCTGTAACGTGGCTGCACCAGATCTCGGCCCACCCCCCATTTCGGCCCCCATTTCCACACAAACTCACACTTTTCAATAAATTCTACCAAGCTCAAATATAATTGTCAGATTATCACCCTTTTAGGTATATGGGACGTGTAATTATGGTCCAATTGATGGGGTGGTCACTGTGTGTGTTGTGATCATGTCTTGTCTTGGTTCCTTGGTGGGACCCCACCCGTAAGGGGCTGGTTTTGTCATGATTCAACCATTGATGCCTCAGGCACCTAACCCAAAGCACCCGTCACATCTGTAAATTTTGTTGAAAAAATCAGGTGGCACGTGCACTTGTGCAAATTTACAGGGGGGGTGACACTCCGCTTTTCCTTGACAGTTGGCGCTAACTGCCCGTGGGTCTTCGCTTCGGTGGCCCCATACGCCTGCCGGCGATTCGGTCACATTTTTCTTTTTGATTCCCACCAGTGACCCTCGCAAGGCAGTTGCTCAGGAGCCTTTTCAGATTTAGGGTACTACACAGCATGAAGGCTAATATGGATGCAGACGTACGACACATGTACCTCCTACAAAGAGTGTAGCATCTGGCAGGTTGCCCGTGCGGCATCGGTCACAACAAGCTTTTTCGAGTCCATTCAGCTCGGCCGCGATGACTAGTTGGCCAGCGTCCAGTTCTTTGTGGGACGAAGGCCACGTCCCGCGCTAAAAGATGCCCGATGTCTACGATTTGTGAAGTAGTAAACTGAAATGCTATCTGCCTCGGTCTACAGCGCTAGGTGAGAGAAATTGGAGTTGGCGTACTAATTGCGCGTCGACAGTGAGACCGCTGCTTGTCAGTGAGCCTATGCGATTCCAGCGATTACAGAGGATGAGGTTAGCAAGGGAAAAGATGAAACAGAAGAACAAAAGAAAGAGGCCACCTGATTTATCTGATGCCCTGGGAGGCGTCTAATAGTTTTGGTGGACGACGTAGCCCTGACCTCTTGCTGTCACATAATCCTGCCTTTCACCTAAAGTGTAAATGATTGCCGTGGGATCTTACCCTGTGCTTTGCCGGAAGGTGTGACGTGATCCAACCATCGTCGTCACCTTGCCCTTTTATTCGCCTTCCATATCACCACTGTTGTTCGCTGCAACTATAGTAATGCCTCTCAGTACCACTAATTATCCCGGCTTTCTGGTCCCTGCTTTCAGAATTAGACCTGCGTCTGGCTGTCGAAGCAATCGGCCAATGTGTACTTCTGTCGTTCTCAAGAGGAGGCTTGATAGTTGGAGAGTCAGAACTTTCCATGGATCGGACAGTATCTATATTCGTAGTACCTTTTCTGCCAGTCAGTACGTACCTTTCTCGCTAATCAGCACGTACCTTTTCTGCCAGCCAGTACGTACCTATTTGTTGGACCGTTGGGGACAATTCGGCATCTCCGCGGCTTTCGTCGCTTGCGTATGTCCAGCCCGCGTCGTCCAGGCCCTCGTCCGCGCCAGGCGCCCATGCACGCTATCAAAAAATCCGAATTTTAGGATCATGCTCTTGAGTTCCCGGGCTCAAGCCTAACACGTCGTCCTCGTTGGAAATTCAGTCACCGTTGTTGGATGGGGAAAGAGAAGGATGAAGAACTTTTTGAATAGCGCTCGGGGCGGGAAAATAGGTGATATCGTGCTCAAGCGGGTTACTTACATCCCCAACTTCACGCCAACATCATCTCGGCCAGCGTTATCATGAAGGATGGGTTCTGGGCCTACGAACTCGACAATACACTCATGTGGAAACGAAGCCCGAGAATTCTTCGCAAGATGGAAAGAAGTTTGGTTTGATCGTTGCTGAATACAAGCCTGTTTCCAACTACCCGTTCGGGTAGCAGATGCCCCCTTAGTTCCGAGTGGTGTCTGCTTTAGCAAGCTATACATCAAGAGTTCCAGTTTGTTTGGGCCCTCCATACCAAGAGCGAAAGCATCGCTGTCATTATTGACCTCAGCCTCCAGTGTCTCACCGGCCATGGGGGCAAATTAAATCCCGAGAATGACAGCGACCCGCCTCTGCAGCCTCAATTATGCAAGCACAAGAACTGAGGCGAGTATCTCCTTGACACGGCCCAGGGCTGTGACACGTACCTGATTAGCAGAATAGGTACGTACTGGCTGGCAGAAAAGGTACGTGCTGATTAGCAAGAAAGGTACGTACTGACTGGCAGAAAAGGTACGTAATAAAAGATACGTGCTGACTGGCAGAAAATCGCCCTCATTTGACAATCGCTTAGGCCCCTGTTCTTCCCCCATCTTGCCCCTGTTGATTCCCAGGTATAGAGGGTCACTCAAATTTCACTGAGACCAATGACTGATTAAATTTGACCGACTACGAAGCCAGCCTTTTGTTCGAAACGGCGAGATGGTCAGAGGACCCGCTCCTCCCGTCATGGAGACTCAAATGTCCTCTCATCGTTGTCAACTAACCTGGTGAGCCAAACAAAATTAGTTCATAATTTAGAGCTCGTCCAGTCGAATTGTTGCTGAGACAACTTGAAGGCTACGAATCAATGGCTGCGGACGGAGCTGTGGATTCATTGTTGAATTTGATCATCTGCTTGAGGTTATAGTAATTCTCAAGCAAAGTCTCGGTATAGTCCCTGTGACTCTCAGCTCTCCCCCGATGCAGCGTTGTTAGAGAACTGCATTATGTCTTACGACACCTAGAACAAAATTCCCATCTATAGGAGTAGTCCACATCCTTCCGGATTATTGTGCCGCAATCCCCCAACTTCCATCCAATGATTGAAACTACTGCGCATTTCACTTCTTTAATCTTGACATGGTTCTTGCCATTATGGTCGTTAAGAGCATTGGGACATTTGCCGCATTTAAGCTTCCGATGATGTTCCTCGCACATTGTTTCTGAGTGAGTTGACTGTTGGTTTATGTGTGTTGGTCAATTCTGCGGGTTTACTGCGTTGGCCATATTGTTAACATAGTAGTAAAACAGATGCTATATGGCAAGAACCCAAATGCTTTTAAGAAAGAGCTCTTCAAAGGACTTTGTCCGAGACACATTGTACGATTCTTTGGGATCACCGTTCTGGGAAAACCATCAAGAAGTGCCTCAGCTCCTCCAGTAGGTACGCACTGTCAACGACATTCACAAGTGGCACGAGGAAGCAACAAAGTACCACGGTCGTCTCATACAACACTACCGAGAGACTGAGCATTTCGATTTGCCGGACAACTATATGGACTTAAGATTTGGTGAAATCCGCAGACGTCTCGATGCTATAGACCCCTACCTCCCGAAGACATTACGGAACGGAATACGATACGGGCGCCTCGAAGACCTTACGAGACGGATCACTGATGAGCTCTGGAGTGGTAAACTTCATTGGCTTGATTTGTTTTCAGCATTGACAAGGGTCGGAACCACTACATCCACTCCACTTTTGGACCAAGTAGAGTGGATGTACGATTTTTTAGCAATTACGTAGTGGATGTAGCACATATTCGACCGGAGTGGAATGGATGTACACACGTGGATTTATAAGTGGATTTATAAGTGGATTTTTGAGGCTATTCACAACCTCGTCGACGCCTATTCAGCCTCACTTTCAGACGTTGACACTAACTCTTCAGCCTGCTGCTGCTGTGATGAATCGTCAACCTCGCTGGCGCTATCCTCGCCCTCCAATAGCCATTCCGACTCAGCAAGCGCCAGCTCGTCGTCGCCTAGAGTCCCACAACCGCCATCCAGCTTACTTTCAAGGTGCGACTTAAGCAATGGATCCAGGTCCTTGACAATGCCAGCACGGTACCAAGAGCGTAAAACCTGACAAATGGCGATAATCTCAGCATCTAGGTTTGTACGCAACCCCGAGACCATCTTGCCAGCAGCTGAAAATAACCTCTCACACTCGGCTGACATCGGCTGGATTGTCAGGAAGTCCAAGGCCATCCTGGATAATCGAGGATATCTGCTTTGCTTAGTGATCCAGTAACCAATTGGATCACGAACGTTGCCGTCGCTGACGTCACGATCCGTCTGCCACGCTTGGTACTCGTCACCAACAATAGCTGCTGCGGAGGCTGGTGTTGAGCTTGGCAGACGGCTGTTCTTCTCGAAGGGGTTGAAAAACCGAGGTCTTTTTGCTGGAGGCTCGTCGTCGCCTCTGCTGCTGCTGGTTCTAACCTCGAGATGAGCGTAATCGGACAGCCAGACGTCGGCGACCATCTCTTTTGCCTTTTCAACCCAACTAGGCTTATGAGCCCACGTTTCATCAAACCAGTCCCAACGATAGGCTGGATGGAGCGCCATAGCCGTATAGTAGATGGGCGTCCCGTCCAGCCGCCGATAATATTCATCCAGCTTATCCCAAGCAAGGTTGATTCCGATGCGGAAGTGCTCTGGATCAGGAAAGTCAGCAGCAAGCTGCTTATATCCTTCCAGTGTGTTAAGCAGCAACTCATAGCCAAGCACCACGTCCCAGATATTGCCATAGGAGCCAGTCCAGCCTTGCTTACGCCTGCGGGTGTGTCCATCACCCTCAAGCGTCTTCACCACGGTCTCAAAAACAGTGAGAATAGCCTCCAAATGGTAAAGAACCTCCCAGTCTCTGTCCGTTAGCTGATTCTCGTCTCGGAGGATGCGTGGTCTTTTTGCCAACTTGGCTTGTGTTACTTGGCCAGTCTTTTTAGACCGATTTTCGTCCTCCCATTGCGCCTTTTGATCAGTAGGAGTTCGATAGAGGTTTTCAACCCTAGAGCCCTGCGGATCATGTAGAGTTGTGACAGCCAACGCGTGTCGTTATCGATAATTAGCTTGACTGGTTTCTTCGATCGGAGTTTAAGGGTGGTGGCGCGATTAATTTCGTCCTGTTAGATATATGGAATTAGTATGAGACGAATAGGATTTAGTAAAACCGCTTACCCTCTGGACCTCCTTGAATAAGTAAATCAGCCGATGGCTAATACGCACATCAACTACGATATTGTGTAACTTGCCAGGTCCTCTTTTGCGCCATCGAGCGTATTTAGCATCAGATAACGCTTCTGCGCCTGATAATTGCTGCTCGAACGCGTCGGCGTTTTTGCCAAATAAGAGCGCCTTGGCTGACAAGTTAATTGTGTGGCCAATACAGCGTCCTCGGCGTAGTCGGCCATCGAACCCAAGTTCAGCACCTATGACCTCCATAGCAGTATCGTTGTTTTCAGCATTGTCGAGCGTGAAATAGCCAATCTTCTCTGGACTCACGCCAAAGGTGTGTAGGACGTCGAGAACCTCCCCACCGATCGTTGAGCCGAAGTGACGATGAGCCTCTGGAACCCCAATCATGATTTTGCATGGCCGATTCTTCTCATCTCTGAAAAAACAAGCAATACCGTAGAGGGCAAGCTTATTTCGAGACGTCCAGCCATCAAATGAGATATGAAGCGCTCCAGGGGAGTTCCTCAGCACCTCGATAACCGTCTGCTTGTGGCGGTTACACTCTTGAATGATCTTATATCGGACAGCCCTGGCACTCAAGTTGGCGCGTTGGATCGAAACGGAGGGACTCAAATAGTCGAAGATTTCTCGGAGGATGGGGTTCTCGGCGAAGGAAAATGACTGGTTGCTACTGACGATTAGCTCGACTAGCATACGCTGAAAGTGTTGCTTATCAAAGCGTGAGATGAAGCTATTCGCGATATTCTGTTCCGTAGGCTTGTTGACGTCCAGTTTCAAAACAGATGCAATAGTTGGCTGGTTCGATTTCAGTGCGCCTTCGGATTTGAGCTGTGCTGTGCTCCTTTTCTCTCCCTCTGGTGCTGGTGTTTTGTGCTCACGCCATAGATGATTTGCCGCGTTCTGGAGACCTGAAGAGGTAAAACTCGCGATAATGGGACGATTTCCGAGGATACAGTACTTGCAAGCCCATTTGCGTAAGCCATGACGTTGAATATCATAGCCAAAGTCCCACAGCCAAGAGCTAGTATCACGAGCGCGTTCTGACCAATTCCAGCCTCTGAAATGGCGAAAAAGACGGTCTTCGAGCTGCTGCTGCTGGCCTGGTTGGCCTGGCTGGCTGGCTGACATCGTCAAAAAAAAAAGTTTTTGGCAAAAACAAAGCAGGAAATCTGTAGAAAACGCGCTCAATAGGGGTAGTTTCTCGTATAATGTTATAAGATTAGCTGTAGGGGTGATCGACCTCGGCTAACTTGGGTCCAGGTACCTCGATTTAATAGGCAACTATATACAAAAATAAGTACTATGAACCGTACAGGGTCAGGGAATATCCCCCTGTACCTAAATCCACCTAAATCCACTCCATTACATCCACTTTCAGGTCCAAGTGTAGTGGATTATTACGTAATCTGAGGGCCGACAAGTGGATGTAATAGAGATGGGCCACTTATTTGTGGTCCACGTGGATTTGCAGTGTAGTGGGTCCGAGCCTTGTCTGCCGGCCACCTGCAGGCAAGCACAACAACTAGGTGCGACCCGTCGTGTACCAGGCCGTGTACAACGCCATCCACCGCTCCATCGAGGCCGAGTTGCTGCCCGCCTGCCGCCGCTACGGCCTGGACGTGGTCGTATACAACCCCATCGCCGGCGGCCTCTTCAACGGCAAGGTCGAGAGCAAGGACATGGTCCCGGCCGAGGGCCGCTTCAGCTACCGTGCCTCCTACATGGCCAAGGTCTACCACGGACGTCGGTATCCCTGCTGTTGTTTCTTGGATTTTATCTGCCCTAAGTAACGGAATTGAAAGATGAGATAGTGGAGATATTAGAGTCTGACAGGAACCAACGCAGCCGCGGTACCTCTCACAGTTGCATCCAAGGCCCAGGGCCAGACTCGCGACAGTACCGATAGAGCGCTGGGCCGAAGTCAGGCTGGGGACAGTCGTTACTTCTACCAGCATCAGTCGCTTCCCCAAGCAAAATTGGCCGCTCGGCGTGTAGCCCAGGAGTGTGGCAGGCCAGCGTATTTGCGCCAGCCGGGTAGGCGCCAAACCACCAAAGCCCAACGCGCGGGATATATACCAGGATTTCTAAGTGATTACAGCAACAACCCAATTCAAGCTGAGATACAATCGCTAAGCTTCGTGAAAGTTGCACCGAGAGCAACCGCCTACGTAGACCCAATTACTTATATTAACGTCGTCCTACTGTTTCAGACGAAGACCTACGGCGGGGTTAGATACGCAAGGATGTACCATGTTCTGATAGTTCCTTTGAAAGCAGTTTCTCATACCGGTCCACCAGCGGCCTGCTATTCTCGTGGAGAGCCTCGTAGGCACAGTTCCATAGCGACCGCTCCGCGTCACGTCGTAATGTTGTCGTCTGAGGGGGCGGCAGGGCGGGAGGCACTGTTGAACTCAGAGCTTGATCGGGCGTAGCAGAGGCGATCGATTCTGTAGCTTGAGGCTGCTCCGTCCTAGAGTGTAGGGTTCCGAGACGAGCGAGAGACGGCGAGCTTCTGGACACACCAGCTACCGAGGAGCTGGCATCTTCAGGTGGCACAGATGTCTGGGCACCTCGGCCATCACGGGCACTGCTGCGCCTGGGTCGCAAGGAGCCCTTGAGGCGTGTGATGAAATTGGGAGATCCCATATTGTGCTAAGCTTATTAGGGCTGACAGTGGTTGATGGATTCTGAAGGCAGGTTGTGCGCGTGGATGTCCAGCTGGACTGGGGATGCCTCATGTTGAAGGGTTGGCGAGGGTATGGCCATGCAGGCTGACTGCATACCAGCGCCTGCTGGGCCAATCGCACAGCACAAGCTTGTTATTACTGTGTAACAACATCATGGTCACAAACTCAACACCTTTGTTCTCTATCAAAGTGCCAATGCCTTTCTGTTCACAGATAATGTCAGTGTTCACTAGAGGCTGGGTAGCAACTGTGAGATGTACGGACCTGGTCGAAAACTGTAGGCATATGACAAGTCCGTGGCTCAAATACCTATAGTTGTAGGGCGCAAATCTAAAACATTACGTCTATGACGGTGGGTGGCTCGGAATAATCTTTCGCCGCTTCCTGCCGCTTCCTGCCGCTTGTGATGGCTGCCTGGATTCATCGATATTGCCAAATTGCGAAATTGCCAAATTGCCACGACTTGTGGCCTTTTGAAAATGGCACCCAGACTATCGAAGATCCAGCGCAATGAGCTTCAGAGCATTATTGTAAGCAAGTTAAAGAGCCAGGAAGCTATCACCGACAATGAAATCGCCCGGGCAGTCCGCCCTTGTACCACGCGAACCGTTCGTAATGCGCTATCGAACATACTCCGATATAGCACGATTGACCCCCCACATCTGGCTATGGGTCGACCTAGATCATTGACTGAGAACATGTGGCTGGCTTTAAAGAATCAGCTTGAAACCAATCCTTGCATGGGTCAGCAAGATATGGCTGATTTCCTCTACAACCAATACCATACCAAATTGTCCCGATTTACCATCGGTAGAGCGTTAAAACGAGCCGGCTGGACGAAAAAGGTCACCCAAAACAAAATGTTGCTAAAGAACGTAACTAAGACCTACGCGACGATTATATCGAACGGTGATCACATTATAGGCCTGACCAAATGATCTTCATTGACGAAAGCAGAAGCGATCGTGGTCTTGCTATCCTGGGACGAGGTTATGCCCCAAAAGGCGTAACTCCGGTGCAGATCAGGCGCTTCCACCGGGGGAAGAGAATCCAGGTGCTGCCGGCATACACCATAGATGGAGTGATCTACTGCGAGGTCTATGAAGAAAATACGGACGTCGAGGTTTTCGAAGGTTTCCTCGAGAGGCTGCTGCCTTTCTGTGGTAAATATCCCGAGCCGAGATCGGTCATCTTTATGGACAACGCCTCGTTTCATTTCTCTACAAGGGTTAAGGATTTATTAACACGGGCCGGAGTGATTATTGAATATCAAGTCCCGTACTCACCAGACTTGAGCCCGATCGAGTATTTGTTCGGCTCGGTAAAGAACCGTATCAGGAAGAGGTCCCAGGAGGATGCAGATCTCATCCAAGCGGACTTTAAATCTTATCTCCAAATGCAGATCAGGATTGTGGGGGAGGATAAGACGATAGGCAGAGGGCAATGATACCGAGAAATAGCTCGACCCCTTCTAACATCCTATACTGATAGCATTTCGGCAGTAAACCGTATTCACGGTTCCGCTTCAGTTTCTTGTTGTTGCTTCTTTTGGTTTTGCTTTTTAACGCTATGCTGTCTGTCGGAGAAGAATATGTGACAAACGTATCGTTGATATTTCATAAAGTTCAGAAGTAAGAAGTTTTAATGTAAGTAGAATCGCGAGGGATCTTATACAGTAGCATATAGCCGCAAGTTCTAAAGAGTTATGGGACCAGTTCTGGTCCTCGTTCTAATATTAGATTTATGTTCATCCAGTGATCGGAATGGTCCGGTATGGTATGGTATGGAGGTCAAACCATACCATACCAGCTGCTTACATAATAACCGGTATGGTCTTACCGGTAACGTAATCTACCACCCACTCGATCGGACCACCGACTCGATCGTTTTTCCCGCACTGCACCCACCACTCTGACTGCAGACGCACCTTACTCGGCCGTCCCGACGGCAAATATGCCTAAGGCTCTCTTACACGAAGACCGCATCCAATCGGCGATTGAGGCACTGAAGTCACAGCAGATTCAAAGTATTAAAGGTGCTGCAGCAGCATATGACGTCCCATACTCGACACTTCAGAATCGTCTCAAGGGACGCGTCTCGCGTCAACAATCGCAGGTCACGCGTCGAAAGCTTCTCCCCACCGAAGAAGCTGCCTTGATCCAATGGATCGAGTCATTGGACAACCGTGGCATGTCGCCAACAATTGCATATATTCGACAAATGGCTGATCTTCTCATCCTTGAGCGCGGAAGCCTTATTACCCTCGATGCGTCTGTCACAACGACTCCGGACCCCAAGACTACTGTTGGCGAGAACTGGGTCCGACGACTCCTTAAGCGGCAACCCCACCTGATATCCAAGTATTCTCGAAAGTATGACTACCAACGAGCTCTATGCGAAGACCCAAAGAAGATATCAGCATGGTTTCAGCGTGTTAGGGACACTATTGAGGAAAATGGCATCCTTGACTGTGATATTTACAATGTTGACGAAACTGGCTTTCAAATGGGGGTGGCAAGTACGGCTAAGGTGGTAACTCGATCTGACCGGAGGAATCGACCTGTTGTCGTTCAGCCTGGGAATCGGGAGTGGACTACTGTCTTCGAATGTATTAATGCAGCTGGTTGGAGCCTTGATCCAATGATCATTTTCCCCGGCAAGGTACATATATCGAAATGGTACGAAGACTCTCCGGTGCCAAAGACCTGGCGCGTTGCCGTTAGCGATAACGGCTGGACAACAGATGACCTTACCCTCGAATGGCTTACAGAGGTTTTCGAGCCTCAAACTCGAAGCCGAACAGTTGGTCGTTACCGACTTCTCCTTCTTGATGGCCACGGGAGCCACCGGACTGCTGCATTCGACCGATTCTGTAAGGAGCGATTGATTCTCACTGAGGCTATGCCACCACACTCATCGCACCGTACGCAAGCTCTTGATGTTGGCTGCTTCTCAGTCCTTAAGCGAGCATATGGCGACCTTGTCAAGGCGATGATAGCGGTTGGGGTTCATCATATTGACAAGCCAAACTTTCTTGAGCTTTTACTTGGGGCTCGAAAGAAGACCTTCACCTCGAAGAATATCAAAAGCAGCTTTTCAGCAACTGGAATCGTCCCTCTCGATCCAAGTCGGGTACTCGACCGGCTCCAAATTGTCATACGAACGCCAAGTCCACCAGCCCCTGAGCTACCAGCCCCCCCAAGTTCAGCATTACCCCTCAAAACTCCAGCAAATATCGTTGAGCTTGAACGTATACGGAAGCAGCGGCAAAAGACAATTAGTCCTACAGATCGAGTATTCCAGAAGATGGTCAAAGGGTGCCAGATGGCCATGCATCACGCTGTTCTCTTGAGCGAAGAGAACTCACGGCTCCGGGCTGAAAATGCTCGCCAGAAGAAAAAACGGGCACAGCGTCGAGCCTTCCTCCAAACTGGAGGGACTATGACAGTTGGAGAGGCGATAGGTCAGCTTGAGGCCAAGAAGGCCCCTCAAAAGAGCTCTCATCGGGAGGTACGGGTGGAGGGGGGAGGAGCCGATGGACCAAACTCAGCTGTACCGCCAGTTCGGAAGCGTGCACCATGGAAGTGCAGCATTTGTGCCTCAACTGAACATACTGCTAGGAAGTGCCCTAGTAAATAAGGTCTCGATTGATATAACTCTAGAGTAGATTGGATGTTTTCTTATATTGTGAGGTGGACCTGAAGTCAAAGATGGTGGGGTGCGGGGCGGAAAAGCGATCGAGTCGGTGGTCCGATCGAGTTGGTGGTAGATTACGTTAAGACCAGCAATACCGCCAAGACTGCCAAGACTTGCTAAGAAGATGATGTTGTAGAAAGAAGAGAGGTAATGTATTAGCTCTACTTGTTGGAATAGCACCTGGTTGGATCGCACGTAGTTCGATAGGTTGGGTGTGCTTAGTCAGCCGGGGGCCCGGCTGGGGAAGAGTGGCCTCTTCCCCTTCGTACGATAGTACACCCGTTTCCCTAAGCAAGCAATACAATCAGAACCAACCAACAGACCCCTACGTACGTACGTACTATCGCCATATGGCAAAGGCCATTCAACACTTGGCATATATCCGACGCAGCTCGCAAAGGAGGGCTATTACGAGCCCAGAAGCGAAACAGGAATGGCTGCGCAGGCTCGAAAAGCGGGAACAAGGAGGTAAATATTCGAGACTCTACAATATGACCGACAAGAAATGGGACTCGTGGCAGGAAAGAACGGCAGGTGAAGAGGTTAGCCGCAGATGGACGCTTTCTAACGACCAGTACTTGGGTAACCTTTCAGGAAATATACGACGATTTCCAAAAGTACCAAGCCAACCAAGAAAGGACGAAAACAGCCATTTTCCGATGGTGGGATTGATGATATACTTGAAGATACCTCGTAGTTTCCAAACATCACACTAAATAAAGCAAGACAAAAATACAACAGGAATACATAAGGACCTGTATGTTTCTCATTAACCTTAGTACCGGAACTTAAGGTAGAACTTAAGCTGGTGGTTTTCGTGCCCAATAAGTAAGCAGACTCTTTCTGGTTCTGCCTGTCCGCAGCTACAGTATTATATAAATACGGTCTGGAATCACTGGACAAAATGTGCCGAGCGGATCCGCATCAATGGCCTGCCCATCTTCCAAGATTCGGTCTCCTCCACCTTGCCGTTTTCCTTCTTGACATTTCTGCTCACGAATACTCGCCCAAGACCACAGCCCTCCACTGCTTTTCCCTCCCGGTCTGAGGAGTCGCCGCGGCCGAGGGAGTCTTTGTGTTCGGAGGCGTCTTCACGACTGCAAGACTCTTCGCAGGGTCCAAAACATCCGGCTGACCCGCGGTGTCGCCCTCGACGGCAGTAGCGCCAGACAGCGATTCCGCATCGGCCATCTCGGTATCCTCCCTGGAGGCGTCCTCTCTAGAAGCCTCCTTCACAAGTGAACTGGCCAGCACAGGAGAACTGGCCTCCGCGGCAGAGCTGGTCATTATGGGAGAACTTGCTACCGCAGAACTAGATGGACTGACAGGTCTGGACTTCTTGGGAGTCCCCGGCTGCTTCTTATTCCGAAGGGCCTCCCGAGCCCGGAACCTCTCCCTGAACCGCTCAGCCGTGTCACGCCCCCCCAACAGGGCGGCGGACGTAAACACCAGGCAGCCTCAGGTTTACCGCGGAAATCCACTCGGTCGGCAGGGCCTTAAGCGCACTCTTGGGGAAGGTGTAGGACTTCTCGGGCGAGGCCGGAAACTTGAAGTTGCCCGGCTCGCCTTCGACGTCCTCGAACAACAGCATGGGGAAGACGCGCTCCCTGACCTTGGGTCCGCCCGCCCTGAAGTCGCCCTTCCAGCCCGCGATGACCTTCTTGGTCCTGCGGGTCCCGGGCTGGACGCGCACTCGGTCCACCGTGTATTGTTCCTCTGGCAGGTCTCTCCACAGGTTCGCCTTTTTGAAGGTAAAGTTAATGCCGATCTGGCGTTCCCAGGCATCCCAGGGGAGCGGGGTGCACATCCACCATCCATCGTACTTTGCGTCTTTGTAGTAGGCCTGGTAGATCTCGCCCAGGACCGGGTATGTGACGCCGCTGAAGCCGTCGTCCTGGCTCTGTGGGGTGGTGGACTTTGAGAGGGAACGTGGGGATGGGTTGGCAGTATTGATGGCAGTAAATGACATTTTGGGCCGAGGCTCTGCAGGCTTTGCAGCTGCAGCCTTGTGTCGTTCTGCTGGTTGCGCACTGTCTGCAGGCTCCTGTGAAGACTCGTGTGCGCTCTCAAGAGCAGCCAATGCACTCTTTGGGGTTAGAGACTGGGGCGTAGGGACGCTGTACTCCCCGGAAGATGCTGCTGTCGCTTTGGCGTCTCTGCTTGCTGACAGAGGCGAAGGGGGGGATGCTCGGACCAGGTGATGACACAATGGCTGCAATGTAGCAAGTGCGCAATTACCAGATGTGCTCTCAACTCCTTCCTAAGCTGCGTTAAGGTGCACTTTATTTTCCCAGATTTGTTGAACAACACTCTGACTTTAAACCAATACGATTTATAGTTTAGGCAATTATAGGGGTTCTCTTTATGCGCATAGTTAGAAGTGGCTTCTAGACGGACATGGAAACATTTGCATAACCATAGAACTAGATGGATTTTATCATGCCTACTTCCTTGCAGGCTAGCTCGTAACACCTAGTGCAATGACTCACGGGAACAGTGGCCATGTCCGGCTAATTGACAAGCCGGGGGGTGTACCAGATCTCGGGCACACAGCTTGGCGGTAGTCAGCAAATTAGGTTTAGCACAATGCACGGACCTTAGCTACCGCCGAGGTCGTAATTGTTCAAACTGAGTGTATATACTGTACATATCAAAAGTCACTCGCGACGCTGTAAGAAGGTCCCAGATCTTGCATGGCTGAAATGCTCCATTTTGGTGGGGAAGCTGATTTTCCCACCAAAAGTCGGCCACTTCAGACTGGCACTGCAGCCCCACCAACCCCTCTAAACTAATAAAATCAATTGAAAATAAGCAATTAGAAGCAGTTGGCACCAATACGTGCCAGCTTGTATTGATCTTTTCGCCCTGGGTGGGTGCTGGGGTTGGCTAAAGTTGGTAGACTTGCTAAATATCCGCCACTATCTGATAAAAACCACTATGTGATGAACCACGTTATATATGTCGCTGATCCTGTTACACCATTCAGCAAAGTCAGCGCAGTGATGTCGCATAACTGGCCAACGTGCCGGTCACACAGAAACCGAGACTCCTCAACCGACCCAGGGAGCAGGCTCACTGAGCAATTTTCATTATCGAGATTACAGTTTCGCTACTGCTTGTTAGAGCTCAGCTATGCCTCCAGAAAGACTGGAGATCAAAGGCGATCTCAATTCTTACTTCCAATACCACAACAGAATCGCTTCATTCTTGAACTGGAACCTCGACTGGGAGATCGACAAATCTAAGCCTGCCCCTGAGCAGCTTGCCCGTGCCGGCTTTTTCTCGTATGCAACCAAACCTTTCCTCGCCGACAACGTTATCTGTCCCTATTGTGAACTTGCCATGGATCTTTGGAAACCTCGCGATGAACCTTTACTGTTACACCAGACGATATCCCCTGGCTGCAGCTTCGTCCTCGGCCGACAAACTCTGCGCAACGTTGACGACGCCAGCAGCAATGACCTCAAAACCATCGCTGAACCAAGGTTTACTGAGACAGACAACGCAATGTCAAACAAGAAGGATCATATAAGCACCGCTCCTCGGTTGAAGCGGGTCGCAGCAGTCGCTCCCAACAGAACCTTACAGCAGGAGCAAAGAACAAGCCACGGTGACTGGGGCCCACCAAGCACACAAGCTAGCACGGGCCTTAAGAGACAGGAGCGCGTTACTGCCCTCAAGGAAAGGAAGTCCCTAAAGATTGCCGAATCTGTTTCTAGAGGGATGCACGCTGTCACACGGACTCCACCGCTGGAAAAGCAGCGTCAACGCCTAGTGAAAGCCCACGATGAATCTGCCTTAGACAAAATCATATACGGACAACAGCGTTCTTCCCAGCCACCCGCAGGAGTTGAGGTACCTACAAAGCCTTTGCCACTGAGGCGAGGAAAGGTTTTCTATGGACAAATAAACCCGCGAATACACTGGACACGTCCCCACTCACATGAGTGGTACGAGAGAAAGGAGGTGGAGATCGCGGCTCGTGGAGGACGTAAAGCCAACTTTGGAAAGGCAGTACAACGAATGAGAGAACAGAGACAGATGGAGGCGCCTGACAAATGGGAAGAGAATTTACCAGAACGCGTCCGCGATAACGAGGCATGGCTCGGCGTGATGCGATATCATCACGGCCGAACGCATGGTGTCCCGTCTAATCACGCGCATCGGGCCAGTAAACAACATCGGCTCGTCGGAAGGAAACGCCATAAAAAGTTTGGGACTATGGGAATCTGTCCCTCGCGCGATCGCGGCAACCCCGACAACCAAGAGAGTCCCGACTAATGTTCTCCTCGAACGATGGTTTCTTGTTGGCTCACGCCTCTGTTTATCATCCTGCCGTGTATGTCGCTACCTCCTCGACCACAGTTAGATCCTCCCGGAATTCTATTCCAACCTTGCTCTTCATCACGGTAGCTAACACACTTCCTTCGCATCCCTTGTCCATCGTGATGACGAGTTTTCTCGCCTTTTCTCCCTCTCCCACTATGCCTACGCTCCAGATCTTCTCTGTTTACCCCGCGGTTTCCAAACTGGGGTTTCTTGTGTTCGCCCTCATTAAACCTTACATGTTTGGTCGTTTGGGGTTTAAGATAGCCTTCGACTGATCGATAGTCTCGAGTTATAGAATTTCGCTTGAGGAGGGTAATGCTGAATCGGACTATAGAATGAACTGGATGGCTTGCCTACAATCTATTACACGCTTGCTTTTAGTTGTCTAAGCAGTTTACTGTGGCACATGTTCGGATGAGATTTGCCTCTGTATCACTTCAGCACTCCAATCCAAGTCGTGCGGTGGCAAGAAGATAATGAGGATATTAAAGCGATAGGCGTAGGTGACGACGTCGATACTATAGTGCCCAGCGAAACCGTCGAGAAATAGACATCACCATATCGCTCCCTCAGACGCCCGGCGACCGTTCGCCATCTCTGGCGGGTCCTTATCCTCTTGCCAGTCAAAGCAGAAGAGGTCACTAATGCCAAACCACTGCTCGAGATAAGCCGGAGACGTGGCTCAAGACGCTCGAGACAAGGATGGACACGGCAAGGGCTGCGGTCAACCAGGAGGCAGACATACAGATAAGCCTCCAGCATTCCATGGACCACATCACCAGGGCAAACGTTACAGACGAACGTGCTATCAGCCTCAGAAAGGCAATCGACGTACAAAACGAGACCACCACCCTCAGGCAGGCCGAGGCAGCAGAGATCGATGTAAAACTGTCATCCGCACGGGAAGAGGTCGTACTCTGCGAGGAGAAGCAGTCTTCTGCAGTTGGGGACCACAAAAAGGGGCTGGAGAAGAACAAAGCCATGATAAGCAGATATAAGGCCGCGGTTGACAAGAAGAAACTGTGGGATCTTGTAGCTAGCACAACCCATGTTGGACCATTGAATTTGTGGCGCATATTGAGTCAGCAACCTGACGTGTTGGAAAGTCTAGAGGACACAGCGACCGATATCAGCATACCTGGTATGAATAACACGAAAATTCTCTTCATCACGCAAGACCAAGAAGAAATGTATCATAAACAGCACCGCACAAACGTGTATCTTGTAAGATCCATCCATCGCCTAATGGGGAGAAAGCCATAATGCTAATTTCACGCTATTTTATCGACCATTCTGTCCCACCCAATGTTGCATCGTAACTGTTGGCGTCAATTATTCTACTTGACTTCTATAATGTGATAGACTTGCAGCCTGTGACAACGGGAGCTTTTGATGGAAATGCAAAGCGTTTGAGAAACACTGTGGTGACGACGGCACTATGGATGATAAAGTCGGCATTTTCGTGGTCTTGAGTGATGATCTTGACCGGGACGTCGCGAAACTCCGGCTGAGGTAAAGACGTGTTGCGAGCCGCATGAGATGCCATGGGCGAGTCTTGTGACGATGTTTTCGGAGGCTGTGTTGAGCGCTGGCGATAGCACTGCCATTGGGCGATGGCTAACATGACGGCCACAAGATAGGAATCTCGGGCAGCATTTTGCGGGATGAGTCGCTTGTGTCGTAATTTCTGGAGACTTTCGATCGGGACGTTGGCACTGTGATTTGGACCAGGCGTAACCCGGTACAATTTGCTGCGATTCTGCTGCAGATCAGTCCTGTTGACAAAGGCCAGGACTGGCATGTCTGACCATGACCGAGTACTGCGGTGATCTTGGCTTCCAACGGTCTGTCCGCTACTACTAGGCACGCCGCCGTAGGACACAGCAAGCTGCGTAGAAGCGCTATCAAGGCATCCCCTGTTCTTGTTCAGTTTCCACAAGAGTGCAACCCGCACACCTTTTTTCACAACTTGATCTCCGAAGCGAACCTCGAGATCTATTTCACATCTTGCCTGTGACAGGGAAATCAATTATCAGCTCATAGCATGAGATTTTAGGGCTGGTAGGTGTGGGGGTGCGTCAAGCATGTTTTGATATATTACAAATCTAGCTGACTGAATATTGATATTGGAATTGGACTGCAATATTTACTTTGTATGCGTTACTCTTTACCTCGAGTCGCGGCACTGTGGACTGTCAGGAGCAATGTTTCCAAGAGCCCAAACGGCCTGCTCGCGGACATCAGGCTCTGGGCTGGCAAGGAGCTCGACGAAGATGGGGACGGCGCCGGCCTTGATAACGACCTGTGTCTGCGCAGCGCTGCCCGAGGCGATGTTAGTGAGGGCCCATGCAGCCTCGAGTTGCACGAGGGTGTGAGGTGATTGAAGGAACTTGGCGAAACGGCTGACGCCCAAGGACCTATTAAAGAGCTATGCTGAGCGTCATTAATCAAACGCTCTATCTTCGGGTCTGGGTCCACCCGAAGAATTTCTGGCTACCCAGACGTTGACTGTGAAGGAACCGCGATCTAGGAACGGGTCTAAATATAATGTCCGCTCTTCCCAAATCGTCCACTAACGTTAGGTGAGATCCACTCAAGGAATGCAGGCTGGAAGGGTGGCTGCATGTCCCAGTTTGCCAATAACCAATGAGGACAGGCAGATATCGTGACCGTCCGGCGCATGAGTCACTGACGACTAGAATTCACTCTCTATAAAACGGGCCAGGGCGTCAATCTGTATCATGTTTTTTAACTATCCAACAACACCCTCTTCAAAACTCGCACTAAAGTTGAAGACCAAATTATTTAAAATCCACACATTCCACTTGGCCGAGACTTCACTTGCCTCGATCACATGAAGGACCACGAAGCATATAATCGAGAGAAGGGTATACCCGGCGTCGACTTCGATCCTTCCAATCCGTGTCTTTTATGCCAAGCCAACTACGCTGCGGACTCTGTTCATAATGGTCAGAACCACGATTTGGGCGCAAGGCGATTGGCGGAGTCCATCTTAAAATACATGGACAGCGTACATTTTAGTAATGACGAATACGTTCGATCGATTCAGACAGAGAAAGAAGATGTTTCACTCGGGAATCAAGCTTGTCACCTTCCTATAGGCTCCCACAAACAGAACAGCGACAATTGTTTGGATTCTTACAAGCGTTTTGACGACTTAATGCTCACAAGGAATTGCTGTATATTTCAGAAGGGGGCTCCACGCCAAAAGACTATAAGATTCCACGAACATAGGACCGTCACGAACAAATCTTTGCCGCCTGGAACACACTATGTCAAAAAGTCTAAACATACAGGCAACAAAAGGTCAGCTTCAAGAAACATACCAAGGGATCTCACCTATCAACAACGCGGATGCAGAGACAGAGCACACCTGTCAAGGAAGCAGCAGCAAGACGTCCATAAGGATACTATTTGGGAGAGCATAGAAGAATCGAGTATTAAAGACTGTATTGTGGTTAAATTATAGAAGAGGATCTAAATAAGAACGTGGATATTCGCACAACATATAATCCAGCGACGCAGTTGCTAGTTTGGACCCCCAAACCCACGTTGTTGTACAAAGCATCATATTATAGCCGATTAAGGAAGGGTATCAACTGTCCTACATTGTGATTCCAGTGCGTCTACCCATCTTATAACCTGACCTGCCCATCCCTCATGGATCTCGATGCACGCTGGCCTGAGCGAGGCTCAGCCCTGACTTGGGCGCCGTATGGGCCTGAGCGGTGCTGCGGTGCCTTTCGCCGATGCTACGGTGCCCTTCACCGGGCCTCCGACGGGCCCGAAGTGCTGCCTTCCAACAGAATAATATATATGAATGCGGATATTCGCGTACCCTAAATCGGATGCCGCGTACCTTTTTCTGACTAAGCAGGGCTGCAGCCAATCAGAGCCTCCCATTTTAGTACACGCCACCGGTCAACATGGTGCGTTTTGCAGCCTCAACCATATGCTCTGCTAAACCTCCTTAACCCACCAACATTTAACCACCCATCTACTATTAACGCTTTAGTCCCTGGATAAAGAGGATACCTGTGGCAGCGATGCCCGGCGAGAAGCCGTCCGGCGAGACCAGCGGCTAGTGGTCGGGCTCACAAAGCAAAGAAACCGCCAGCCTCAGAAGCGAAGAGCCAAAGGCACGGCGTCGCCGGCGGCTACACCCTCAAGTTTACGGCCAGCGGCTAAAAGGCAGCAGACGGGGGCACGGAGGACTGTCAACTAGCTGCCATGCATAGCCCTAACGGCTGGCGATATTGACGGCAACAATGGCGACGGCGGTAACGGCGGTAACAGCATTAAGGGCGGCGAGGGCGCCAAGGAAATACAGGACAAGATCGTCGCCGTAATGCCCGGCTTTGTTGACTTACTATTTGACTAGCTGGGTCATATGGGCGACGACGCGGGCATTGTGGGCATCGTAGGCAACGTTTGCCAATACTTGGGTCTAACAGTGCTTATTTGGTGCCCTTAAGTATGTAGGAATAGTGGCATGTAGCGGCATGTTAGTCGGTGTAATTACATTAATTATTTGTATGGCGAACCCATAGTGTTTTTTAATTCAAGCACAGGGGCCAGCACGATTAGTCAGAAAAAGGTACGCGGCATCCGATTTAGGGTACGCGAATATCCGCATTCATATATATTATTTTGTCCGCGATGTTTCCTGATACACTTTTGGGAGTAAAAAGATGGCTGGATAGGGCGGTAGGCAATTCAGATGCTGCGGAAGTCTTGCAAGACAGGAGATATCAGCTCAAAGGCGTGGTAGATATCGTCTCGGACCTTGGCACCGGTGATGACGATCTTCCCGTTGACAAAGATCAAGAGCACGACCTTGGGCCTGACCATGCGATAGATAAGACCAGGAAACAACTCGGGCTCGTAGGAGCTGAAGTTGTGGTGGCGAGAAGCCAGGCCCTCAAGACGAATGGGGAACTTGATGTCACAAGAACCGACAATATTTTGGATCTTGAACTCTGTAAATTTCGTATTGAAGCCTATCGCAAGGGTATCGATTAGTGCCAGTTTCCTTCCTCAATATACGAGAGCAAGGACGCAGTGCCTTACCGAGCTTCTGGATGATTCGGGCATACTTGCGGCAAGCAAGCTTGGAATCATCCTCGGACTTGGAACCAGTAACAACCATCTTGCCACTGGCGAAAATCAAGGCGGTCGTCTTGGGCTCACGAATCCGCATGATAACAGCGGCGAATCGCTTGGGATCTCATTTTCAAGGTCAGTAATGATTTAGAGTATGTCGGTTCGGAATACTCTTACTGTACTCCGCGTTGCGGGCGTGAAGAGCAATGGTCTTTAAATCTAGGCGACAATCCAAGTTGGTTGTCACCACGACGTTCCTTGAGGAATGTGTTATAAGCGTTATTGGGACGATGCGCACAGACAAGGGGGAAGCTTACTGAAGAGTAGGAGTTAATCCGCTACCGGTCTGCTGTGCATCAGGAGTGGCGGCAGGAGTAATAGGAGTGTCGAGAGAAGATCCAGCGGTCGCGCCTTTCTCGGGAATCTTGGGGCCGGCGTTACTATGTGGAGTCAACTTGTTATGGTCAATAGGCAAGAATAGAGAGCCAGAAGGCATCATGTTCTTGGTCTGGTTGGCGTTGAGAGGGGAGGTTTGGATTGCCTCTATACTTGCAGCTATTAACGTTGTCTATGAAGCAGATCCTAGGGCAGTCGGAATGAATAAGAAATAGTACCACAGTGGAGAGTCCGGTGAGGATTGATGCGTTTAGCAAGATAGTGCGCCATGTGCGAGTTAATATAGGATGGATGGATGGATTTTATTTCGCCCGGGGGGACACACCCCAGAGGGCCTTTGCGCTAAGCTATTTTCGTTTCGTACGGTTCTTCCATAATCACCCGAAGCCCCACAATTTCACTCTACTGACTGGTCCAATCTGATGTATATGCAGTGACAGGCCTGCTTGAAGGCCAATTTCTCCAAGTGTTCAGCATCCTATCCTCAGCAGCTGAAGCACGGTCTGCCAAAATGAGACTGTATGATGTTAGTAGGATTCAATCTGAATAGTTAGTGTGCCTGAGGCTTCTGGTCCATGTCAAGCCTCCCCGTTGCAATGGCAAATTTGATCGTCGCCCGTACTGCCCGCATGTCTGGTGTCCATTTGTCACCGTCAGACGCCGCCTTTCCCCCAGGAAGTATGATAGGTTTCCCTATTCACCCACAACATGCTCCGGATCGGCCATCTGCCATCTCTCCAAATCGTAGGGACCATTTTAATCCATCTGGGATGCCCCATAGGGACTGTTAATAGTTTGCCGTCACCTTTCCATGCCTGTGGTTCTTGGACTGCCACAACTGCAAAATCCTGGAGTCGCGTATCGTTCATTAGGCTCTCGTGTACCGTGTCCTGTTTTCTTACATTCAATTGGATGACCTGGAATATTCTACTCATGCCGAGTAGGGTAGAGTTTCGGGCAGCTGCGACTGAACGACTCGTGCGGTCCACCACAGGGTACGCACTTGGGTACCTGCGTCTGGCACTCACTATGATGGTGGTCTTCGGCAGCGCACCTCGCACATACCCGATTCTTGCTGCACGAGAAAGCCTTGTGGCCGAGCTCCTGGCAGTTGTAGCATTGTATCGGTCCAGCTCTCCGCTCGAACACGCTAGTGTACGCCGATTCACCCGCTGCAAGGAAGTAGCGTTCTTGTAGGAGTCTCCTGGCATCGCTGTTCTTGGTGAGGTATACCACCATGGATCCATATGCTTTCGCGTTGTCCTTTCGACTCAACCAGGCCATCTTGGCAATTTGAACTTCATTCTCTTGGCCCAAAGCGTCCATCGCTCCAGGAAGGACCTTGCCTTCCTGGTCGAGAACGGCAGCACGGTTGATATTGTCAACTTTGACTGGGTACAGTTGGTCTCGGAGCACTCTTGCACCTGGAGCCTTCTTGGCCTCGATGATCGCCTTGATCCTCTTCAGTTCTTCCTCGTTCCTACCAATCACTCTCAGGCGGTTGGTATTCCGTCCATCTTTGGTGACTGCAACACATCGCCAACTCGGCTGGTCGCTGGACATTCGCATTTCCTGTTCAACGGTTTTGCGAATCATTGCCGGTGTAGCGTCTCCAATGTGATCCTCGGGCACCCTGGATGTGTCCACTGTGCAGAACACCGGCTTTGGAGTCGCCGATCGGGCCGTAGATGGAGATTGGATGGGAGTACTAACGGGTGTCATTCTGGCCGCGTCTGCATATGTCCGGCCCGGCGATCGTGGTGCCTGAGCCTTACTCAGTGTATCCAGCTGTAGTCGGGTCTGCTCCAGCTTGTCGCAAACCTGGGTAAGCTGCTGTCGGACTTGCGATAATTCTTGTGCCATCTGGGCCGTAGTCCTAGTAACTTCCTCAGCCATGCGGTCCCTAAGCTTAGCAAACTCGAGCTGAAATTCCGCCTTCATCGATTCCATTCTCTTATTGAAATCTTGTTCCAGGAGTCGTTTTAGGCTCTGGGCAACCTCGCTCATGCTACCAGCTGCTTTAGGCGCGGCCCGTTTCTTAGCTCGGGTATGACTCGGAGTTCCCTCACTGCTCTCCTCTTCCTGCCATTCCATAGCACCTTTTTGCTGCTTGGATTCCAACGCCCTCGTCGTTCTGGTCCTTTTACGCAGGGGACGACGACATCCCCCGCCCGGAACATCCTGTTCGCCTTCCATGACGACAATGACGTCTGATGCGGGGTTCGCAACACCAGACATCCACCAGTGGCCAGAATCTCCGCCAAGCGGCCACCAGGTATTTCAAAGGTTGTAAAGAAGATAAAATATTTAGATTCGAGATCCGAAACCAATTTTCTAAGGGGGTCGGAACTCAAGGGTCTTTCTTCCGCGCTCTCCCAACCATAGAAAATCTTAAGCTCAGGTCACAAAGCGATCCGTGCGAGCTGCCTTCGCCTCAACTGTCGCGCCCTCAATGAAAATTATTCTGTGCCACATCAAGCCACAACCCAAGCCACACACACTTGCTGCTCAGGTCCAAGTTTGTACCAGGTCGCAACACAGCTTGATTAGGCTTAGAGCTGTGTATTGGATGGTGCTGCATCTATTCAAAGGCCATCTCTATACATCGGCTCTATTGTCTGGCGTCATTTGGGTATGATCTTATGAAAGCTGCACTCGACATATTCAAAAATGATAACATGGCCACAGCATGTACCCCATACTTCCTGGTGTCGATGCCTGGAACGTGGCTAATTGCCCCAATCCGGCCAAACGTGCTATCAGCATCGGGTCTCTTGTCTGTGTTGGGAATATCGGTGGCCTGATCGGTAGTTACATCTACATAGAAAATGAAGCACCGAGGTATGCATTTGGGTATGGACGTCGTTTGGCTTTGCATCGGCCGGTATTACACCCATTCTTCAACACCAGCCGTACGGAAGCAGGAGCTTTCTTTACAGAGGCAGAGCTAAGGCGCCTACATAGTCGCTTTGGACAGTCTCGTGCGGAAAGGCTATACAAACTGCTGAGGAACGCTGGGCACGAAGATGTGGAACAGAGTGCCCTTGAGTCTATTCTGCCAATCGCACGACCAAGCCCCAAGACGATTCAAATTCTCTATCAAAGATGAGAACCACTTCAACTATCAAATAGTAGTTGACGTCGTGCGATTAGGGGATGACAATGTTCTTCATGTTGTAGACTCAGAAACGAGCTTCCAAGCCGCTACATTTCTAATAAACTATACCTTCAGCTTGTCGGCATCGTGCAATGATAGCAGGAAAGGAGTAGGCGTATCTAGAATGTGATAGGTGATTTCGCCTAGTTGGTTTTTCTTCTGGATAGTTCCTATGGAGGAGACTGTTTCGTGCGGGCCGAATTTGACTTTGGCATCTCCTGGGGTCCATGAGATCTTCGCGCGAGGGTTCTCACGTAAATATGCAAGCACTTGGGCCTTGCCAACTGTCGAGACCTTCGCAGCTCCAGTATCCCACAGTTCTCCCTGATACTTCGTACTATAGGGATTGTGTAGCACGAATTGGGTTGCTTCTGTGGTCTTTGTACGTCAGGCCCACTGTGTGTAGTAGACGATGCGGCTCACGCAACTACACCATGGCAGGGTTCAGGCGGTGGAATGTCGGTCGAAGACAGCTTCATCTTGTTGTCGCTGCTCGGCCACGCTAAACGACAAAGGATGCAGTGAACGCGCTGAAGGCGCATGACGAGGTGCGCAGGCCACGCACGCAACGCATCGTCGAATCTAGCCGGGTTACTGGGGAAATAATGACGGGAAGGGGCGGGGAGACCAAGACGTCTCCGATCGCCTAATCAGGGCACAGTTCTCAACGTGAAAGAGAAGTCTGTCCTCCAGGTTTTCCTTTTGGACCGACCACACCTCATTGATGTCGTCAGCGCTGTCGTCTCGAAACTTTTGCCAGGGTATAAAAAGACCAAGATGCTGGATTTCGGCCTGAGCGGGGAAGTCTGTATCCTCGCTTTTGAATCGGGCGTCGATCCATGCCGCCTCTCACTTTCTTGTTCGCAGCAGCAGTACGTGATTGTATGCGGAACAGGATGCTATTCGCTCGGGACCACACTGCGCAGCCAAAACAGAGACTAGCCAACCAGCGAAAGACGGCAACAGTATTGGTACATGTTTTTTTAGGGGGGGGGGGGGGTTCTTCGTCTCAGTCCCTGTCCGCCACACAAACACACACTGTCTCTCCTGGGACACTGCGAAAAGTGGAAGGTATACGGCTAAGTTTTACATTTTCCTGCTTTATCTATAGCTTATACGGCATGCTAATCAGCTAATTAGGCCCACTACTCACAGCCGAGCAATCGCGATGATCGTATAATTCACTCTATCGATATGTGCTGGTTTATACTCGATAAGTATTACACTAAGACCGAGGATGTCCCCGTATATGCCGCCGCCCTCCTTCTCGATCCTTCTAAACGCAAGAGCTATCGACCACACATCGGGTTATCGTTGGACTGCGGACCCATCACCTCGGATGATATTGCCACGGTATTAGCCGTCATATCCCTGCCGGTATCATCCTCACCGCAGGCACCTAGTCCTACTACGTAGTATGTAAGGTCACCGGTTTGGAAATCAGAGCCTAGGACAGTAGAGACTTCCATGCTGGTAGAGTTCAGGATGCTGGTTTGTGGTTGCCCTTCAGAGGTCGTTAATACTTGCGGGGAAGGGGAAATGGAAGTTTGAATAGGGACGGTACCCCATGTTGTGCAAAGGTCGTGATCTCCGTGTCCAGGACCTGCAGGGGTTGGGTGCTGCCGTCGGGCAAAATGATGAGGATGAGCGAAGGTCGTGCATATCAGGTTAGCAATTATGATTGGCACTATGAAAGACCTCATAATGGGAACCTTCAGACCTGAAGAGACATAAAGAGTGGACACGTTGGTTGAAGAAACTTGGTAAATAATTCTATAACGTGGTTTACCAGTCAGCCGGACATATCACATGCCCGGACAGTTTTACCAACTCTACCAACTTTAGCCAACCCTAGCACCCACCCAGGGCAGAAGAATCAATTGAAATTGGCACCAATTAGTGCCAACTGGTCCCAATTGCTCAATTTCAATTGATTTAGTCAATTCAGAGTCGTGGTGGGGGTGTAGTGCTAGTCCAAATATTTAGAGTTTGGGTGGGCGGGTTTGTTTTTGGTGCAGATCGCGTCTCCATTTTTCGCGTCAGTCACGCATCACTCTACCCACTTAAACATTCAACACGCTAGAAAACAACATCCATAATGCCAATCTACTCAAAAGAGGAGAAAATCAAACTAGCGCTTCAGGCAATTGAGAATTCTAAAAAAAATCAAAAGAAACCCTTAAGTGCACGTCAGGCTGCACGGCTTTTTAACGTTCCACATAGCACAATATCCGACAGGATGAACAACCGACCACGTCGTGAAGAATCACGCGTCGAGAAGCATAAACTTGACCCAGTTGAAGAGCAAACACTTGTTCGATACGTCGTTGAGCAAGATGCACGAGGGTTTCCACTACGACTTTCTGGTGTGGAAGATATGGCCAACCTTCTGCTGGCATCGCGTGATGGCAAGCCCGTTGGCAAGCACTGGGCACGACGCTTCGTGGATGCACAACCTACCTTGAAGACCAGGTTTAATCGGCCTTATGACTACCAGAGGGCCCTCTGCGAAGATCCAGAGGTCATTGGGAACTGGTTCCGGCTACTCCGGAACATGATGGCCAAGTATGGGATCACAGATGACGACCTGTATAACTTCGACGAGACTGGCTTCATGATGGGCGTGATAACTGCAACATTGATTGTTACACGTTCTGATCGACATGGAAAAGCTAAATCTATTCAACCTGGAAACCGGGAATGGGCAACAGCTATCGAATGCATTAATGCAAAGGGCTGGTGTATCCCACCGTTCGTGATTGTCCAGGGCGCCTACCACCTTGCCAACTGGACAACGGAGTCTGGCTTCCCACCAAGCTGGATAATCAAGCCTACTCCAAATGGGTGGACAGATAACGAGACTGGTCTAGAATGGATTCGGCACTTCGACAAGCATACAGTCAAGCGGACCAAGGGTAAATACCGGATGCTTATCCTGGATGGACATGAAAGCCATGTATCAGCGGAGTTCGAGCAGTACTGCAAGGAGAACAACATTATCCCTATTAGCATGCCACCGCATTCATCTCATCTGCTCCAGCCATTGGACGTTGCATTGTTCTCGCCGTTGAAGCGTGCATATGGCGATGAGATCAACCTCTTCATCCGGGCATCGATCAACCACATCACCAAGTCCGAGTTCTTCATTGCGTTCAAGGCAGCCCACGACAAGGTCTTTACAGAAGAAAACATGAAGCTGGGTTCAGAGGGGCTGGTATTTCTCCATGGGACCCAGATTCTGTTATTTCTAAGCTGGATGTCCGCCTACAAACTCCAGTGCAATCCCTCCCCGTGTCACCATCGAAATGGGAATCACAGACACCCTCTAATGCCCACCAGACTGTCCAGCAATCAAGTTTCATTCAGAGCAAGATCTCTAACCATCAGGGGAGCTCCCCTACACCAATTATCCAGGCAGTTGAAAAGTTCATGAAGGGTGCACAAGCAATGGCGCATCAGATCACTCTTTTGAATGATCGGGTCCGTACCCTTGAGAAGGCTAATATTGGGCTCGCCAAGCGTCGGAGAGCTAAAAGAAGTCGGGTACAGCTTGGAGGGGCACTTAGTATTGAGGATTCCCAGGCGATAATCGAGGAAAAACAGAAGGGGAAGCGGCCAGCTGGTGAAATCGGTGGTAGCGCAGAGGAGGCGGTCCGCGGCGGACCGAGCAAACGACGATGTGGCAACTGCGGCGAGACTGGGCATTATTGCAAGAACTTGTCAGAAAGATGTAGAAGGGTCTAGTCAGTCAGATTCTGAGTGTATAATAGTACATTCTTAAGCGGTCCGCGGCGGACCGCCCAATTAGTTGGTCTGGATGGTGTAGGTTGAGGTTGATTCTGCATGGCTGAAATGCTCCATTTTGGTGGGGAAGCCGATTTTCCCACCAAAAGTCGGCCACTTTAGACTAGCACTGCAGCCACGTTAACCTCTCCAAATTGACTAAATCAATTGAAATTGAGCAATTGGGACCAGTTGGCACTAATTGGTGCCAATTTCAATTGATTCTTCTGCCCTGGGTGGGTGCTAGGGTTGGCTAAAGTTGGTGGAGTTGGTAAAACTGTCCGGGCATGTGATATGTCCGGCTGACTGGTAAACCACGTTACCTATATAAGGTAAAAGGGTGGATGAGACGAATTTGGTCTGAAATGTATGAATTGAAAATGCCATACAGCGAATCCTGGTTAAAAAGAAAAGAAATTAATATGTTATTCTTTTTAAGCTTTGCCAGGACTAGTTGGCTTAAATGCCATGGTTTTAAAACGAGTTTGTAATTAAAGACAGGCCTATATTAAAGATTATGGAACTTCAAAAACTTGTTCCTCTTTCCCGCTTTCAAGTTAATATATTAAACAAAATGATAATTAAATGAAATCACGCTTATCAAAGAGCTTACAGTGGGCAATCCTGTTTTGGATTCGTCGGCGTTCCGTAACATCTAACACTTTAGTCGTCCTCTGACAATGCGGAACTACTGAAGGCGCTGATCGTCCTGAGTCCTGAGAAATGCTGTACTGTACACTTTCTCCATATTCTTATAGTTATTAGCTCATGACCAGTTTTGTTATTTATCCCAATCCACTTTTAAATACATCTGAACTCAAAGTGGCGAATCATGCATCACAGCTCAGTACTTAGCTTCTTCAGCACCCGAGAACTACACCCTCAGAAAGTTACCAGCCATGACCATCATCCAGCATCTCAGTAACGACATCACAACCCCCATACACTCCCAGGATCGGTACTTCTTCAGGGGAGACCAGCGGGTGAGTAGCCGTTCATGCCAACCTGGCTTCGCTACCGTGCTAGCCCAGCTATCTAGCTCCTCTTGATCCCCTAGATGGGATGTTGATGGTACGAGGAGCTTGCCAAGTGGCCCAAACTTAAGCTACCGAACCTGGAAACTGCAGCGAGTAACAGAACAATCGGAGTACATATTCTATAGGAATCGATTCTCTTGTATTGGGCAGTTCAGCAACCCGAGAGACCCTTCGTAAGGGTGGCGGCAACCGCTCCTGGGTCACGATAATTGACGCCATTACCGCCACGGGCAAATATCTCGACACGGGTATCGTCTTCATGGGAAAAGACCTCCAAGCCCAGTGGTTTATTCGAGAGTTCAAGAAGATCTGTGCTTGGCGCTATATTTGCTCTCCCAACGGCTGGACGGACAACGAGATCGCCGTCGCCTGGCTCAAGGATGTGTTGATTCCTCAAATGAACGCCGTCCGAAACAACGATGAGAGCAGGGCAAGTCTCCTCATTCTGGACGGCCATAAGAGCCATACCTCGGTATTTTTAGCGACACAATGACTATATCGCAATGTCCAACCCGGCATGAGTCGTCGAGAGTTTTTACTTCCTTTATCCTATAGAAACCATATAGCAGTTTCACCATATCGGCACCTAGTTCAGAAGACGCCCGCCGGGCCGAGCTGGTTCGGCTAACTCATTTCTGGAGACAGCGATATCTCGTTAAGGCATTCTCCATATTCAATGTCTCGAATTCTAAACAACGATGAAATTACGATAGTCGGTAACCCCATCTTTTAGCAGGGGACACTTAAAGATATGAACGCTGCGCTGAATAGCATTCTGGGACTTGATTTCGAATTTTTCGTTGGGATATCTACTTCGAAGCACATGTGGCCGACTTTACCCGTGAGAAAGTCTTGTCTGCGCTAGTACAAGTGTGACCTATTTGCCCCAGTCAGGAACGAACCATGGTTGCAGCGTGACGAGATGGTGTTATTTCCCCGGGATGAGTATGAAGTGGAAGTGTTGATTAGTAGCATCACCCAAGCCATGCACTCTAGGAGATAATCCTGGAAGGTAAACCATTGCCTTGCGAGGCAAGATAACTCTGGCTGGGTCATTTGTATCATTGCAAGCTATCAGAATATATATCACTGTTAGAGTTCAGGCACGAAGTTAAACACCAGCTTCGACACTCTTCGTAGATTTGAAAACAAATGATGATTCAAGATCCCCCTTTGCAAAGTTGAAAGCACATCAGGTGAGAGTAAGCCTCTTCATCCGCTAGCACGATCGAATTACTTGCGAATCACCAGAGAAAGAGACCAAGAATTGGATGAGACAAGGCCTTCTTACGATTACATCGTGGAATTTATCGCCTCCTTTAAAGCCCTAACCTTACAGATCTTCCTTTCCATTTCTTTCAATCGGCGTCGGTCAGTGGCCGTGGCTCGAAACGGCCCTCTTTCGCCGCTGAAACTGCGATTTGTTCCCACAACCGCGCATCCTTCAAGCAGTCCGCTCCTCTGGCCTTGACGTTGAAATACTTGGCCCACCGGAGGCGCTCCTTGTTAATCCATTTGTCTTTATCTATGCAGCAATGGGCGAGTCAACCAAGTAGATGCCTGCAAAAGGTACTCGAACTTTCATCTCCACATTTACTTTCAGTAAGGCGTGAGACCTCCAAAAGAGGAATTCTAGAGTGATGATAGCTAAGGCGACGTAAACTTACTTTTAATTTCAATTGGTGACGTATTGCTAGTCTTTTTGAAGAGTCCACCAAGAAAGATTGGCATGTACATGATTTCACAGTCTTTAAACACTGGGTCATGCTATGAGGCGCGTAAGTACATTGACAAAATTTCTGCTGCACACAGACTATACTTAAGCAATTAACATACCCTTAGGATATAGTATGCTATGTAAGCAAAGGGGGAAACAATATCAACATACAGTATAATCTTCATTATCAGAACAACCTTCATGTGCAAAAAGATACATTAAGAATAGTGTACAGTATAATCGTCGCGGGCAACATGATGAGACAGGAGGGAGCTAATTAACTCTTCTTTGTTATAGCATGCATGTACTGTACATACATATACGACATACTTTACAAAATGATAAACCACATTTCATTTGTTTTTTTGTTTACGGCCAAATCCACGTACTTAAGTTCTGGAGAGCATGCAAGATACCTAAAGTACAGCACTGATCAAACAGTCCCAAGTACCAGATTGAGACAAATTCCCCTTGGCAATGAAGACGACAAAGAGAGCTACTCGTGGGGCCGGCGTCTCGCTAGATGTTGGACGTAGGGGATTGCGTTCGGCGCTTCTGATTGTGCGCTTTCGCGAACTGCCTTTGCACGGCCGGATGCCCTGGGGTCGATTTCTTGCAAGCGTCAGCGGGAGATGTCCTTCGGCGCGGCGAAGAAAATAAGTACCTTGATAATTTGACGCCGGTGATCGGAGCTCAGAAGCACAAGGCAACCTTTACAACGTAATTACTGCTTGCCAACCCTTGCACATGTACGATCGCTAATAGCTTCTAGTGTATCCATCACGAAGCCGCCTGAGACCAATAACTGCGTGCCCCCTTTAGCCCTTCGGCCGCCAAAGTAGAGTGCATAGGTACTTTTGCCCGGCCAATTCTTGGATCTTCGGGTCGCATACCAGCTGAACTTCGATGAAAAAGTAACCGATGTACATGCAAAGTACATATTATAAGCATTATAAAGATTAAGGGTGGGAGAGCAGGGGGGTTGGGACTAATATTTGAACTTCTGGTCTTTTTGTAACGCCTTCCCATTTGTACCCTGCATATTGCCCAGCCAGTTACTGCATGACTTGCATTTTGGTCTGGTCATGTGAAGGTGACCATTAAATTCGAGCCTGAAATGAGAAGTAGATACTGTAGAGTACATACAAACAGGCTTATTAGCTGGTTCTGGAGTTAGCCTAGCTTAACTTTGGCCTAATACTATAGTTCATAAGCTGTATTAGTACATTAGTTTGCGTAATATATACTTTGCCTTAGAAGTGATTAGTGAATTCTAACAGGTCATTGTACACAGCCTTATTCCTATGGGTGCAATTCACTTGGAGCTCAGTTGGTGCATAGGGGGCTAATGCCCAAACCTATTATTACATGATATATCTCCTTACATCCTAGATCAAAATTAAACAAAAGTACGCAATTAAGTACAACAAGGTACGCCCAACAACTTTTGTAAGAACGATCCAGGATCTTAAGTATAGCGCCAACATTGCAATACATAAAAGCCCACTGTCAACTTTCCTAGCCAGAGGACTCGCTTCACATATGTACTAATTAAGGAAATATTACATGTTCACTTCTAGTGAATCAAGTTATTATAAACAAAATAAAGCCCTTATTCAAATTCAAAAATTCAAGTCCTTATCATTTCATCATGCAAGACATGGAATGTTTTGATTCCGAAGTACATAACGACTGGACTGGTGGCAGTGTTACAAGCACTTCAAACCCTACAGCCGCTACGATCGGTTTCCCTGCTGGCAAAAACCCCTCCAGAACCGATTCAAGTAACGATGCCGGACCAATTGCCTCCAGATCTCCTACGCAATCATCCGTATACACATCAAATCCTGAGTCTCCGTGGGACCCAGCCATTGGGGCTCCAAATGGTCCTAATGTGACGCAAAGGCGCGTCCGCAGTCAGAGTTATGCTACCCCAGCAGGGTGGGAGCAGCACCGGGATATGATAATTGAGCTGTATAAAACAAAGACGCTGAAAGAGGTCCTTGAGATTATGGAACACGACCACAACTTCGTCGCCACTGAACGCATGTATAAAGCACGATTTAAGGATTGGGGTGTCAACAAGAACGTAACAGCAGACTATATCGCAAGTCTGCCGTCAGAGGAACAGGGGCAAGGTCTGAGCCAGGGAAAAAATCAAGCGTCTTTTATCGAAAGGCCGGGAGACCCCGATACTACTCTTGGTCATCCGGATGTCGAGAGGATCCGCAAGTATATTAGCAGGGGTTCTGCCGGCCTCAACAAGTTAGAAAGCAAAGAGCGAAACCGTGTGTTAGCCGTCTTTGGATCTCCGGCGGTCAATCGCATCCGTAAGAATACAAGGCGCAGCGGTGGCCGACCTGAAAGCCGGCAAGATGAGGAAGCGACCAAGGCCCGTGGCCTCCCGCAGGTTGCAGTTCCCGATCCTCAACACGTCTTAAACTCTCTGGGATATTTATTCTCTTTTCCGAAGCCAGCTTGTTCCCTCCATACCTCTACAACAACCACGCCTTTTGACAACCCCGCACTATCTTTATATCCCGATCCGGACTACTTCAGCTCAACGAACCCTTGGTCACCACGGGATCCTGCATTACCAATCCAGGAATGGTATATGCTAGATTTTGAAATAAAGTTCCGCCTTGCACACATCCTAATTGAGGGATCAGACCAACAAGGAACGTCCCGTCTTCTACAGGCTTGCCTAGATGGACTATCCCATGCACTTCAGGCGACAAGTGCGGATAACGCAGGCGCTATCAGATGTCTCATCTACATACTTCTGACTGCACTTGAGACCGCCACAAGTTTTAACTCTCCAAACATCCTCTTGTGGCTTTTTGACCAGCTCGCGGTTATTTGGGCACAACACTACCCCCTTACCGCAAACGTTGCTATTCAAATATCTCACTATGACAGCCATGGCAGCCTCCTGGATCTGTTGCGGCAAGCAAGACAGGTCATCCCCACCGGTCCCGGGAGCAGTATTAGTACAAGCGTAGCATTGCAAGTATATGTCGAAACAGTAGACATTGCTATCAATACAGGTTCACCTACAGAGGTGTACAGCACATTGCAGGCAACAGTGCATAAGCTCCTGGCAGGTACCTTTCCGTTAGCACCAGAAGCCTTGGTCGTCTGGGCTGAGCTGAGAAGAGCTCTTGCTCTGCTTGAAGCAAATGCGTCGTCGGGGGACCCAGCATCTTCATCGCTGAGTAACCCAATTGAGCTCCGATGGAAGGCGATCAGTTCTATTTTAGACATCCTTCGGGTGCAGAGGGATTCCTATGAGAGCAACGGCGGATGGGGGATTGCGGGGAGGCTAGACAGGGAGATGCGCGAAATTTCCAGGCTTGTTGAAGGTGGTTTTAGCGATGCCACAGCAACTTCAGAGGGGCCGAGACAGAGTCTTGGCCGTATGAGCAGCGCGCCTCAACGATCATGTCGAAAATGTGGGAAGAGAGGACATTATATCCAGACGTGTAAGGAGATCGCGGATCCTTCACAGTAAACGTCGGGGTAGGAGACTTTGAAAGCCTCGGCCGTACCATACCGTCGATTTACCGGTCAGAGGCATCGTCTTTGTGTAACTTGTGTGTTTCTTTCTCCATGTGACAGTGGACAGCAGAATTTGAGAACTTGTTTAACATCGTTATAACATGGTCAAAGGAATACGTGAGAGTTCGATGCCCTGGAGTCAAAGACGAGACCTTTACGAACAGTCCCGGCATGTGGGAGTACGTACTCCGTGTCGCAAAATGCTACAATAACAACGAAAGGGGGGCTGCAAACCACGCGCTGTTCATGCTAAAATCGGACGCCCACTGTGTGCCGTTCGTCACCCCGATCGTCCAGAATCATCCATCCTCGAAGAAGAGGGTAGAGAATGAATTAGACCGGCTGAAACGTCGTCTAAGAGTCCAACCTACTTCACAAGAGGATGGAGATACGTTTATGGCGTTTATTGAAGATAAAACTATCGATCTTGATGCTCTAAAGATAACTCCTCTTCAATGGTGGTTACTTCCAGAGCAGCGCCGGCGCTATCCTCGTCTCCACCGTATGGCCATCAATATCCTCTCAATCGCACCCTCATCCGCTGAACCAGAACAACAATTCTCGGGCGCACGCCGTACACAGAGCTGGGATAGGCTTAGGTTATCGCCAGAGAACCTCCAGAGGTTAGAGTGCATGGGTAACTGGTTTGCGAGGAAGCTCATCACTTCGGAGGAGCTGCTAGGGATGATTGTAGAGGCTGAGGAGGTGGACGAGATGGATATTGATTTCGACGAGGAGGATTGGGATGTATAATATAAAGTGGCATATTTTGAAGAATTGAGCATATATACAGTATCTACCTTCCCTACCTACTTTATCTTCTACCCACCAATCTACCCACTACTCTACCCACCACTCTACCCACTCTACCCGGGTAGGGTAGAGGAGACCACTCCTCTACCTGGGTAGGGTAGAGAAGTGGGTAGAGCTCCCTCTACTCTACAATGCCCAAGTATGGTAGCAAGGGACCTCCCACTTTCGTTGGAGTACCAGCTAGGTGTGCTCTCAGACAGGTTTAACGGTGTTCTCGAGTGTGGGGAATCGAAAGGGGCATTGAGAGTAATTGGCAGTTTGTTGATGACGACGACACTAGCCTCTGAGCCATCGCTTGGCACCTACTGGGTTTTGTGGTGCAAGAAAAGTTCCTTAAGGGCAAATTTCGGGCCAAAAAAAGTAACGTTAGCCCGCCATGATGTTTCCTGGACACTCAATGAATGCAAAAGTTGGGGACTCGGAAACAACTGTTTAGGTCGTCTTAGAGAAAGCAAGGACATGTTGCGGTCTGCGCCGAAGTGGTGCTCATCGAAGGTTCAGCAGATGGCAGGATCAAGACGGGCGAAATCCTCCTGGAATTCTGAGCAACGGTTTACTAAGTTGGCTGACAGGGTACTAGAATACTAATAGAACCAGTCGAATAGCTCTATCCTGTATATCATGCTAGGCATGGTGACGAGACGTAATTGATATCATGCTCGATTGCACGCTTCGATGTGGTACTATGGAATCAAGCGTTGTAAGCAATTAGAACGTCAACACAACTTAGTCTTTCTGGAACACAAACCACTTTCCACCTATACGAGCGACTTTGCTGTGATCGATCCAAGCGAAGCAGGAACTGTGAACTGCACCCTGCTCGCTAACGGATGGAAACGATCTGCGCGACCACTACCCGCTAGAGAGGACTCAGAGAACTTATGGCACATACAAACGAAACATCAAAGCCCAGCGCTGTAGTATATTTGCCAGACCAAAAGCATTCCGCTTACTGACGCGGCCACTACTAAGAGCTCGGACCACGTGAATCAGGCGCCAATCCAGCTGCCCGAAGATAGGATGCTGGATACTTGAAAGATAGCCTTCAAGTCAAGATCGAGAGTTGTCACACGAAAGGCAGAATTTCGAGTGCCTTTTCTTGCTAATCACCTTAAAGGTTGAGAACCCTATAGGTCGAGTCGCATGCTTAAAGGATGCGCTCCAGCGAAAAAGAATGATTAGATAGCTAGGAATGCCCTTTATCTTCTGACATTTGATTTAACTGAATTGAAGCAGCATTTTTCGCGAGGAACGTGATATGCTCCTCAAATGACAGTGTGCATTCAAATGGGGGGTGGGTCCCCCTTGCCAGTTTATACACTAGACCTTTCCACAGGAGAACCTGGGTTCAAGATTTGAGAAGATTCACCGTTGTTCTCCTCTAGTCCTCCAGGTGGTGTCGGCGGAAGCTGAATTGTACATGCCATCCCGTTGTGACGGAGTATATTCACCAGACCCTGAATGGTGTCGATCAAGGCTCCGATGTCCTCGCGCACTAAAATCATCTCGGTGTTGTGTTTACGGCCCATGGTCTCTTTCTCAGCACTAATTTGCTCCAGAAGTTCGCGATTCAGCTCTACCTGCGGTGCTAGTTGTTTCCATTGCAGATCCGCCTTCAAATGTGCAATGGTGGCGACATACTGGTTGTTGAGATGCACCAAGTTTTTCGCGTGTAGTCGCTTTCGCTGTCTTGATCTGAAGCTGTAAATTAACATCCGTTATTTGTGAGGTATAGGAACCCTAGTAGCTTACGCTGATTGCCTGTTGCGTAACATTCTCCTTCGCTGCTTCAACGTCTTGATCTTAATCCCGTCACCAGACACAGAGATCATTTTATCAACTATTTTCGGCTTCCCATGAGCCAAGCACGCTGTATTCAAATTCTTTCCCTCGTCACCGCCTTTTTTAACCTTAGTGTGATTTTCAGTGTTGCCCAGTACGTGCCGAGGCTTCAGACAGCTTTTCCGGTGAGGATGCTCTGTGTCGCCAGTTTCCAATTGTCCCAGGTCTTGAGCCCGCAATTTGCTGGGGCCGTTCCGTCCTGCTTCGCAGTCGGCAAATAACTGCTGATCACGGGGTTGCCTCGTTATATTTTGATCACAGGCAGGCGAGCCATCATGGCAACCACACCCCAAGGAATGAGCGTGCAAGTGCAACTCGGACAAGCGGGGAGGACCGCTGGGATCGATGGCCAGCGATGGCGCCATGGATGGGGCGACATTACTGCGAGGAAGATGCTGTTGCGGGGTAGAGTTTTGCGCACCCCGCTCGTTCTGATCCAGGGGGAAGGTCAACAGCCCCTGCTCGAAGGATTCGTGGTTGATATTGTGGGTGTTCTTAGTGCAGCCGTTTGCTGTCCCTTTTTCTAGGCTCGATCTCCTTTGATCATATTCACACTCGCATTGCTGCGGCGCATTTGTGCAAGACATGCAAGGTGTGCCTCCAGAACACCTGATCTTCCTCTTCCGACAGCGTATACATGCTCTCGTCACCCTTTTCCGTTCGGGATTATGGAGGCCTTCGTTTGAGGAGATCTCTCCTAGCCATTTGATGGTACTCTGACTGGATGAGAGTGAGTTGGCTAAGGGGTGATCTGCAGAGTGAGTGGGAAGTATTTCAGGGACCTGAGAAGAAGGCATGAGGATTATCAGGACTGACAAAGATGCAGAGGGCAACCTTCACAATGTTTTGTTCTTGCGACAAGTATAGTGAGGGTAGAGAAATTTTCAGGAGACGGGAGGGCGGGTTTAGCCTATTTTTATATTTCCATCCATTGAGTGAGTCAGCAGTGGGTTTGGATAGATTGGTTTACAGTAGCCAGTGCCAAGCTAACACAGTGAGAATCCCAGAAGGTATCAGCTCTCTTCCAGACCAGGCTCGAAAGCAGGTAATTAGAGGGCCATGGAGCCTACACCATGTTCCCCTCAACCATCACCCACTTTCCGGAGAGATGTATATATTACACCAGTCCACGCTGACGACGGTGTCGACAGTTTTCTTTTTTACTTCATCAAGTGGTTACTCAGACAATCGACTTTGTAAAAATACAAATTTTACTTTTTTAGTGAATTGTATAGTTATTGATAAAAAAATGGCTGCGGGTATGTTTTCGGGAATCTCGATTCTCGATTCTCATTCTTCGCGCAGGCCTACCTTTCTACTTTCGCATCCGTCCTCCTGCCTCTTCTCTTCCCCTTTTCTGCCCATTCCCTGAACCTGGATGATGGGAAATAGGAAAACCGCTGCGGCTTCTAACGATGACTACAGCTAGCTCAGTTCCAGGCTACATTAACAACAATTGCGAGGCTATGGCGGGCATTATTTGTGCTGGTGCTATTAACAACTTGTCAGGAACTTTCTTCCCAGGATTTCCACACCCTATCCCGCACAAATACCTCAAAACAAGAGCTTCAGGTCGGTAGCCGTTGACGATCACCTCGCCCTCGCTTCCTCGGTGGAGGACTTTGACTGTTCCTATCTTCACGTGCCCTCCTACGGAGACGAGCCGACCTTCTCGGCTGGGCATGGACGACTCAGCAGCCTCTTGTTGTTGGAAGCTCGTGCTAGGCAGCGGCCCGAATTCAGGCTCTGACCCTGCGGAATCGTCTGTTGCGTCAGAGAGGTAATGCTGTATTTCAGGCAGTTAGCTCTGAAAACCCAGCCAAGACTAAGCGTCTAATCCTAAAAGAGGCACTATTCGTGCCCTCTATGGATATAAACATTTTTAGTAATAAATACGTATGTCGCTACAATAAATCGACAGGGACCCCCAAAGACTTCTACTAGCCCTTGCTGTTTGCGTCTCACTTTCGTTCTAATGAGGCTGTTTGGTGGTCATCAGCGCAGAGCCAATCGATTGAGTCCAGTTACCAGCGCACACAGTATATTATGCACGCCCTACTCCCCCCTCCCCACCCTTGCATATTACATACGGTACCCCAGTTCCAAGTATAAAGCCAACGCCTCCATTTCCAGAACACTCCTTCGTCACCCCAATTTCCATATATAAAATAGTTGTCCAGGTTTTTCTCGTATTCCTCAAGAGGACTTTTGCGTTTGGCATAAAGCCTGGATGGGTCCTGACAATCTAAGGTAGGCAGAGGGATGCGGGCTATCACCCCGACCGTGTTGGATGGAGTTTCCAGCAAAATAGAATGAAATCGGATATTTGCAACCAAAAAAATGGATGACGTACCCAATTTGTTTACTAAGTGGAACTTCCACGCAAGTTCACAGACGAGTATATTGCCCAGAAGGAGATCGATGAGAAGAGAGCTGGGAATCACGATTTTGCCTGGACGACCTCAGAGCGGAGGATAATGACGACTTGGGTGGTAGATAAAGCCATGACGCGGCTAGAGGAGAAGGCTGATATCGTCCGCAACGCTTTTATTCACACTGGAATAGCTGTACGGCCTGATCTTGATGAGAGGCACAGCCTACGGATCAAAGGATTTGACTTTATGTAGTACGACTATTCTGGCTGGGAAACGGCTGAGGCTGTAGTGGACGAGGTCAGGCTCTGCGAGGAAGTACCTGCCACTAGTCTGGATGACCAAGAGGAGTATATTGCCCATGACGAAGTCGAGGCAATTCAGGAGTGCATAGTGGTGGCCTCATGAGGACTTCCTCCTAGCAAAATTTGGTGGGGTGAAAAACGGGGCGATTTGCCCCTGTGGAGGCCCTGGTCAGTGGCTGGCCGCCATGCCACTACTGGCCTAGCGCAAAATTGAATTTTCTCAATTAATACGGTACTGATCAAACAACCGTACATGTATCGATGCGAGATGGCAGACTTCCTCTACCGTCGTTTTACGACAAGGATATCGGAGCGACCGATCAGTCGGACTCTGCGATCGATTGGCTGGACGAGGAAGCTTATTCGTCGCATCGCACGGCAACGGGATGACGACCTTCGAGATCACTATCTTCATAGAATAGCCCAGTACGAGTCCCACCAACTCGTCTTTGTTGACGAGTCTGGCTGCGATAAAAGAGCCGGGTACCGGCGATGAGGATGGTCTCCAAAGGGATCCTCCCCAGTCGAGATCACAAAGTTCGGTCCCGGCAAACGGTGGCACATCCTTCCGGCATACGCACAAGATGGCATTGTGCTGAGACGAGTTTACCAGGGATCAACGGATAGTGATCTGTTTGAGGACTTTATAGCGCAACTACTGCACCACTGTGGCTAGCCAACCACCAAGGCCTACGTCCGCGTTGTAGGCCCTTTACTATCTTCCTCGGGTTCCGATCCGTCATCTTGAACCGAATCACCTATCTGGGCAACTACTGAAAGTGCTGATGGCGAGCCAGTCCTGCCAAACTGCCTGTTAGATGAGGCTGTAGGCTCCTGAGCTGCTTCCTCGCTCGACTGATCTTCAACATCACTTTCAATGCCACAGTTGTTTTTCTCAGCTGATAAGTCTTCCCTGACTCCGCATATGACGTCCAGAGTGCCTCGGAGGACTTTTAGCTGCAGTTCAAGTTTATCCCACTTTAAAGGATCATCTCGTCCGGAAATGGGGTTATGTTTGGACCCAGCCATGACATCTTCATAGAGTTGGCTCCGCCATTTTCCTTCAACCTGCTCAAAGCCTTCGATGACAACGTTCAAGGCATCTCGGTTTTCTTGATTTTTGAGATTGTCTGGCCTGTGAAAGTGTTATTTACAATCACCAACTTCGGCCAAGCTACTCACGTTTCGATTGCGAACAACGTTATCTTTACGGCCGCCCAGCTGTTGAGCAAGAGATCACGAATCTCATCTGTGTCGCCGGAGCTGAAGGTGAGGCTGTATGTGTCACACATCAGCCCCAAGAATTTGAGAGGGTAACTGGCCAGCTCCAATTTTGCCTTGTGTTGAGGACAAGGCTCCGATCAATGCCACACAATATCACATTGCACGTGCATTGAGTTGATGTTGACATGACGTCCAAATCTCGGGTGATGTTGATCAACATAGCGGGAGTGTGATGTGTATGTGTACAATGTTGATTTCGTTGACATCACCCCTGCAGTAGCCTAAGCCTCATCCTCCATTTCAATTTCGTCAATTTTAAACCCCATTGCAACATCCCCAAAGCCCCCTGTAGTAAACTCCTCGGTCTCTTCGTCGCTCTCCACCACTGTATGGCCATTTAACCATGCTGTGGCCTTCATCTTCATGGTTTCGTCGTCATCACAACTCTGCAGATTCACCAGTTCCTCCTCCTCCTGAATCGACAGCAGCAAGGGGTCAATCTGTTGGATCAGGCCTGCGCGATACCAAGATCGAAGTACCTGACACATGCTCACGATTTCTGCATCGAGAACTGTCCTATGTGGCGAGACCATTCTGCCAGATGCTGAGAATAGCCTCTCACACTCTGCAGACATGGCCTGGACCGTGAGAAAATCAAGAGCCATCCGAGACAGACGGGGATATCTATGTCGCCTCTCATGCCAGTATGCAACGGGATCTCGGGTCTCGACATGCTCGCCGTCATTAGCACACCAAGACTCGTACTCGTCGCCAGAAATTCGCGGATTCTGCTGCTGGGGCTGCTTTCGACTGTCGTTATGGTCAAACGGGTCGAAAAACTTGCGCCTTTTTGGAGGCGGCCCTTCCTCGCCGTCATAATCATCAGCCACAACGAGATCTGAATAGTTTTGCTGCCAAACTGCCTTCACCATGATCTTCGCTGTTGAAATCCAAGCCGGAGTCTGGTCCCATTGCTGCTCAAACCATGCCCAACCATATGAAGGATGCAGTGCCATAGCCGTGTAGTAGACAGGTGTTTCGTCGAGCTCTTTAGGTGGTCAGCTCTGGCCATATAGTCAGAAAGACAAACTTACTATGGTAGTACTCGTCCATCTTCTGCCATGCTAAGTTGATACCAATCCTGAATTGCTCCGGGTCAGGAAAGCTCTCGGCCTCGGCCTTGAACTTCTCAATCTTGGCCATAAGCCTCGTTAATAAGCCTTGTACATATAAATACACACTCTTCTATCTTATGCTCATCCGAATGTGATCAACGTATTCATAATTATTGTCTATGCTTGTAGTTCTGCCCCATCATGTTTCTTAATCGTGAGATTACAAACAAATTAAGTAGTTATGGCCATTCCTTGTTTCGTAGAAATGAAATTAAGTTTATCATAGAGGATCACGTTGATAACGAACATATATGGTTTTGAAATGCTGCGCCGCTGGCGATAATACAGCAGGAGCAGAGCTGATGTTGGCAGCCGAGAGTAAAGATCGGATAGGAGGGTTTCTGTGGGCAACGCGATGCGCAATTGTCCGATGATAGCTCTCTGCGATTTAGCCAATGGCCGCCGTGAGAGTATCTCGGGGGCCGTGCCGCCTAGATAGGTTGCGTACAGTGCAGAAATACTAGACCGTTCCTAAGAAAGTACCCTGATCGGGCCAAAAGACTGGCTGCTGATAATGTTCTTTCGAGTATGCGCCGAGGGCCCCAGTACTTAGCACATCATAAACTGCATCGTACCATGAGACGCTGAAGCTGCAATGGTTTTCGCAAGGCTTCGTGTCCGCGCATACATCATTGCTAGTATCGCCATCAAGTTCACGCGCATCACCTTCTTCGTTCCGAAAAGCGCAAATAGCCACATCTCGCTCGCCAGTGTAGAAAGCAGAGGAAGCGCGGTATGTGTGGAAATATAATGTCCCAAATTTCAAACCACCGCGAGTCCTCCTACATATACAATTTGGCCTCTATTTCGAGTCGCCCTTCTTGATCATCTGTAATCCCATCGGGTGTGCTTGAAACATTTGCTTTCCCGCGCCAACGCAGTAAGATGTCTGCTGGCCCTACACTTACTATTTATTTGGTCTACCAAGACAAGTGAGGTGGTTAATGTAGGTCAGGCGTGGACCTCAAAACGGCTGAAACATCGACGTCCTCATTACGCCGCTTGGATTCCTTCGTCCCACCGCACTCTAGAAGCAAAGGTCGGCTGCGGCTACGATTTCAGGTCTGCAGGTCCGACAAGAATCAAGATCTGGTCGGTCGTATAGTACTGTAGCTTTCACTTCAGAAAATATGATCCCTCATTTAGATATCGAGGAACTAGCACGGCCGGTCTGACCCATCCAGCCGGACCTGAGAACTTAGCTCAGACCTTCTAATTAGGGCCATTACAGTTTTGTAAACCGCATTTACCTCTCTCTTATAATGCACTATCGCTGCAAGCTTTTGTGACTTTGCTTGGGTTCTTATATAATCGTATGATCAACTTCTGTAGTTTAATGGCGTCTCCAGCCTCGGTCCTCTGAGCCAGTTCCCAGGACCGAAACTCGCCCAAATGACCTTTTGCTATGAAGCTTGGTATGATCTCGTGAAGAACGGGAGGTACACTTTACAAATGAAAAAATGCACAAACAATACGGTGAGTAATTGAGTACTTCTTTTTGTTTCGATATAATAGAAGTTGACCATCTCCGCTAAATAGGGCCTTTTGTTCGTATCAACCCCTTAGAGCTACATTGCAACGATCCGCAATTCATCGATGAAATCTATGCGACGGGCGGTCGTAAGAGAAATAAGAGTGAATACATATGCCAATCGCTGGTCACACCGATGGATCGCACAGGGTTTGGAACTGTGGATCACGACCTCTACCGAGCCCGGCGTTCCCCAATGGCCAGGCATTTCTCCCGGCAGCATGTATTGCAATTCGAAGCCGAGGTCCTAACAAAGCTGCAATATCTGTGTGATAAGTTGTTAAACTGTAAAGGGCAGAAGGCATTTGATATTACCACGGCTTATTCTTGTTTCACCACCGATATTATCTCTGCTTTTTCATTTGGCGAGCCTCTTAGCTTGCTGACTCAGGAAGGCTGGGACCCAAATTGGCGGCAACCTACGTATTCTTTCCTTAGAACGACACTTATGTTCCGCTCCATGCCATTTCTTAAGAAGATCGTCGGCGCTGGCAAATTTTTCGCACGTCGCGGGTATATGGGCCGTGACATCAAGACGCTGATAGAGACACTTTATGTTCGCGTTCCCGAAATGGTTTCTCAAGCCCTGGCGGGCACGCCTGGTGGCTGCGCGACACCGTTTAAAGACATTGCGGAAAGCTCAGCGCTCTCAGACACTGACAAGGAACTCGACCGCCTATCTGCAGAGGGCATGGCCCTCTTGATGGCTGGTACAGAAACAACAGCTTGGTCACTCTCCGTTATCACATTCTACCTAGTCTCTCAGCCCGGTATTCTGAGTCGGCTGGCCATGGAGCTGAAGGGAGCTTTTTCTGAAGAACGAAAATTTTCTTGGGTTGAGTAAGAGAAAATTCCATACTTAAAGGGTATCTTTTGAAGGCGATGGGGGTGCTTCTTCTGCGCTTGGCGATGTCTCCGAAAGTTCCGTACCGTATGAGGAACAACCACTGGCAACCTGTATGGTACCTGTCGGAAGGTGATGTTCAGGAGAAGTAAGAGATATCGGGTTGAGGAGGTTCATAACGACGTTGAAGACATGAACGTAGACTAAGAGGGCGACACAAGTGCCTTTAGCCTCGAGAACGAACGCAGGAGTCTAACTTGGGACCCTAAAACAATGAATTGATTTGAAATATTTTGTATGGTCGAGTTATGGGTGACTGCTCTCCCGATGTCTACTTTAAAGCCACACCTTGGGTAACTTGACGCTGCTCTTTTCAACTCCCCAGGGCGACTGCGTATATCGGTATACGCCTTGCATACTTCATGATTAAGTGCCAGGCCGCCTGCTCCGATTATATACTCGTCTATTCCGTCCCAACCGTGAGAAGGGTATCTTTCCCATGCTTCTGCGACAACGGTGAAGGTAATCCAGGAGAGAAGTGACGAAGACGGGCTGGGTGCGGTGGGTTGGTGCAGGTCGGGAGTATGATACACGCCGGCGTGGATCTTTGCAATATGGCGAATCTGCTGATATTTTGAATGAGGATGGTTAGTTCAGTTACTGCAGCCTTGAGCTCTAATATGCGGACATTATCGTCACTATTCGGGTAAACGCATCGTTGTCTAGTTTATCCGACGTCGTTGTGGGGGACGTATCCTAAGAAGATGAAGGACGGATTATGGTGAGAGCTTCGAGAAGGTCTCATCAGAAAGATTGAACTTAAACGCAGCAGTCAGTCTATCTTCTTCCATTGCCGTTAGTGGCTTATAGTCTATGGTGGTCCAGATCTTGTAACACGGGGAGTTGAGCTGTTCCAGCTTCGCTCGACCATGGCGGCGACGAGTAAGCATCGCAACATGAGTTGCCCAAAGTCTACAAACAATGTCTTAAAGAAATGCGATCATCTATGCACCATCAAAACAATCCATCGCGCATCTTTCCACATCTTGAACTCCAATCCCCTCTAGAAAGCCTGCACTAGGTTCTCGAAATACCCCTCCAAGCCGTCGGTATTTTCGATGGCTCCGACCCAGCCCACGTGCATGTCAGGCCTCAAGACGACAACAGCGCCCTTATTCTTATCAATTCCCCAACGCTCATAGGCCGTCCCCTTACATTCTGGGACAGGCTCAAGTCTTGTGCCGAGGAAGGCGCACTCGTAGTCCCAGCCGAAGCACTCCGCATCGAACTGGCCACGCATTACTTCTGGCAAGTCCTCGAATCGAACCGATACTTGATCCGCTGGCTTCGCCGAGTGACTGATGGTGATAAGCTCGACTAGGGACTTTGGGTGTCGACGATAGTGGACGAAGCTATCGGGATTCAGTCCTTGAACCCTCTCGGATTTGGATACCGAAATAAATGGGTAGGGGTATCGCGTGTAGAGAAGTGAGGTGCCATCGTCCTTACGCGCCACGGCGACACGGTCGCAGAAGTCGCGGGCGCGGGCCATCTGATCGGGTTGAGAGAGGTCCCCTGGCAGAAGAAGGATGCGGAAACGACCATCAGCACGGAAGATGCTGCTGGTGATCCATTCTTGAGGGTTGGCATGGAGGACGACATGAGTGTGAGGGAAAGACTCCCCGACCAAAATATTCTTCGCAGAGGTTTGTGTGCTTGTCGATCGGGAGATTAGAGGCCCGTTTGGGTAGTTGAAGTTGCGGCCGAAGCTGAAGGGAAGGTACTTGCTGAACTTCTCGACGAAGTCGCCCGATGAGTGCGTAGCGTTCCCCATGAACATTCCGGACCAGTCGCGATCGTAGTCGATTAGCATTTGCGCAATCGGGTGGCGTTCAAGCTCGTATGAAGCCACGACGGCAGGTGGCTCCTGCCTGGCTGTCTTGGGAGTCTCTGTGGCAACGGCCATGGCCAGCTTCCAACCTATATTCCCTCCCCCATTGCAGTATCGTTATTAGTAGCGTTGTCAAGGACGGCATATCCTATCTTGTCAGTAATATTGAATCTCTGCAAGATGCTGTAGACAACCTCCGCGATGTTAAAGCCCGTATGGCGTTGAGAGATCTCGGGAACCCCAGGATCAACTGCAGAAGCAAGCAATACCATACAGGGGGAAACTAGTTTGAGTTTTAACCCACGGTCGAGGAAAGCGGCCATGTTGCGGGATGCACCTTCCGGTTGTGTCCCGGAGGCTACGTGCTACACTACACGTAGAGTAATTGACAAGAACGTTCGAGTCACGGCTTCATTTCTGTCATGCAGACCATTTGTTCCCCAAGCCTCTTTGCTCGCAATGCTGTCATCTGAAAACGACCCGAGAGGATGAGAACTGTCCACCAATTACAACGCAGTGTTTCCGGGACCCCTGTTTGTCCAACCCAGTCGCCATGGGAATCCAACTTCAGGCTGCTCAACACCACCCGCGTCTTGCATTTCCCGTTCTCGCGTCATCCGCCGTGCATCAATCAGCACGCGTGCTCCCCCAGAGTCTTCGATTTGTCAAACTCTGTAGTGGGCCGATTTAATTCGGCAGCAATGTTGTTGAACTCTTCCTCAACGGCGTTCAGGTGACCTTGCTGAAGTCGAATGACACAGAGTTTGAGACGAATTCGCAAAAGGTCCAGGGAGATTGTCTCCTGTCTTTCTACTTCATGCAGACATTGGACCAACAGATCCTCAGCATTTCGCAGCTTGCCTCTTCGCGCAATCGACATAGCATTCGATTCGACATGACGAATTAGAGAAGGGTTCATCCCCTGCTGAGTCAAGAAGCTCCCGGGTCCAAGTCGTGATGATAGTACTGAGCTTGCATCCCCAGCAGCTTTCCTTGGATATTCCATCGAGTTAACTGAAGAGGAACTGCCCAATTCTGGAGAATCAGCACGATCTGATTCGGAAATGGCGCTGCCGAACGGTGACCAGCGGGAGGGTGGGGCAACAAGGTGGTATTGGTCTTTAAGATCTACCTCGTTCGACTCGAGGACCATGCGTGAGTAGGGTTGAGGCATGATCAGATCAGTATCTTTGCTGTGTTTTCATGTTGCCTGGAACGTTTCCCAGTGCTACGATATAAATCGTACCTAGGAGTTAGACTTTGGAGGAAGAAGCATGTTAACTCCAGAGCTCGTGAGGCATTGACTGTCCTTTTATTTCCGACGATGATTAAATTAAGAAAGAAGGTTATAAAATATTCTTTTTGCCATGCTTACCGTCAGTTCTAACCATGAAAGCCAGAATTACTAAAAAAGTATTATATTCCTAGGAGTCGAGTTTATGTTGTGAGATAGCACAGGAAACAGGTTTGTTGGGTGCAATGATGAAGATGTGTCAATTCTTCCAAATGCGATGTTGCATGTATGTTGCTTGTTCTCAATAATACATGAAAAGCAGCTTCATCATATAGCTATGTGCAGGACGTCTTTGTGCGGCTCTGCCGCACTAATCTGCCTTGCGTTTAGGCTTGTGTTGTGCCCTGTGTTCGCCTACAATTTAGCCCAATGCATGGCCACCTTTGGTGGCCTCATCGCCCTGTTTTACAGCCCTGTCGTCCCTGCAGTTGAGGGGAACCTGCAAAACTTCCAACAGCTTATCGTCGGCCTGACGCCAAGGGCAAAGACTCATAAGTGACGAGTTTTGAGCTGACCAGGACCACGGACTGGGCCACGCTACGGCGCCCATATCACCACCAAGAGCCGGCTCCAAGGTGCCGCTACCCACTACGCCATCATCTGCAAGCTCTCCAACCAGGTGCTCTGTTATGACTTCGCAGGCAACTCGACCGAGCCGTCTGAGCCATCAACAGCTTCGGCGAGGTCTGCGGCCCGGCCAACGCGAGCACTGCCGCCGCTAGCAAGAGACTTGTCGCCCATAACCAGCGCGACGTCTAAGGGGCAACACCACCGAGTCTATATCGAACTTTGTGCTCAGTTTCCTGCTCTACACCCGACACGAAATCACTTCCCGCAGCATGCTTTTTTCCCAATTGCCGATCTTTCCATAGAGCTGCTCAACGCCCTCGTCCGATCTTCCATTCTGATTTATGCGGTCATGGGTGGTTGTCGTGTTTTCCGCATGCTGGCCAGCATTTGGTACACTGAGGGGCAGGGTCCCTTGAAACCGTCCTTTGCCGGCTCTTTATATACATCTTGAATATGAACAGTCGCACTTCCGCAGTAGTACATTGACTTGAGACTTAGCTCAGGGAGTTTAGCCCACCTCTTTCCACGTGGTCGATGCCATCGCTTTACGCTGAGCGAGACACTGTCTTCATCTGGAGACCAGTCAACTTCAATGTGCCAGGTGCCGTTCTTCCACGGGCTAGGCAGTGGAAGCTCGTTATCGAGGAGCATAAACATACCAACCACGGCCCTCAGACTACCCCTGGGGCTCAGCGTGGCTGGTCGAAGCTATCGGAAGCACATCGTGTCTTTCTTGCTCGTACCGCCGAAGACCCGTCCCTAGCCAAGCCCAAGAAACTCGAGGCGGCACTTCGACGAGAGTATCCAGAAGTTCAGGATGAGACTCATGATACCGTCGGGTGTAGTCGCTGTTGTCCGCTCAGATTGTTGATCTGTGTTACTGGCATGGATTATCCAGATGGCGAACACTGCGAACAACTAGCGACAAACTCGGACATGCTCAGAATAAATCGCCGCACTGTACATTTGTCTTTGTTTCAGGCAGACTTACTAAGCCTTGTTTCAGAATCAAACTAGAATTCTATCAGAAGTGCCTATATGCATTCTGAATGCCCTCTCAGGGGCATACTTGTGGATATGAGTTGAGTTACTCATGAGTATGAGTGAGTTATGAGTGAGTAGCGTTGAGTAGCGTAACTCATAACTCACTCATGGGATTGGGGGGACTCATGAGTTACTCATGAGTTCAAGATTTTGCCTGGCCAATCAATTGCCATGGATCTATAGGGCTTATCAGCTGGTATGGCTCACATCTCGCACAAATGCCCCCCAAATACCTACTAACCAGAAATTAATACAGCAAGCTTCCTTAGTGGCATCTTGTTGAACTGCTGCCTATGGGAGCCTATGGGAGCCTATGGGAGCCTATCGCTTCCTGTTAGACGCGATGTCTATATATACAGTCTCTACTGCTAGATAGGTTCGATAGACAAGTCCTCTGACATTCATTTACACCTTCCCACGTCTGCTGCTCGCTGACTTACTGCTGTCGTCTATCACATCTTGGCCTCATTACACTATGGTACCTCCATCTCGACCCCTCCAGTGGGACTTCAAGTCATTCTTCAAGCATGAATACCTGCCTGGTCAGCCCAAGCAAGGCAGAAAGCCCTATATCTGTCTCCTCTGTGGTAAATCCACAGAATACAAGGGCAATGCACCTGGGCATATGGAGAGACACCACCCTCAAGAATTACAAGAAAGTGTCAGATCAATGAGCTCCCGGACATCTGCTTCCAGAGAGTCTCTGGATTCATTTGTGGACATCAGACCATCTGAATCCACACTCCGAAATGCATTCAGTTCCAAACAGTATGCTGAGGCAGTGTTGGGGCTTTTGACCAGGCGGAGAGTGCCATTCAGTGCAGTTGCTTGGGCAGAGACGAAGCAGTTGGCTCTGGCATGCAATCCTGCCATTGAAGACCTTCTGATCACCACCAGAGACCAAGCCATGGCCATCATTGTGACCAACTTTGATTTGTACAGTGTCCAGCTCATGAGCATGTTTGAGGTATCCCAATCCATGATCCACTTCTCTACTGATCTTTGGACATCTCCACACCGCCATGGAATGCTAGCAGTGTGTGCCCAATGGGTGGATGACAGCTTCAAGCTCAGAAAGGCACTTTTGGGCCTGCCAGAGTGTCAATTCAGCCACAGTGGAGAGTCTCAGGCAGCCTTGATCATGAAGGTACTCAACAAGTTTGGCATCAAACGGATTGGTTACCACACGGGCGACAATGCCACCTCCAATGACACATGCCTAGTGTCATTGGCAGCCAAATTGAAGGCAGAACATCAGGTATGTTGCTCTGTAACCAGGCCTGGGGCCTTGCTGAAATGGAACAGATTGAATTCAACCCCAAAACACGTCGAATCCGTTGCCTTGGCCATATCATCAACCTCTCTCTACAGTCATTCCTTCTTGCCAAGTCCAAAGAAGCTACCACTGCAGCTTTGGAGGCCAGCATTGACAATGATGAGGTAGATCTGGTGGGGAATTTTACCACCAGGCTGATGGAACCCCCCCAAGAAGTACCAGATGAACCCAGCAGAAAGGCCAAAAGATCCAGACCCACCCCAAGGGCCAGCCAGCAGGCCAGCCAACCGACTGTCATTGATGAAGATTTCACTGGCTGGCAGGGCATTCCTGCTCTCCAGAAGCTCCATGACCTTGCCGTGTGGCTTCGCAGCTCATCAATCCACAGTGACCTGTGGAATGAAGCTGTAGGACTCAAGCTGGGAATTGACAATGCCACCAGATGGTCATCCTGGCACAAGGTGATCGGCAATGCCATCCAGAAGCAACCTCAGATCAGCCAGTTCTTGCTCCAGCATGATGCTGAACTGGCAGAAAACGGTTCTGAACGGTTCTGATTGGGATTTGCTCCGCAAAACCCACAAGTTCCTTGGTCCATTTGCCTCTGCCACTCTGTATGCTGAAGGTGGTTCCTCTTCTGTGTCCCAAACTCTTTACTTGATGGATGCCCTGCTCAGCCACTACGAGAAGGCAAAGCAATGGTATCAGGAACCAGAACATCTGGATAAGAAGATGCTCCATGCCATTGAGATGGGCTGGTTTGTCCTGAACAAGTACTACAGCCTGACTGAAGGTGTTCCAGCCTATGCAGCAGCATTGCTGCTTGACCCATCCAAAAGACTGGCATACATCAGGAAAAACTGGCCTTCCAAATGGCATAGAACGGCCATCTCTGATGCCAAAGGCTTATGGGAGACAAAATACAAGGGCATTGAAGTTCCAGAGCAACCAGATACCTCTGCAATGCCGCCACCTTCCCAAACGAAAGATGAAGAACTGGAGAGCATCTTTGACTCAATCAATCCGGAGACAAGACCGCAGATCCGCTTTGCTGATGATCTGGAGGACTATATGATCCAGGATCCTGTCAAAATTGACTGTACTCCTCTCCAATGGTGGTGCAAATCTGAGAACAGGAAGCAGTGTCCAAGACTCAGTCAGATGGCCATTGACATCCTCTCCATTCCTCCTGAGTCTGCTGAACCAGAGAGGGCTTTCTCTGGTGCTCGGAGGATAGCGTCATGGGATCGCCTCAGGATGAAGCCTCAGACACTGGAACAGATTGAATGCATTGGTAACTGGCTCAGGGAAGAGTTGATTGTACCATATGCCAAGGGAGGACAAGGTCTGGAGTTGGTTGAGCTCCCTGCCATATCTCTGGAGGATGATGATGGTTCCATAGACTCTGAATGACATCCAGAAAGTCTATTTGATTGGTATTGAGGCCAGAATTTCCTCAGTTGTGTATGACTCATGAGTTACTCATGAGTATAACTCATACTCACTCATCAACCCCCAGATTGATGAGTAACTCATATATGAGTTACTCAACTCATGAGTAACTCATATCCACAAGTATGCTCAGGGGCTCACCTTTTCCCCGATAGAACATAGAAAAATGAAAACACAGTCGTTACCTCCACACTTCCAGTGTTTAAGGTATTTCAAACATGGAAAGTATACTACTTAAAAGTAAACACATCTGTATATGTTTAATATCTCCTGTATAGTTCCTGAAGATGAAGCCATACCATGATCAGAAAGAATTCAACAAGACATTTGGGAGCCTACCCCCCGGACGAGCCGAGGTGGTTGCACCGGAAAGTACACCTGGGTATCGCAACTGCCTCACGAGACGGCAGGATGGCATCGACTAGAAAGAGCAGCGCGATTGCTCTGATCATTCAGCTTCGGAGGCACAGTCACAAGCAAACCCGGGACAAGTTCGTGGCAAGGAGGACCTTGGACTTAGCAATAATTCGTTGAGAAAGAACTCTGACCAAGCCTTTCCAACGTTAACGGATCTCCAACGTCAGCGCAGCCTTGACGAGGCCTGCACCTTCGACAGCGCCACAGGCACGTTGAGATAAGACAAGACCAACTTCAATCTCACCAACCACAGCAGGTGTTGCCGCTAACATATATATTAGGCCCCCTTCTTTTCATTCCTTCCCCATCGAAGCCCAAAATTTATCGCACTTCATGTCTCCTTCAGCTGTTTCCCCGAGATCTCTCAACGCGCCTAACATCTTTTCTGCGGTGTAGGATATATTATTAGTTGCCACAATGCCGCACGTGTAAAAGAAAATGCGAAAGACCAGACCAGGAGAGAATAAACAGTGGCCGAGTGTGATAATTCAAAAGACATACGAGAAAGCTGCTTCTTGATTTCATCCGTCATTTCTTTGGATAGACCAGGGGGGATATTATAGTTGGAGCCGGTGGCAGATATTGTTATCTCTTGCCCATTAATGCTAAAAGTCTGATCTTGAGGCATTGCGATTGCTACGAACGTAATCAAAGGCCCTCAAAAGATATATTCAATGTGCAATATGTTTGGGAAAGAAACAGGATGAAAAAGACCGTGGGGCGGGCGGCGGGCGGTAATGCGATGGTTTTATAGAGATGGTGGGATCCTGTAAGGTCGTACTAGAGCGTTTGTAAACCAATGAAGTGACCGAAAGGCTTGGTCGCAGGCTCCAATCGGGCTCAATTGGACAATTCTCCTTACCTCTTACGGAGGTCGCTGTAAAAAGTCTTGTTCGCCAAGGTGCCAGGGTCCCTGGTCCGTCAACTAATTACTATTGTCAGATGTGACGGGTGCTTTGGGTTGGGTGCCTGAGGCATCAATGGTTGAATCATGACAAAAAAGGAACCAAGACAAGACATCATCATCACAATACACCCAGTTACCACCCCATCAATTGGACCATAATTACACGTCCCACATACCTTAAAAGGGTGATAATCTGACAACTATGGTAACCACTAACCCGCAGGGCTGAGGACTCCAACTACCCAAAGCGTACAGCAGCAGCCCTCACCAACCGCTTGAATTCGTCGCCCAAAAGATCGTGACCCACGGGGTTTTTGGTGTTTTCGAATGTCCAGCTGCCGTACGCCCCGTATGTGCCACACAACCTGAGGAACTCCCTCCCAGCGACTTTGTTCCTTCCCTCGTTGTACTCGTTGCCGCCCTCGCAATGGATCACCTGCTGGATGTGCCATGGGATCCTCTCGACGAAGGTTTGCAAACGTTCCTGCTCGAAAGCCTTCCATTCCTTCCTCCAGCTTCCTTCACCTTGGCTACTTGGGCGCCCCATGGCGCGTTGTTCTCCTTTTCAGCTCGGGCCAGACCGGCTCGATCATGTTGAGGTCTGGAGAATTGCTACACCAAAGCAAACGCTTAACATCATGAAGCTTAAACACCGCTTCTTGTGCGAAGTGTGCATGCGAAGGAGCTTTGTCCTCTTGCACGATAGCTTCTGTCCCGACTTTCTTTGCAAAGCGAAGCAGCTTATCGAGAAGGATCTCCTTCTGATAACGGTACCAGTCAATCCCTCCGTGCCCAGGCTTCCTTACAAGCTTACCAGTTCTCTAAGACCATCGCCAGCTTCGGTGGCGAGCTGTTCGAGGGTTTTCCTCGTAGGCAGCAGCATACCGCTCAGCCTCGTCGACTTCCCACTTCGCCTGCGCCAGCGGCTCGTTTTGAGCGTTAAGTTTATCTAACAACTCCTCAGCTTCTTTCCTCTCAGAGGGAGTCTCAGCTCGCCAGACGTGGCAAAGACCCTTCTTATTGTGTGAGAAACAAGCCCAGAACATAAACTCTGAGTACCCCTTCCAACGCTCGCGAATAGCGGTCTTAAGGACTTTCTCATCAGATTTCCTCCAGACTCGAAAACCACCCCTTCTGACACACAAAACAACTGATGTTTCGTCGCTCCAGATCACGTGTTTCCAATCCTCCAATAAAATTAAAAAGAATGCCATATCAATTTCACAAGACGAGGCTACACACAAAACTGTACATCTTTAGACAGGAGAAAAGTCTAGTCAGACACTGCAGCGCTTACTGCGGTCTAGCCTCTGGCTAGCGACGCCGAGAGACTGCGCTGTGATTGAACGTTCTGCCTCTCATCTCGTTCTGACAAGCCGTCGTTCCCCGATTGATACAGTACCACAGGCTTGCCCAGGTCATTTGCTGGTGGTGTCAGTGCAAAGTGGCCTGATAAGTCCAGCCAAGTACACTCTGGTAGCTCAACCTCGAGAAAGTGCTCTTCTAAGTTAAGAATTTCTTGACGCTGCGACTTGACTGTTGCTTGGTCGACTTCAGAAGCAACGTTTGACTTGATAGCTAGCTGCTGTAGTGTACGATGGTTCGTGTAGATAAACGTTAGTTTGTTGACTGCTGCCTGGTTAAGTCGATTACGTGATCTTGAATGTATGAAGTTGGCTGCTGAAAACGACCTCTCGCTCGGAACGCTGTTGGCCAGCGCTTGAAAAAGCCGGACGACAATATGTACAGCAAGAGGTACGCCCAAGGCAGTCAGTTGGGCCCAGCGCTCCTCAATTGGCCCCTCAGAAGTAGCAAACAAAGAGCTGGGGCTATAGCGAGGCCCTTCGCCCAGCCTGAACTGTACATAGTTGTTGACAATTGCTCCGGCTTGGTCTTGTGGTGCGTGGGCATGAACCCACCGGAGGGCACGTTTATGTTGACCTTCGCTGAGGCTATCGTCAGCTAGCGACTCGGGGTTAAACGAGTAGGCAGTGTAATGAATGTCGGTAGTTTGCCTAGCCATTCTAGTGTAGAATTGCTGTAGGAGGCTAGGCCAGTACCTCTACAACTCCTACTGGTACACTTTAAGACGGAATCTACTATTGGAGTTGGAATGCGGTTAGGGTGAGGTCGTGATGGCTGCCTATTTCGGACTTGCTCCCTTAATTTCTGCGCTAGGTCTGTTACTGCTGAGGTGGGTAGAAATAAGGGACTCCCAAGTGAGCAACCCAGAGCGAGGACTACGAGTCTCGGGGGAGGGAAGTACCCGAAACCCAGAGCCAGGGGATAAAGGGCGAGGACGACGATTTGGCCATTGTCCAGACGATACCCTATGGACGACCGGCCATGCTATCCGTGCCATAAGCCCGCCCCCGCGCCGCCCAGTGGGTGGACAGGAGGACGAGTGGAGGTAGGCTGTCTCTGACCCCTTGTGAGAAAAAGCCATTGACAAGCCGACACCAGGGATCACGAGGAGGATCATGAGGCGGAGCACGAGAACCCGTACACCCACACGCAGGTTGCGCGCATTCTTTCTATGGGAATACACCTTCCGCAGTTCGATGGCCCCGCCAGATTTCTAATCGAATTCAGCCGCCGCTCCTCGGGAGTTCGGGCATCCCGGGTGTTGTGTTGTTGCGAGCCAGAAGGTCAAGGAGAACCTGATCCACCCTGGGGTGACCATGGCTCGTCACCAAATAGTGCGCCAAATAAGCCAAGCCGTGCGCCTGAAGTTTGACGCTGTTGCTGGCTGCCGGATCCATGTCCAGTGCCACTATCTCCATTCCCGTTGTTGCCACCAGCAGTGTTTTCACCTCGCTTCTCAATCGGTGTTCGACATATTGGGCACGTGTTGTGCTCCTTCAGCCATAGAACCACACATTCGCCGTGGAACCAGTGCTTACATGGAAGCACTGTCACCTCGTCTCCTAGGTTCATCTCGTATATGCAAATAGTGCACTCCACCTTTGGGCTGTCACCCATCATCTGCCTATCCAACTTCTTCTTCTCCAGCTTCTCAATGGCTGACTCAGACGCTGGTGGCGCGGCGTTAGATTGAGGATTCGCTTCCATTAGCTGCGTGATAATTCGGTCAAGACGCTCCTGGGTGTACACTGCGTCACCGTGAGCACCGTGTAGGCCACCTGGGCCGAGAATCAGGGAGAAGATGTCATCAAGACCACCAGCAAGTCCAGGGTTTTGGCCCCTGGGAGGCTGGACTCCACGGCCGCCCACGAAGTTGCTGAATGTGCTGGTAGCACGGTAAGTATTGGATCGCAACCTGATGGGCGCCATATCAGCGGAAGCCCTTATCCCCCTTGGGCAGCTCATACGGGACCAAGGCCTGGATTGCTTGATTGGGAAGCCAAACCACAGCGACTTTTGTGATTATTGTCATCTTGTATGTATTTCGGATCGCGATAGACAGCGTTAGTGACGGCCGAGAAAGCATGAGCCTCTGAAGCAGCAGAAATTCGAGCCTTTTTCTTGGCTGCGTGTTTAATACCGACAATTCAACGTGAGCTATAAAGGTACCTGACCTGACCTAGCTGGCATGGGTACAGGAATTCATCCCGCCTAAAGGGTGGCTACGGACAGGGCAGCACAGCCGGCCTTCTCGTGCTGGGATTTACAAGGCACCCCCCGAAGGATGGCCTGGGGGGGTGGTGAAATGTAAAAAGTCCGGGGACCACGAAACGAACCCTGTTTACAGGAGCCTATGAAGACTTTAACTCCTCCGCCTACGTCTCATCGGCTCTGCCATGTCGACCTTCTTCTACCCTTTCCCAGCCACCCTATAATCATATCCCAGTCGGGAGGGGGGTGGGCGACAGATCAGATCCCGAAAATGACAGCGACCCGCCTCTGCAACCCCAATTATGCAAGCACAAGAACTGGGGCGAGTACTTTTGTCACCCACCCTGCCACCCTACCACACCTTGCTCAACTCGGGCTTGGAACAAGGCAACCAAGATAAGTTGAGCCTAGTTCCCGCTCATTGCTGCCTAAATGCTACCCTCGGGCAGGTAGCAGGATGTCAAGCAGGATGAGCAGTGAATAATCATAGAGAAATCCACCTATCCCTAGTCGCGGATTTGGGCACAATCAACCCCACGGTGTTCTTAAAATCAACCCAGGAAACATGGGCAAACGGTTATATATAGCAACATGAAGTCGAACTCTACACTGTTATCTGCCCCTGGCATGCGCAACCAAGCTCTCATCTATACTGTGCTATATAGCAGGATTCAACAAAGGTCAAGCTGTGTGCATGTAAGTGGGAACTAATGTTGGTCCTTCGGCAATGTTAAAAATGGGGAGCACCCATAGACCCCGAAAGTGCGGCTAGAAATTACTGGCGAACCACCAGCTGGGAGGCGTAGTTCGCCCTCACTCCTCTGTAAGGCGACAGAAAACCTCCTCTCGCATATTTGAATCAGGCATACTCCTAACCTAATCATTTAGGATGTGTATAAATAGAGGTTAGATCCCTTAGCTTCTTAATCTTGTTCTGTTTGAATATTAAATACTGTCTTCAAACTATCTGCCACACAATATCATTTTTCCGATTACTTGCAATATACAATATGGCCAACATAGCTCAAGGCTGGATCAACCATTTACGCCGACAAAAGAAGTGTGTTGCAACGTGGTCGAACTCTTAGTGTGCTCGACTGACTTTTTTATAGCGACCAAGCTGCCCCAACGGGCATAAGGGACGATGGGTCTTCGTCGACCTCGGCAAGAGAACAGCGACGGCAAGGCCCCAGCAATAACAACGCTGAGGACGCTGCTCCGCGAGATCCTCCTGAACCTGCTTCACGTGGTGATACAGGGACTAAAGATGCTTTGCCAGCGAGAAACCGGCTGAAAAGCCCGACAAACTCGGTCAAAGCCGGCGACCGCACCCGTTCGCCCTCCCCAAGTAGACGCTCGAGACCAAAAGCCACCACGACAGACAAGTCGACGCCCGATTTTCCTGCCCGGAGAACAGGAGGTCGAATATGGAATGAGGGTGACCCGATTTCAACCCGAACTTCGGTGCCAGCCCAACCTGCACCTCAACAAAATTCTCGACAGTCCCGCGGACGCGACAACGAGGTCAGTACTCAGTCGGCAGAGGAGGAAGATCCTTCCGTGAATACGATGATTGGGCAACCAGAAACCCGTCCAATCAGTCAAGAACAATTAGTTGCCGAAGTGAAGGAAATTTATGCCGGTTTAGTTATGTGCGTCACTTTCAGTCTCGTGGTGTGCCTGTCTCGTTGCTTGCGATGTCCTACTAACCGACTCTTGACAATCGTAGGGTCGAGTCCAAGTGCATCGAGGTTGATAGCTCACAGAGTGCGCAAAATGATTCAAATCCCAAGCTCAACAATGAACAATGGCAAGCACTGATTGCGCTACACCGCACTCTCTTGCATGAACACCACGACTTCTTTTTAGCTTCACAGCACCCATCAGCAAGCCCAGCTCTGAGGAGACTTGCATTAAAGTATTTCATGCCGGCGAGGATGTGGCGCCATGGTATACATTCGTTCCTTGAATTATTACGCCATAGGCTTCCTGCCTCTTTGGAGCACATGCTTACCTTCATTTATCTTGCATACTCGATGATGGCCTTGCTGTACGAGACGGTCCCAAATTTCGAGGACACTTGGATTGAGTGCCTGGGCGACCTCGGTCGATATCGTATGGCAATCGAGGATGAGGATATACGCAACAGGGAAATTTGGACGGACGTATCGAGGTACTGGTACTCTAAAGCCAGCGACAAGGCACCTACCACCGGAAGGCTTTACCACCACCTTGCGATCCTTGCGAGGCCTTATGCTGTTAAACAGCTTTTCTACTATACGAAGAGTCTCTGTGTCGCAATACCGTTCGAGTCCGCAAGGGACAGCATCCTCACACTATTCGATCCAATCATCGACGGAACTCAGACTCGACTGCAAGCCATCGACCTGAACTTTGTCAAGGCCCATGGCGTTCTTTTCATCAGAAGCAATACGGACGAGAAGGACAGGGCGCTTTCCAAAGGTCGCGATGGACTCCTCGTCGAATACGAAAAGGCCAAGGATCAATTTCTTGCACACCTGGATAACCACATTGCGCGGACGACCCAGAATTGGATAGAGCCTGGCGCTTTGATTGCCATTTCAAACTGCAATGCCCAATTGGAGTATGGAAAGACCGAGGCAAACACGCACGGCAATGCCAACGTTTTGATGACGGCTATCCTGCCGGAGTCGGACAGAGACACATTTGTGGAGAACTCAACAGAAGACAAGCCGAAACCATCCGAGGTCTTCACCGAAGCTTCTGAATTTGCCGAGGAGTGTGATGCGATCATCTCGCGCCGTTACGGCGACCCTAATGTTTTACCTTATCTCAATGTCCGCCTGTCTTTCATGAAGTTCATCGCTGGCAATGAGGCTGCTATGGGTTACATCAAAGACGTGTTTCCCTGGGCACTGATAGTGTTGATGCTTAACTCCCTGTCGATTAGCTTTCAGAACCATGTACGCATCGAGTCTGAGGAATTTCCACGACCAAGCGACAGGCCTCTACCAGAGGACTGGTCTCTCCGAGGCCTCCTCTGGACTGACAGGCTATTCCCACATGACTGGTTTTCCAGCCACAATGTTGATGACGACGAAAGGAGCTTTGAACTCGCTTCCATGACCGAGGAGAGGAAGGAGCGTGTCCTCTGGCTGGGCTACAACCTCGCACTCCCTGGCAAGTGGCTTACCTATAACAAAAAAACCAAGCAATTCGGTGCAACACCTGAGTACCAGAAAGAGTACTCTGTATACGACACAAGCAAGGACAGTACTTTATGTGGCAAGGGTACAGCCACGGCCGACCAAGGCACCGTGGGTTTCATTACTGAGAAAGACAACTGCGACAATCCACCAGTCTTGGAAAAAGGTGCCTCCATGATGACTGAACGGGCAAGCTCTTGAGTTCACACAATCAGGGGGGGGGGAGCGGGAGGAGGTGCCGGGGGCTCTGAATTTCCCTTTTCTGATGATGGCGTGGAGCCTGTTCTTGACGGTTTTTTTGAAAGAGAGGCAGGTTCCTTTTGTCGTGATTCCTAAACCTAGACTCATGAGAGACGATGTGTGTGGTGGAGACCCATGCTAGTCTGACAGGTTGCAACCTCGGCCTCGGACCAGTTACCGAGATTATACTTCGGCACTCCGGGAATTCCTACTCGCTCATCATAGCGGCCACCATTTGACCTCATGCATCTCGCAGCCCTGAAGAAAGGCGGACACTGTCAGCATATCGAAAGAATGTCTATGATCACCTATAGAATCTTAGTTTTTGATATGGCCTCGCTAATTCTTTGCCGACTGTTATTCCTAGTTCAAAATTCTTTAATCACAAAGTATTAAATTAGACACGAAGTGATAGGAAGTTGATGTCCTGAAGCCCTAGGATAGAACTTATAACGGAATTTAAATAGATAACCAAAAGTCTTACGTTACGTGCCAAAACTCGAACATTGGAAATCATTTCACTCTATATATATATCTGAATCGAAGATGGCGCAAAGATTAAAACGTAACTCAGTTGACGCAGAGACGATCAAGAACGGCGGGAATGATCAAAGACTAATGAAACCACGAGGGGCCTGGACAAGAAACGACGGAGATGGGGCTAGACGCCTTTGCCTCTCGGAAAGCTGGTGACTGTCCCTTTATGGGCTCCTTATGCACTGTGGAAGGGTTACAAGGCTGCATTTGGACAGCCGGCGAGGTCTCCACATTTGCAATCAGTGCCAAGCGACAGGGTCTAGATGTTCTGGATGTGGTTAATGTGAGTAAATCGAATGCTGCAATGAAGTCATGCCCACAGCTGTCGCAAGTCTCGTTGAAAACAACTTGCGAGCTGCTCAGGACCACTTCATTAAGCTCTATCATCGGTGCACTGGGTTGAGAATGCATATGCTCAGACGCTGGAGAAGATGAGCGACGCTGATCTCGAGGTCCACAAGCGCAGCCTGAGCATGATATTGCTCGAGAAGCTGAAGAATCTCGACCAGGATACTTATAGGATCTGGGACCAGATAACCACAGAGTACTACGACTTCGAGCTATGTAAGTGTGTATTGTTGTGGGCCGTGTAACTTGGTGCGACTCGGTGTGACTTGGTATTTGGATAACAGCTGACCGTTAAAATAGCAACCAAGACAGCAGAGCGCGTCAATGAACTGACCAAGCAGGGCATGGTTGACTTCTTCAAGAAGCACATCAACCCGGCGTCGCCCGAGAGGACCAAGATCTCGGTGTGGATGATCGCACAGGCGACGAGCGACGAGTCGACCAAGCAGATCTCGAAACTGGTCAAGGCGCTGGAGCTCAACTCCCCGGAGAGGGAGGCGGAGGCGGCGACGGACCTCCAGGCCAGGCTGAGCGCGGCGGAGCACGACGAGGGCCAAGGAGATGGAGGGCCTCAAGGAGTACCTGCTGCACGACCTGAAGGTGTGCGAGGACAAGATGGATGCGGCGGCCGAGGCGTGGAAGAAGCTGCACTCCAAGACGAACGGGGTGGTTGGACACCAGGAAGAGGACCCGCCGTCGCTGAACGGAACCAAGATCTGCTTCATCGAGGACCCGAGGGACTTCAAGGCGCGGCTGCCCGTGAGCGCGGGAGCGAGCCCCGTCAAGGACCTCACGGAGTACGAGGAGCTGGACCCAAAGCTGTGAGCGGGCAACTAGTCAGGGTTGGCAAGGTGGGACATGCTGAGCAGGGTCAAGAAACAATTAGGGAGCAAGGATATCTGGTCCACGCGTTGTCTTTACTCGAGAATGTATACGGGTGAAAACGACTTCACCTGTGTCGCTGCCCCTTTCCAATGCATAGTTATAGATACGTATCATTTCTGACAGGCTTTGCTGCTGTGGCTCCCTGGCGATACACTTGCAGGCTTGACAACGTATGTGAGCCCGCCGTAATCTGGTCAGAAATCGGGAACTCAGTGTACAGAGGATGAATGGAGGATACTGCCACGCGACTGCAAACTTTCGGAAATATTTTCCCTCACAAGATGCGACGGAACTATATGTACACGAACGAAGTACAATCGAAATCCTTATTGTCTTCTTTATTTTCTTCGAATTCTAAGTTTTCCCCAGCCTTCCGCGTAGCTAATGCATCCACCTTTTGTCGAATGTTTTCCTTGACAAGCATATCCTCGAATACGCCGCCAACCTCAAGAATCGTTTCTCGTAGCTCATCTTCATCAAATTTCCGTAGAATTATGTCGAGCTCTGTCACAGAAGAGCCGAAATCAACAAGAAGACCGTCTCTGTAGTTATCTGCACGAACATCTCTGTTATAGATGCCTAGGCGGTTCAAAATTAAGATATCTCGTAACACTTTGCCTTGACGCCGCACTGTTAATCCTGACGCAGGGCCTGCAAGCTTTTTCACGATAGCTCTCGTTGCGCAGGGCGTCTCTGAACTGTTATGCGAGTCAGCGCCGCTGTGCTCGCCAGACAGCTGAACACCGTTTTGATGTAGAAACTCGTCATCTTCCGGACGCAGAATCATGTAGCCATAACATGGTAGCGCTGGATTGTCTTTCAAAGTTCCATTAACCAAGGCATCTCGAATTCGGCCATACTCTCGGCACTCGCAGTAGAATGGATCAATGTAATATGTGACCTCTCGTGGGTCTCGGTCGGGTCCCAAATACGCTTCCCAAAAATATCCTCGCTGGAGGATGTTCCGATCCATCCGTCACACCCTGGTCTCTGGATTACAAACACCTTTGATTGTGACGTATACCACCTTTTACAAGGTGATGGAGTACAAACGAGACACACCAGCACGTCTCAGCATAACACTCAAAGTCTTTCCACGAGTGGTCCTATTTCAGACAACTAAGGAGGCCTCCAACGGCTATTCCTGACGCGAATCCAGATCTCGTCATAGGACGTCTCCCACGACGTTCCTTAACACCTCAATATTTATCGTTTGACTAAGAGAGTCTGACATCTTATTACAAACGCATTGGCTATCTACCTCCTAAAGTACACACTCGCGCATTCATCTCAAGAACAACGGATTCTCACTTGATTCGGTCATGGTCTCGGTCGAAACGATCTCGTTCTTTATTTATGTTCTCAGCGTCACCTACGTTGTTCAGGACGGTAAATCGAACTACTTCGAGGGAGCCATGCTTTTCGGTCTATAGTTATCATCGCATTGGCCTTCTACGCGCTACTCCTAGTGATGTCTTCAGCACCATGCTGGCTTCTGTATTATTATTTTTGGAAGCTTCTGGCTAGAATAAACGACCACAGACCCGACGGACCGGCCTCCCCATGCCCTTTAGGTTATGGCCCTCTCACCTCTCACTCGGCGAGCTGCTTGCGAGATCGGTACCTGAACGTCAGACACGGACACGCGGCTTGGACCTCCAAAAGGGCCAGCAGGTGCGGCTCTAGGGCGTTTTCGTTAAAGTCACACCACCAGCCGGTGAATATTCGGCGCAGAATGCCCACGAGTTCGATTCGTTTTTCACACCACGCACATCCCCCATCCCTATGACAAACACGCAGTCAGACCATCTGACTTCCGAATCAGGTGTCTCCTCGTACCCAGATGTCATGGAGACATCTCGTGGTTTTCTCCTCGGGTTATATTTGTCCCACGGACCTGACAACCGCGCTGGTATCCTCGCCCTTTACCGATGGCTTCCTAAAAGCATATAGCCAAGAGAATCATAGGCTCCACACATCTGCGTTATTAGGATATGGCGCCTTCTCTACGGGCTCACAGGAGATGTTCGTGTGCTATCAGTGACCTCAATCCAGTTCCGACTGACTCACTCTCCCCAGGAAGAACTCCAGAGGGTGTTCTCCATTTGGACAGGGCTGCTGACAGGTCCATATCGGTGGATTGTACCCACATGCGACATGGGATCCATACCCGGAAGCACCGGGGAAGCAATATTGGGTTCCCGTTTGCACGCCTCCAGGCTGCTGGTGGGGCCTCATAATTCATAAGAACACCCTTAACAGTGCTCCTCTGGCTGAAGTCCGGCCCACTATTTCCCCTCGGTTGAGCCATGGAAATCTATCCGCCTGTTTAGTCACATGGAAATCCGATGTCGATGTGATATATGGGGCCGGTGATGCGTGAGAGTCCGGATGTGGAAGCTCGGCTTCTTGCATCTCCATCAACGAGATTGTGTTTGTCCTGTGACGTTGCATATCCTTGGGTGGTCCTTGTATCCACTAATCTGAAAGTAGGCGCAGGTATGAAGCAACATATTGCACTCCAGACAAATAGGCCCCGGCAAGGTTGCTCTTCAGTCCACTCTTCGCTGGCAGAACCCACATGCCGGAGCAAGATGATCCGTAGCAGCCATATCCTTGTATCCAGGGGATAGAGGCACTCGAAACAAGAATGAGAAGGATATCAATACCTCTCACAATCAGTATATCCTGATGAACTGTCCCCAAGCAAAGGTTTCACAAACGAATGAGTAGTATACTCCTCGCTATACTGATTGTCTTATTCCTAGCCAACAAATAGCCATCATAAGTCAAATGTACGCCCATGTCCTGCTGCCTGTATGCAACGCTGCTCACAACGTTGATCTAGGTCCTCCTCGCAGTTCCCCCACGGACATTATGATTCACTACCTGGCATTGTTGAAGCTAGCCGAAAAGCGGACACCAAAGAGCTCAAACGCGTTATCAATGAGCACATCCGACAGCTTCTGGTGGACGAAGGCAAGCACGACACATTCGGAGTTGCGCTTCTGTACAAGCACCTTGGAGCCCGTCCTGGGTTCTTGGTCCACATTCATGAAACTCGGTCGTACAGGATTATCAACGGAGGTTTCTGTGCATATGATGGTCTGCGCCGGGATACATAGGAAGTACTGGACTCAGAGCATCCACTTCTCTCAAAATGTTTTCAAATCGCCCACCTGGTCTAAAATCGGTAGCAAACCGCGCCCCAAAGTCGCAGCCGCCCATTCCTGCAGTCTCGATGAATTCTTCGACCCCGTCATCAAATATGATGTCGGACTAAAGTTGATGGCAGATTCTGCATATCGGCAGCATATTGATCAATTTTCATGGAGTATTTTTGGAACGCGGGCGACAATTCAGCTTCAAAGCAGTGGGAACCTAGGAACTCAGCTCTGATGCCGTCATGGGGTCAACTTGGAGGCGCAGCGGAGAACGTGTTGGCGGGCGCCTACAGCATCAAGAAAGGATGTACAAGGAAATCCAAAGTGTGCCGCCCATTCCCTACTTACTGTGATTATTATACGTCAGGCGAAGGACTCCCCTGCTGCCTGGGTCTGTCTGAACTATTGCTACATGGAAGGTATCTTGCTGTACCCAGGACAGAAGTATATAAACTGGAGCTCTTGCTGCCAAACATTGCCCCTTTTTCTTCAAGTCCGTCCCACATCCACAAGCAAGTACGACATCTCCTGTCACCAATAAAGACCAATAAAGAAAGCTCCTTTCTAAGTCTGCTTTGCCCAACTGCATCTGTATCAACAGTCCCTCTCGACCTTTGACTTCCTTTCCACTTGTCCTCGTCAATCGATATAACTATCGCAATGCCTGCCCCTGCTCCTTTTGTCAACCACTACGCTACGCTCAGCCTTTTTAGCCTAACTGACGACTTGAGCCGAATCAAGCGAGCGTGGCAGAGAGCCTGCCTTGCTCACCATCCAGACCACGGCGGCAGTGACGAGAGGCAAGCAAAAGTCAACGCAGCGTGGGAGATCCTCAGCGACACAAGCAAGCGCGAGCGGTTCAACGAAGAATACCGTCGCCATTTCTCCATCCATTCAACCACATTTGGACAGCGCGAGTCGCGTCCTTACGCCCAGTCAAGGGGTGATAGCCCACACGCCCCAATCAATATAAATCTGTCTAACGGCATTCCAGATTTTACCCAATGCTATAGTTCAGCCAAGAATCCGGGCCCTAACGCTCCATCCGGCGGAAGCACGCATCTGCGTCCTTCAACCTACGGCAATCCTTTCGGTGCTCCTAAGTTTGAGACACCCATCCCTAACGAGGAGAGACTGAAGGAGAAGTTTTTCGCTGCGTGGAGCAAGGTCCTCAAGGAGGAGGGCATGTCGCTGACCGAGCGCGCCGCCGTTCGGACAGCCTTGAAAGGGGGCGACTCAGGCCCCGGTCGGATAATCAACCGCACGATCAGCACGCTGAAGGACTGCCGTCGCAAGGATAAGGAGTGATTCATCTAGGGCTTCCAATAGCTGGTTTTTTTGTGATGACATCGTCAAAGCAACGTCTTTCTGGTCATACCCCTTGAGAATCTTCCTAAGTAGTAGTCGTTGTGTGGGGCTTGAGTGTTTGAGATGGGCGTAACGGGCCACCAAACCTCTCATCTCTTGAGATCTCGTAGGTATCGCAAAAATGAGCTCTGACGGTCTAAAAAAAGACTGGCGTGTGCTAAATTGACCGCTGAAGCTATTCCCATCACCAGATTGTCGTGATTTCGCCTAGTTCTAGTGGTTTTCGAGGATATGGGTGCTTCCCAGTGCTCTAACCCGTGACACTGGCCAGAGACCCGCTGTCCTCCACCCAGAACGTATATTTTTCTCCGTAATTGCTTCTTCCCGTGCCCTGTGATAGCAGTAAAGAAATCGTTTCTTAATATACTGATTATATGTATCTTCAAACATTATATCTATACTTTCAGGTCTAATTTAAACAATTGCATCGCAACAACTCCCTGCCAACGTGTGGGTCAGTCTGGACAGGGGTCAGAGGAGTGTGTGTTGTTCAGAATGCTTGACGCGCGGTGGGTCTTTTGGTTCATTTGTGTGTGTTTCAGGCTGTCTCTCCCCGCTTCCAAGCGTGTCGTGCAGTACGCAGGGTTGGTGAACCTCACTCACCGGTTGAAAAGATAAGTAGGTCGTGCTTATTACTCCTTTGCTCAATCTTTCGTTATTATCTTCGTGCGCCTCATAAAAAAAAGCCTATTGCTGAAAAAAGAAGATTGATGCGCCATTGATTTGTCGTTGAGGTTGGCCGAAGCATTCAGAGCTCTGCTTGATGACTGAGAAACACCTGGTCCAGCTGCATTCGGCATACTTGCTCATCGAGTGTGTGTATTAATATAAGATTCTTAATTATCTATCTACATCCAAATCCAGCTTCCAACTTGAACTTTTGTACAGTTTTGAGCATCTGTGTCTTCCGCTCAGAACTCGACAGCTCATTTTTCCAACTTTATAATTCAAATGCAACGACATAAACAACTCAGGCTATCCGCATCCTCTTGTTAGCCGGCATAACGCCCGAGGTCTCGTGCTTGCCAACACTTTCGCTGCCTGCATCCACGGTGGGGGAAGAAGTGATATCAGCAAAAAAAGAGTGATACCCACGGCGACCTGCCAACCCAACACATGTCTGCTCCCTCGACTTGTCGCTTGATGTGGCTGAGGATGGGCGTGGGTAGGGTGATAAGATTTTGGGAGCTTTGCCTCGGTAGTAGGAGACTCCCCGCCATCTAGTGCGACCACGTAATTCATCGTCACTGCTATCGTCTTCGTCCTTCTCGTCGCTCGCTTCCTCTTCATCCAGATCACTCTCCGTCGCTTCACTCAGCTTCCTCTTTTGCGGGCTCACACTCTTAGTACGTGATACCGATGCAAAGAGGACAGGCTTCCCATTCATCGGCTACCTACAGTATAGCAACATTCGACCAAGGCACCGAGAGCTTAATAACTAAGAAGGACGATGGCGATATACCAGGGTGGACGACGATGAGATTTGAAGTAATAGGTCTTTGTGCGAATCCAAGGATACAGAGTCAGAGGATATAATTACATCTCTGCGATATAAAGTATTGATTTCGTTGACAATAGATATGAGGATGCTCTCTGCCGACTTAAAGTATTACGATACAACTCTTTGGGAAATAAACAGCTGCATGACAGCATAAGGCCTTGCCAATACACTCGGCGGGAAGTGCCCTAACATAAGGATGGTAGGTCACAGGAGCGCCCTAATAGTCCCTTCAGAAGTAAGCATTCCGCTTCGGGAGGTGTTAGATTGTCTAATTATCGACTCTAGTGTTGCTATATCGACCCGGCAGCAACGGGTACAATCTCCGATGCTCAGGATTAGTGATGTTGTACAGTTTGTACAACCTTGTTGTACATACGTACGTACAGGAAGAAAATGTACGTACATGTACTATGTACGTACTGTGACCCCCTTTGTGCTAGCGCAAGGCTGACTTCGGTTCTCCGTAAGGTGGCTTTCGGCGTTGCTGCCTAATCCGCGTGGATTGATATTTTGATTAATCCTATTTTCTTGGCGCGCTAGATCTCTACTATGCCGTCACACTACCCCCCTCCAAAACGCAGACACCGGGACGGTTTCGCGTAGCTGGTGATGCTATGTATGTCGTCTAGGCCTGCTCTGCTTGCCTGTCTTTTCCGCCTTGTTATCGTCCGGGTGGTCGGTATCTTCCTCGTCTGCTGCTGCACACCGAATCTATTTTTGTAGTCGTAGCGGTGGACCGGGCGTTTCTGGGTGTTCTCGGTGGAAGGTCTCGAGGGCTATCGCCGCGTTCTTGAAGTTCTCGGCTGGGTACCAAGTGTCGTCGGGGTCGCATCCGCGCCAGGCTACCTGGTACTGCAGTTCTCTGTTGCGGCCGTGGAGCCGGCTCTGCTCGATTCGCTCGACTTCGAACTCTGGCTCGCCATTGATGTCTTCCGGCGGGGGCGGCGTCTGGACCTGCTGGGGCAACGGGTCGTTGTCGGCCTTCCTAAGTCGATCGGCGTGAAACAGATTGGTCATCTTGTACGAAGCGGGCAGATCGAGGACGTAACTGTGGCCTCTTTCCTCTAGAATCTCAAAGGGGCCTACGAACTGCGAGTCGAGGCGGGTGGTTGGAGTCTGTGTCGAGAATCCCTTTTTCCGCAGGAAAACCTTATCGTGGATCTTAAAGTTCACCGGCCGACGCTTCTTGTTTGCCTGGGCCTTCTATTTCTCCTGCGTGCTAGCGGCGGCACGGCGGGCGAGTTCCTGCACCTCCTTGGTCTGTTTGACCAGCTCAAGGGCCCTCTCGGCTGGTCCTGCTGTTGCCTCTGCTATGCTTGGGTCTAAAGACAACGGGTTCCGTATGTCCAGGGTTGGAAATCGATCGACTGATCGACTTGATCGATTCGATTAATCGATTCGATTTCGATTTCGATCGATCGATCCAACCTGTCAATCGATCGAGGCACCAGATGTAGGCACCACAAGTACTGCCAAGCCTGATCTGGCGAGGTGGGCTTAGAACGTTGAGCTGGCGAGAATGGCGTGAAAGCTGTAGAAGGCGCTGGAGACGACCTAAAATTTCCATCATCGTCAACAGCAGTGATGGCGTCAGAACCTGATAAAATACTCATCCTGAGCTAGTTACGCAATTCTGTATACGACGCAAGCGAGGATTCCACTTTGCCTGGCAGGGATAGCTCTGGGTGGGACTCTTCAGCTATCGGCAGTACAGCCACGGCCAACCAAGGTCCCGGGGGTTCAATTATTGAGAAAGACAACTGCGACAACATACCAGCTATGGACGACGGTGCCTCATCCGAAGAGGCAAGCTCTTGAGTTCATACAATTGTGAACAAGTGTCACGTCTGTGACGACAAATGAGTTGTGGCTCTTGTTGTTATGGTATGTTTCTCTCACTAAGAAAGGAGGTGGTTAAGTCTAAGGTCTGGTATGTTACTTTGTCGATGAACTAAGTCATTCTAGTCGCTTTAACTTCTGACCCTCTTCTATAGCCAACATTTGATGGTTTGATAGATGGTTCCTGATCATGCCCGAGTCGGAGATTTGATCTGTGTTCTATATGGTTGTGACGTACCAGTCGTTCTGCGGAAGATTGAATGTCACTACAAGTTCATTGGGGAGAGTTATGTCCATGGAATTATGCATGGAGAGGCAATAGAGGCATCCAGAAGGGTGAAGTGCAGGAACAGCAGTTCAATCTTCATTAGCTAGATGTTTTACGAAGCAGTCAAACTAGGTCAGTTCAATTTATATTTTCATTTGAAAGCACTCTCTGCTGCTCAATCTTTAGGTACAACGATTTACACACAAAATCACGATAGGCATGTTAATTAATATGCCCTGCAGGCGAGACGCTTCCTCGCATTGCCACTTACTATTTTAGTATCCTTAGAATTAGCCTCCTCGAGTATTTCTGCTTACCTTTGTTCTGCCACGAAGTGCACGTGATTGGCTGATGTGTGCCATCACCGCCGTGATGTCTACCGAATCCGCCCGTAGCTGCGTGACCGCAATCTCTCTGGACACCCAGATGCACGATCGGACTGGCGGCTGGCGCTTCTTCCTACCATCCGGAAAGAACGTTGCCCATCTCGGATTGGTCCCAGGCAGCTTCACCTCCCCATCCATAAGAAAACAGCTAGGCTCCTGGCCTAGGATGAAATGAAAATCTGCAAGCGCCTCGTCGTTGTGAAGCGCGTGCTGCGCCTCCCCCGCACATATCGCACGTCTCCGGCCGCATGCAGTCTCTTGCTGTGTCCGAACCTCCTGCATTTGAAGCCGTTTCTCTAAGAAGGGCAAGAACGACGGACGTGGATCAAACTCTGCAGGCTTAGCAGATTGATCAACGTTAAAACTAAGAGGCTTTTGTTGGGCTTGACTATATATTTCACTATCCGCAGTCTCTGACACACAGATCGTAGAATAATTGCTCTCTGACCTTAGGTCAATATCCACAGGATATCCTGTATTTATATTCGATGGATTGATCAGAAACGTGGACAAAATTCGCGTAGTCTTCGGCTGGATCTGATTCTGATATTTTCAAAAAGTGCCCGATAATATTACTCATCACCAAAATGTGCGACAGAGTATCTGCTGGGATAGAATGGTGTTCAATCTGAGTCTGCACCTCTTCAGACTGCAAAGACATGTATACACTCAAATAAGGCTTACCTTCCCTCCATACTGGGCAGTTTACATCATGCTGAGTATTGTCGTTTGTGACGGCTTGATCTGGATCTGCCTGAACTCTTTCTCGTCCCTCTAGCTTCAGGGTCCGAAATCCGAGATCATATGCTCTTTGTTGAAATCGCTGTACAGTGCTGCGTTAAACTTGTCCTACTAAGCGACGGCCGTCCTTGCCACAGAGCGGGGATTCGTAACTAAGTTCCGCGAAGTTCTGCAGTGCAAATACGAGGAGTCTTCTACGCCGATATCATATCAGGATAGTGTGTTATCCTGATATCAGGGTAATTTATCATATCGGATATGATATCAGGATAGGCAAGTCTGACGCAGACCTGTTTCCTCCCAATCCGTCCGGACCATGACTGATACACTATGTACAACACGCCTCATTCAAGTAGCAGAAAGGTTAGGCATGGACGGTACTGTCTCGCTGCACGGCAAAAGCGAGACCCTACTTCTGCTACAGAAAATAGAGAGAAAATGCAACGAACGCGAAGCCACGTCAGTTGTGTCTGCGCAGGGATCAATAGCCGAATTGCGTCGAGAGTATGGTCGCAAAGACCGTAAACTCTGATCAGAATTTCGTATGATGGAAAGAGGTACTCATCAGGGATGACCACGCCAGTGTACATGAAATGTTGAACGAAGCCGAACACTTCGACGGGACAGTGAGGCAGTCGCTCGAGGTACGAATCCTCGGCCGTGCCGGCAAATTTCTCGCGGTAGAGGGATGACTTTGCGCAGAGAAAGTTCTTCTGCACGCCAAAGGGAACCTCTTCTGGGCCAACAAAGATCACAGCCAGCTCAGGGTGAGGCTCCAACCATGAGAAACTGTTGATTCGAGGGCGGTTTCGTGGCCTCGGTTGAGTCCGAGGCTGCTGGAGCACTGGGGCCAAAGAGTGCCACGGGCACTGCGATGTCATCGAAAGCGATTTCGTTCACCTCGATGTTGTACCCCCATGCTGAATAGAATGGGTGCATCTTTGGTGGCAAATTTGCGTCAACCCTGATCTCCAAGATGAGTGAAAAGGTGCTTACATGTAAAGGCTGGTCGAACAAAAACACGTCGAATTAAAACTTGGTCGGAGATATACTTGCACAGAACCTGTTTCTTTTTAGGTACGAGTATCGAGTTTGTAGAGTGGGACACACAGCCTTGATCTAACTTCTTTCAGACGTAATCGGGCACCCCGCGTTGATACCCAGTCCGTAGAGAATGGTAAACCTCGCTTGCAGACTCGTTTGGTATCTCGTCAATCCGCCGTCTAGCGGAGACATGTCTGGCGCAATTACCCTCCAGAAGGCCGTGTTACTTTTTCTTTTCACTACCTGCCGCTGCGGATCCCCTTTCTAACGTGGCAAAGATCAGAGTGTGTCAGAAGTCATATAACGATTTGCACAGCAACAGTGACAGCTAAGTGCCCAGAATTCGATCGGAGAAGAAAAGGGTGATGTCATGTTGTGAGGATGTCAAATTTGAGAATTTAATAGAATTGCGTAAATTACAATTGCATGCATAAGTCGCGGATCCGGACAGTTGATTTGAATTTTCTCAGACGGTTCTCAAAAAGAAGAGGAGATCCTGTGTATTGGTCACTGGGACTTGTGGCAGATCCTCTATAGTCTTCCCGCGCGCACAATTGACCTTGCGCAAACCAAAAGCGTTTTTGAAGGCGCTCTCGGTCTTCCGCTGTTAACTTCCTCAGACAGCCAGGCTTCCTCCTAACGTACCTCTTGATCCGGTCGAGACTTGGCCGTTGTTGGCATCCAGGTGACCAGTATGAGGTGGGGGATTGAATGTTACGTGCGCCATACATGCTCCGCGCGACTCCAAATCATACATAGAGGAGTGGTCTCGTTTGATTTTTTTTCCTCCAGCCCCTGGAGCGATATTATGGGTCCCTGATTACTCATCACCATGCCTCGCCCCAGTGAGCCACATGGGCGGCGCTCAGCTAGAGCAGATTAGGCGCGAGCAGGCCCTCCGCCAGCAGGAGCTCAATTCCTCAGAAAGCTTGTTTTGGTGGGAGTTGTGAGGAGGATGTTTACAACTCGCAGTAGGATACTGTACTAGCAAGCAAAGGATAAATATGTAAAAGGTGCAAAAGGGTAACAAGCTTTCCCTGAAAGTGTTCTGCAAGTCGAGTTTCATTTTCATACAACTATTCGATTCCCATCAGGGCGCAACCAATCAATATAGAAACTCCATGGTGCTGGCGGGTCTTGGCAGGACCCCTGGACTTTTTGCTCCACCTCTTGTATCAGTGTTTTTTTTTTGTAGACATGGGTTTGACCGTCGTTTTTTAGGTCCATGCCTGTGGCAGGGCTGGCCCCTGCCAGCACCTTGTGTTAGTGTCAGCGCGTTTAGTGGTAACACTAAGACGCCTACGCGATTTCATGGGCTGGGACATGTGGTAACTACAAAACCCACCATGCTACAACACTCCTGAAATCTTCCCACGCTCATACTTTATCTTTTCTCTTTTCTCTTAATCTATCATTCTGCTGGCTACACCAAAAGATGCCCGTGATGTTGTTCTTCTCGTCTTGAGTAAAGCGATACCAGTAGCCTTCCTTCTCCAGCCAGTCTAATGCTGCTTGAGATGGCGTGTAGATGCCCTGTTTGTCTTTTCTGAAGCCCTGTAGCCAGTTCTTGAGGGTATTCTGGCCCAGCTTAACTGTAGGGTACTGCTGGCGAAGCAGTGTTTCGAGCCGCTTCGGCGTAGCGTTTGTTGGGTCACGTGCCGCCCGGGTAAGGAATTTGAGATGTGCTTCGGATAGCTTTGCCCAGCCACGCTGAGCTTCAGGGACTTCCTGAGGACCGTGATGGGTATGTCGGTGCTCGTGGACAACAAGCTTCCATTTATTCGACGTTTTCTTCGCCGTATGGGCAACCGCTGACCATTTGCAGCCGACTTTAATCGTTGAGGCATTGGTTATTGTGGCCGTCGATAGGCGCTGGGCACCGCGACTACATGCTAATATTGTCACGGCCAGCACGAGATGCAGCATGGGAGCTGGGTCTATTGGCGCTATCAACGAATATTCTAAGCTGAGGAGAGGAAAAGAAAGGGGAGAGCGAAGCTCTGGCGGTCCCTGGCTCGCGAAGTCTTGACGCGACTGTGGGGCTAAGGGTTAGGGCCTTGTGACGGCCAGGGCTTGCTTGACCGTGGCTGCCGTCACAAATATCGCGTGATTCGGCTTGGAGTTTTGCTTGACTGTCAGCCAACCAGCAGAGCTCGTGGCTTCGTCTAAATCAGCCTTCAGATCCGCATAAGTATCATATCCGTCGTTGAAAAGTTTCAGGAAGGTAGGAGGGTTAGAAAGGGCTGGGCGGCGATGGTTTGTGGCGGTGATGTTGGCGTTCCAGTTATGACAGTCGACTTGCCACTGCGCCTCGAGGCCTGAGTAATCAGGCACCTCTGCCATCGCCACAACGGTGTATGGTAAATATTTAAATGGCTAGGGTATGTTTTTGATGCTGAATTGATCGATTCCAACAAGCATTTAATAGATTTCATGATGCGTTGATGGCGGGTGGGTGGTTGAAGTTGGTGGGCAAAGGAGGTTTCGCAGGGCATGTGGTTGAGGCTACAAAACGCACGATCTTGGGGTGGTGGGCGATGTTAAATGGAGCGTTCTGATTGGCTGCAGAGCTGCTTAGTCAGAAAATTGGGTGCGGCATCCGATTTTTTGGGTGCGAATATCCGCTTTCTTTAGTAGAATCCTCGCCTGAGAAAGTCTCTGAGGTGGGGGCACATCAAGCCTCAAAATCTAGTCCGAAGAAATCTGCCTGTACCCAGAATCCCTCCATGTTTGTGGTGAAGGCTTTCACGGATTTCGGGGTATGGATGCACAAATGACAGAACTGGAAGGAGGCACTGCAGAAGGCGAAGTGGGGGATGACACCAAGTACAAACTCTGGGCGCCTGCGCTTCTCCTCTGCAAACTAAATCTTATACTGAGGATTATGTAATTAGTTGGCAGGGAGACACTAACGATCAACAAACGTGTTGACCAAACGAAGACACCTGACTCGCTAAACGCAAGATAGTATTGCAACACACCCGCCCAGGACCCCTGTAACGTTGTGGTCTGTTTATTACAGCTTTCTTTCAGCCTTCCACTCTGCAATTCGTTTAGCCTGACACTGAATCAGTCGGTCATCCAGAAGAAGTCACAAGAAGCAGCATAATCAGCTCGGAACAATGCCCGAATCCGATTTCGAGCATGACCTCGGCTCGAGCACCAATACGAAGGCGTCCAAGCTGGTGTCAGGCGGCATGTTGACCTTGAACGAGCAAGGCCACTATGAGCCAAACCACAAACACCCAGAAACATTTCAGGAGTCTAGTCCCTACCAGCCTACCCGCGCGCATTCAGTGCAAAGCGTCGGCAGCGGAGCAAATTGCTCCATCGAAGACCTCGCCAATGTTTCGTCAGCGAGCGGCAGCATGCCACAGGCACAGGACCAGTCCATGTCCGACTCTAAAACGGCCTCGCCACTATTGACCGCTGCATCCTTGGTCCCGGAGTCAAGCGCAAAACTGTCTCTTTTGGGACTCTCGGGAATCACCTCGGACTCCTTCATGCCCGAAAACTACAACTTCAGTTGTATAGATGACCACCAGCACCCCGTATTTAGTGCTGGGCTCAGCCAGCCTGCTGATGTCGACGGGACCTACATTGGTCTTGAATTTGCTGACAAGGACCCAAGCACTTTCGCACTGTCAACCTACAGTCAGCCCCAGAGCTTTTCTGGATTCGGACCGCCCCCTATATCGACCTCAGGCGAGGTGTCCGAGGTTCGTGGTTTCATCCAAGACGGCTTCGGCCTCGGCAATCTCAGCCACACAGATATGTCGGGTAGAGTTTTCAGCTCCGGGAGGGACTACGAGGGCTCGCTCGACGCCAAGGAACTGGGAAGGACTGAATTTGATGTTTTCAGCAAGCTGGCCGAGGATAGAAGCAAGTACACAGCTTCTGCACCATCAAGCCAGATGCATTCCATTCATCCGGCCGAGAAATCGTCTCAAAGGCAAAGAAGTGGCGAGCTCAAGTGCCAGTCGCACCGGAGTCTTCCATGCTCAGGTGTCGGTTGCCGACTTCGAGACCGTCCTCGAAGTAAGCCTCTGCCTCCAATTGTTGCTGAGGATCTTAACAACATCGTTGCTCTGAAGCGAGCACGAAACACCGCCACGGCTCGCAAATATAGGCAGCGCCAGGTCGCCAAGTTCGAGGAGCTAGAGGCAAAGGTCAAGGACCTAGAAGCTGATCGCGATCATTGGATAGCCGTGGCCAAAGAACACGGCGCAGTTGTGTAAACTCCAAGCTGCAGGCAACGCCTTGAGGGTCGTCTTGGTGGGCTTGGGTGTATTTTGGTCCATTCATTGGACGCGGGTATCACAGCAACTGCAGCTTCGCTATACGCAACGCAGGCGATGTTGTTGACGCGCTGGCCTTCACGGATCAGAGTATGGTAGAGAGGATGGAGACGCTTGAGAGGGATGAGACGGCGCTGAAGAATGTCAAAAGAGCCTCCACAGGTCTGACGATCGTCAACAAGCAAAGGGAAAACATGAGCTACTTTCACTTCCAAGAGCTACTATGTATCTATTTTTCGGAAGGCACAGAACCTCAAGTCCCTTCCCAACTGGTACAAAGTGCAATCCGATTAGCGGTGGCGAGATCGAACCGAATAACATCCACAAAGCTCAACGTTCTGATCGATGATGGGTGATTAGCTCGAAAGCACTGGATTGAGGGGGTCGAGTCCGAGCAATCGTGAAGGATCTGGCGCCTTCGCCCACGTCTGTCAACTCGAGGAACATATGATGACTCAAGAGGGAACGTGGCATTAAAAATTGTCGGCTGCTATGTGTCTGAGAAGACTGAAGATGCTGTCACCGCGGACTGCGAGACAACTGTTCGTAGCAACAGTAGCTCCCACCATGGACTATGCGTCCAGCGTGTGGGCGCACTCATGTGGCATTAGAGAAGCTGCTTGGCTGGACAAGGCACAGATGGTCGGAGCACAGGCGATCACGGGGGCTTTCCGGACCGTCGCAACGGCGGTGGCAGAGGCCGAAGCTAGCATCCAACCGGTGCAAGAACGGCATGCGCAAGCGGCAACAAGGTTTTGGATCAACCTCCGGACCCTTCCCAGGACACACCCGTTGGCGACACTGAAAGTGAAAGTGTGTCGCCGATTCGTATCGCCGATGCAGAGGATTGCTCAAGTACAAGGGGAAACAGCCACTGAACGAATGGAGATCATTCGGGAGTACGCGTTACCGCCATGGAGGAACCGTATCCCGGTGTCGTGCGACCCTGACCGGGAGAGAGCGGTGGAAGAAGCAAAGAGGGTGAATGGCATAGTTATTGCCACCTGCTCCTCGCAGAGAAGGGGCATGGTAGGCATGGGAGGTGTCGTACGAGATACGGCGATCAACAAAGATGACGAGGTAGTGGCCAGCTACTCCATCACTCTCGGGTTGACGGAGGAGCTGAACCTATACATCGCCGAGTTGGGAGCTATAGAGATGGTATTGAGATGTATGCCGTCTGGACTCTGCTGGCGGGATGTGACTGTCATGACGAGCAGCCGCTCCGCACTAGAAGCCATACGGCGGCCACGACAACAATCCGGCCAACAGATCATACGGCAAATATACGACCATATGAAGCGTCTCGAAGACGAGGGCCACTCTCTCCGGATGTTGTGGGTTCCAGCAGGAGAAGAGGATTTTGCGCTGGGACCAAAAGCCAAAGCAGCAGCGCGGAAGGCCACAGAAGGAGAATGCAGACCAGATGTGCCACCACATCTAGCAAGATCCACAAGGATAAGACTAGCGATAACCAAGCAGCGGCAAACAAGAACACTACCAGAAAGAGTCGGGAAATGCTCGAAGCAGATAGATACGGCACTGCCAGGCAAGCATACCCGTACTCTATATGACCCGCTGAAGAGGAAGGAAGCAGACGTACTATCACAGCTCCGCACCGGAATGGTGAGACTTAACAGCTTTCTATGCAAGATAGGAACGATGGAATCGGACACTTGCGAATGCGGGCTAGCATCAGAGACAGTGGAACACTTCCTATTCCGCTGCGCAAAATGGACCGCGCAACGGGAAGGCATGTTGCGATGCTCACAGGCAAAGATGGGAAACCTATCATACTTCCTGGGGGGAAAGGCGGCGTCTGACGGTGACAAATGGACACCAGACATGCGGGCATCTCATTTTGGCAGACCGTGCTTCAGCTGCTGAGGATAGGATGCTGAACACTTGGAGAAATTGGCCTTCAAGCAGGCCTGTCACTGCATATACATCAGATTGGACCAGTCAGTAGAGTGAAACTGTGGGGCTTCGGGTGATTATGGAAGAACCGTACGAAACGAAAATAGCTTAGCGCAAAGGCCCTCTGGGGTGTGTCCCCCCGGGCGAAATAAAATCCATCCATCCATCCATCCCTACAATCCACGACTTGTCGCCCGTGATGGGCATCTAAAATACCCGGTCGGATACCTAGAGCTGCAGCCTTAATTGAGTCATTCTTCATTGCAGTATGTGTTGCCTTGGAGGTGTGTACGCAAGATACTGAGGATGAAATGGACTTCGGGGAATAGGAGATAGAGAAAGAGAAGCCGCGCGGGGGGCAGTATGGCCCCCTATTTATACACAACACGTTATATGTCGGAATATTACTTCTGCCAGTGCCTTGCAGCTAGGCTACCGCAGGTGGCTCTCCCAGAGCCCGAAGCTAGGATCGAGGTATGTATGCCGCTGTCTGTGAAAGGCGTTTAGACGCGGAAAGTTCGTATAGGGAAGGTTGCTTGGTACCAATCAAAATGGACGCTGCTGGTCGCGTCGATTTAAGGACGATACATACGGCCTTCGCCTACCTTCGGTTATTTCATCTTCAGATCCATGCATAACAACCAAGCGGCGACGGACACGGTCGGTTGCGCGAACGGAGTGACCTATAGGGCTCCCATATGCACTTGGCACCCGTATCCATTTATTCCTGGGAAATACAAACTAGATGAATAAGCGACGAATCAGAAGAATCAGAAACACCAACGAAGGAGGTATCAACTATCGTGGTTTTTGCTTAATCGTTGTCGAGAGGAAGGGTGATGCCGCGACAACCGCGCCCGGTTCCATGGCTTGGCCACCAAGACGGCGGTCGTGCTATCCCAAGTCGGGGTCAAATTCGGAAGGCGGTGACAAGGCACAAAGAAAGGCGCAGCTGCGCGAATTACTCACCGCCTTCTCTCTTCCATGCTAGCACGTAGTGTTGTCTTCTCACCGCCTCTACATTTGTACTTAAGTCTCGATATAAAAGGCGGTGAGATTGAGACGGTGGACTTAGTTTAGAAAAGGGCAAAAGAGGTCCAGGCCCAATGGTTTGTTCAAGAGTTCAAAAGTTCAGGCTGTCTATACTAATTATTTATGGCGAAGGCAAGGCACGGGGAGTTGGCCGACTTGAGAATGAGGACACGAGGTAATATTAAGTAGTAAAATTGATAGCCATCTGCTGTGAAACATGCATTGATGATGGCCGTAGTGTCCGAGACGCGTCCCACTGTGGTATTGAGGGCGTTACAGGCGCGGGCGCGGGAGCGGGCGCAAGTTGTGGGATGGATGGATGGATTTTATTTCGCCCGGGGGGACACACCCCAGAGGGCCTTTGCGCTAAGCTATTTTCGTTTCGTACGGTTCTTCCATAATCACCCGAAGCCCCACAGTTTCACTCTACTGACTGGTCCAATCTGATGTATATGCAGTGACAGGCCTGCTTGAAGGCCAATTTCTCCAAGTGTTCAGCATCCTATCCTCAGCAGCTGAAGCACGGTCTGCCAAAATGAGATGCCCGCATGTCTGGTGTCCATTTGTCACCGTCAGACGCCGCCTTTCCCCCCAGGAAGTATGATAGGTTTCCCATCTTTGCCTGTGAGCATCGCAACATGCCTTCCCGTTGCGCGGTCCATTTTGCGCAGCGGAATAGGAAGTGTTCCACTGTCTCTGATGCTAGCCCGCATTCGCAAGTGTCCGATTCCATCGTTCCTATCTTGCATAGAAAGCTGTTAAGTCTCACCATTCCGGTGCGGAGCTGTGATAGTACGTCTGCTTCCTTCCTCTTCAGCGGGTCATATAGAGTACGGGTATGCTTGCCTGGCAGTGCCGTATCTATCTGCTTCGAGCATTTCCCGACTCTTTCTGGTAGTGTTCTTGTTTGCCGCTGCTTGGTTATCGCTAGTCTTATCCTTGTGGATCTTGCTAGATGTGGTGGCACATCTGGTCTGCATTCTCCTTCTGTGGCCTTCCGCGCTGCTGCTTTGGCTTTTGGTCCCAGCGCAAAATCCTCTTCTCCTGCTGGAACCCACAACATCCGGAGAGAGTGGCCCTCGTCTTCGAGACGCTTCATATGGTCGTATATTTGCCGTATGATCTGTTGGCCGGATTGTTGTCGTGGCCGCCGTATGGCTTCTAGTGCGGAGCGGCTGCTCGTCATGACAGTCACATCCCGCCAGCAGAGTCCAGACGGCATACATCTCAATACCATCTCTATAGCTCCCAACTCGGCGATGTATAGGTTCAGCTCCTCCGTCAACCCGAGAGTGATGGAGTAGCTGGCCACTACCTCGTCATCTTTGTTGATCGCCGTATCTCGTACGACACCTCCCATGCCTACCATGCCCCTTCTCTGCGAGGAGCAGGTGGCAATAACTATGCCATTCACCCTCTTTGCTTCTTCCACCGCTCTCTCCCGGTCAGGGTCGCACGACACCGGGATACGGTTCCTCCATGGCGGTAACGCGTACTCCCGAATGATCTCCATTCGTTCAGTGGCTGTTTCCCCTTGTACTTGAGCAATCCTCTGCATCGGCGATACGAATCGGCGACACACTTTCACTTTCAGTGTCGCCAACGGGTGTGTCCTGGGAAGGGTCCGGAGGTTGATCCAAAACCTTGTTGCCGCTTGCGCATGCCGTTCTTGCACCGGTTGGATGCTAGCTTCGGCCTCTGCCACCGCCGTTGCGACGGTCCGGAAAGCCCCCGTGATCGCCTGTGCTCCGACCATCTGTGCCTTGTCCAGCCAAGCAGCTTCTCTAATGCCACATGAGTGCGCCCACACGCTGGACGCATAGTCCATGGTGGGAGCTACTGTTGCTACGAACAGTTGTCTCGCAGTCCGCGGTGACAGCATCTTCAGTCTTCTCAGACACATAGCAGCCGAGAGCCCCTTTGCGGCGGCTCTAGCTATGTGTTCCTTGTACCGCAGTTTCGCGTCCATGACCACTCCCAGGATCTTGGCGCTCGCCTTGGGCTTGACTACTTTTCCTTTGATCATGAACGCTTTGTCGCTGGTACGCGCGGCGTTTCGCGTGAAATGCACGATGGTCGTCTTGTCTCCGTTGAACGTCGCACCGCTCCGTCTTTCCCAGCCCAGTGCTTCGTCTATAATTGATTGGATGCCGGCTCGATTCTCCTCCGCTGTTGGTCCCACCACCCAGGCTGAGTAGTCGTCCACGAATGCCATCGAACCACCTCTTGCGTTGATTCTTCTCTGCACCAAATCTGCATTGAAGAACAGGAACAACACCGGCGACAGTGGTGATCCTTGCGGGAGACCTGCCTGTGGCAACTCCCGTAGCTGTGACTTGTACCCATTTACCACCACGGTGGCCATGCGTCCAGAGCAGAAGGCGTCAATCCATCTCACCAGTCCACCAGGTATGCCTCTCGCCTTCAGCCTCTCCAGTAGTCGTTCTTTGAACACTCCGTTGTAAGCACCCTTGACGTCGAAACTGATCAGACTGAGCACCCTGCCGGCCCTCCATGCCTTGTAGATCTGCTCCTGCAGCAGTATCAGTGCTTGTTCGGCTGACCTTCGCTTCCTTGCCCCGAAGTGGTTTGCAGGCAGCAGTCCATAGCTTTCCACTACATAGGATACCCGCTCTGCAACGGCTGCCTCGAGTATCTTGCCCAGTGTTGACAGCAGGGATATCGGTCTCCATGCCTCGGCCACTGTGTAGTCTCCCTTGTCTGCTTTCTTTAGCGGGATGATCTTCGCACTCCTCCACTGGTGGGGTACCACACCGTCCCTGAGGGAAGTGTCGAAAAGGTGCAAGACACGGTATCTAACCACTGGCCAAAGCTGTTTCCACACCATTGCTGGCAGACCATCCTCTCCAGGTGCTTTCCAAGGTTTCGCTGCTAGCACTTTTTCTTCAACTTCCTCCATGGTGAGGTCTGGCATGTGCACTTCCGTCCGTTGCGGTCGCTCGCCTTCATCGTCAATCTTAGCCGGCAACGGGGGGAAGAACGTGCTGAGCAGCTCCTCTGCCTGCTCCACCGTATCTTCCGTGGTGGAACCGTCTTCCCTCTTCAAAGGGGGCACCCTGTCGTCCATAACACCTGTTTCTGGTTTTAAGTACTTGGCCGCCTTCCATATGTTGACATCTTCTGCCAGGAAGTCGTCCCAGTGCAGTTTTTTCTGTTTCCGGATGGCATCATGGTACTCCTTGGATGCTTCCTTGGCCCGTCTTTCCAGGTCGGGCCTCACTTGGCCTGCTCGCCGCTGTGCCCTGGCCTGATTTCGCCAGAATGTGTACACCCGCCGAAGTCCTGTCAAATCCTTCGTCCACCAGCGCTTCGCGTACGGTACTGATTGTGCTCGGGGTGTCAGATCGTGGATCGCCTCGAGGACGACCCTCATTAACTGGTCTGTCTGCTCCTGCACACCGACAGTCCAGGGAAGCTCTCGGAGATTTTTCTTCACCCTGGTTCTGATTGTTGTCCATGGTGCGTTCTTGAACGACAGTCTTTCCGTGACAATCCGATCAGGCATCGCGAGATCAAACGTCGTTTGGATCGCCCGGTGGTCCGATCCGTGTTCTGTCGGGTGTATGGAGCACGTCACCATTTCGTCTGCCAGTTTTGCCGTCGCCAGCATCAGGTCGATTGTGCTTTCCTTGTCGGGGCCTTGCCATGTCTTTGTGCCTCTCGGGAGGAGGCTGCATAGGCCGTGCTCGTTCATGACGTCGATAATCGGTTCGGCCTCGCCTTGCCTTGCCAAGGCCACGTCGTCTCCTCCCCATAGCCGGTCGTGCTGATTAAAATCTCCGGCCAGAATGACGTCCACCGCCATCCCTGACCTGCTCCTGAGGTCGAGGATCACCTGGTGCAGGGTATGGCATGTATTTCGAAGAGCCTGGGGCTTGCGTCCCGGCACATACACTGACACAACCAACATTATTCGGTCCGGAAGTCGTATGGCTGCTGCTGTCAAGTCCGAGGACTGTATTGGTACTTGGTCGGCCCCCAAGTCCCTATTCACCCACAACATGCTCCGGATCGGCCATCTGCCATCTCTCCAAATCGTAGGGACCATTTTAATCCATCTGGGATGCCCCATAGGGACTGTTAATAGTTTGCCGTCACCTTTCCATGCCTGTGGTTCTTGGACTGCCACAACTGCAAAATCCTGGAGTCGCGTATCGTTCATTAGGCTCTCGTGTACCGTGTCCTGTTTTCTTACATTCAATTGGATGACCTGGAATATTCTACTCATGCCGAGTAGGGTAGAGTTTCGGGCAGCTGCGACTGAACGACTCGTGCGGTCCACCACAGGGTACGCACTTGGGTACCTGCGTCTGGCACTCACTATGATGGTGGTCTTCGGCAGCGCACCTCGCACATACCCGATTCTTGCTGCACGAGAAAGCCTTGTGGCCGAGCTCCTGGCAGTTGTAGCATTGTATCGGTCCGGCTCTCCGCTCGAACACGCTAGTGTACGCCGATTCACCCGCTGCAAGGAAGTAGCGTTCTTGTAGGAGTCTCCTGGCATCGCTGTTCTTGGTGAGGTATACCACCATGGATCCATATGCTTTCGCGTTGTCCTTTCGACTCAACCAGGCCATCTTGGCAATTTGAACTTCATTCTCTTGGCCCAAAGCGTCCATCGCTCCAGGAAGGACCTTGCCTTCCTGGTCGAGAACGGCAGCACGGTTGATATTGTCAACTTTGACTGGGTACAGTTGGTCTCGGAGCACTCTTGCACCTGGAGCCTTCTTGGCCTCGATGATCGCCTTGATCCTCTTCAGTTCTTCCTCGTTCCTACCAATCACTCTCAGGCGGTTGGTATTCCGTCCATCTTTGGTGACTGCAACACATCGCCAACTCGGCTGGTCGCTGGACATTCGCATTTCCTGTTCAACGGTTTTGCGAATCATTGCCGGTGTGTAGCGTCTCCAATGTGATCCTCGGGCACCCTGGATGTGTCCACTGTGCAGAACACCGGCTTTGGAGTCGCCGATCGGGCCGTAGATGGAGATTGGATGGGAGTACTAACGGGTGTCATTCTGGCCGCGTCTGCATATGTCCGGCCCGGCGATCGTGGTGCCTGAGCCTTACTCAGTGTATCCAGCTGTAGTCGGGTCTGCTCCAGCTTGTCGCAAACCTGGGTAAGCTGCTGTCGGACTTGCGATAATTCTTGTGCCATCTGGGCCGTAGTCCTAGTAACTTCCTCAGCCATGCGGTCCCTAAGCTTAGCAAACTCGAGCTGAAATTCCGCCTTCATCGATTCCATTCTCTTATTGAAATCTTGTTCCAGGAGTCGTTTTAGGCTCTGGGCAACCTCGCTCATGCTACCAGCTGCCTTAGGCGCGGCCCGTTTCTCAGCTCGGGTATGACTCGGAGTTCCCTCACTGCTCTCCTCTTCCTGCCATTCCATAGCACCTTTTTGCTGCTTGGATTCCAACGCCCTCGTCGTTCTGGTCCTTTTACGCAGGGGACGATGACATCCCCGCCCGGAACATCCTGTTCGCCTTCCATGACGACAATGACGTCTGATGCGGGGTTCGCAACACCAGACATCCACCAGTGGCCAGAATCTCCGCCAAGCGGCCACCAGGTATTTCAAAGGTTGTAAAGAAGATAAAATATTTAGATTCGAGATCCGAAACCAATTGCAGGATTGATGGTGTCAGCATGTGGCTCGTTGGGGGGCTGGTTTTGTCATGACGGACATATTGATGCCTCAGGCACACACCTCTTGGCTACCCGTCACATCTGACAGATGAAGTCGAAGCATCACTACGAAAGGTAATTTACAGCGCTGATCTCAGCTGGGCGACCACCCGTAGCTCGCTCACGCCTCCGTGCTTCGCCAAACAGACGCAACAGCACCTCCGCAGGCACGCCGACCATTCTGCGGCTGGTAACGCGCACAATAGGGTTAGCCATTAAAGGGAGAGCACAGCAAGACAGGCAAATATCATATCGAAGAAAAACACGCGTCGAAAAATTCGATAGGAACAGGGCTACTACTTACATGATCACTTGGGGGCGGCCCCCAAAAATATAAAACGGACCAATCAGGAGCATTTATTAGCCAATCAGAAGCATTTTAATTCAGCGGACCAATCAGAGGCCGCGGGACCAGGGGGCCAAGGGTCGGGCGGGGATAAGAAAGACCTTCCTAACGGAAGGCAGACCTTCCTAACGGAAGGCATTAGCCAATCAGAAGGCGGGGGATCCAGGGTGTCGGGGGTCGGGCGCGAATAAGAAAGACCTTCCTAACGGAAGGCATTCGAAAAACTTGAGAATTGATGTAGAGTCAGCCTTTGGCTGAACCCGTAGTTAGTGGGCTTCTCGGTGGATTCATTCTCCGAATCCGAGATGATCCGTGCGCCGCGACGCATTCTTGACGCGTACCTAGCCGCTTCCGACCTTTTGAACTTCTTCCACTGGACTTTTTCTCTCTTCTACTTTCTTGACCATTGCCGAACTAGTTCTACCATACACAGCATCTAGCATGGCCCCACTAGACAGCTGGCTCAAGCCATCCAGCTCGGCTAAGCGCAAGCGCAACACCGAAGACGACGGAGAAGTTCAGGGCTCCGATAAAGAAAATGATCAGCCCCCTCGTCCCGCGAAGGCGTCCAGGACAAAGCAGGCCAGGACAGCTAATTCCGCCACACCCAAGAAGACCACCGCTGCAGGCACCAATAAGGACGCTAAGAACCTCTACATTGACACCCTCAAGGTCCTCGACAAGCGCGTCGACGAGCTGGACAAGAAAGTCAAGACTATGAGCGGCAATAGCACGGCCATCACAACCTCCAGCTACGCCACCTCCACCCGCAAGCACATGAGCGCCGTCAAGAAGCTAGTCGCCATGGACACCACACTGGCCTTCAACCTGCTGCTCAGCATGGCTGATGCGTCACACACTGACCTCGACGCCACCTGTAAGATGTGCGGCGGCACCCCATGCGACAATAGCATCCCGACTTTCAAGCTGCTGGACGAGGCACTTTTGCCGCTGATCGAGGCGCGGGAGAAACCTGCCAGCCTGGCGGCTGAGTTGCCCCAGGTCCCGAAGCGGTGGACGTTGAAGGATGCGGATGTCGGTGTATTCAAGACTGGGAGGCCGAACAAGCAGCAGCGCGGGCAGATGTACCGCCAGAAGCTGGCGTGGGAGAAGAACAGGCGGCAGATCAGACGGGAACGGAGAGAGAAGACGGAGGACTGGATCATGGTGGCGTTGAGTGATTTGGTTGAGGAGAGGAGACTACCTTGATGCGTATGGCGTTAACGAGTATTTGCCAAGGTGCATTGCGAAGTTAGACGAGCTGATGAGGGTGAGGGGAGAGTGAGGACCTATGTTTCTAAAGTGCAGTAGGGACCTGTTATCGGGGCGCGGAGGACTCTCGTGCCCGGCGCCCTCTTGGCCTCGATGACATCCTTAACCTTCTTGAGTTCTCCCTCATTCCTACCTATAACCCTGATGCGGTTGGCATTTCTTCCGTCCCGGGTCACCGCAACACACCGCCAACTGGGCTGGTTGCCAGACGCTCTCATTTCTTGTTCGATGGTCTTGTGACAGCGAGCGGGAGCCGCTCATCACAAAAGCCAGGCTTATTCCCAGGACCTGTTTCACTCTGACCGAAGATGCCTGGTGCAGAGGGAAGCGAGTGCGGTCAAACAAGCTCAACGATTATTGCAGGTTCCTTTGTATGAGGAGGGATGCGCCTCGTGTAATCCCTGAGTTATCTTTCCATTAACCAGTGATTTTCTTTTCATACCTTTGCCTGTAGACTCCTTGGACAAGGACAGCCGCTTCCATTGGCCAACGATGGGTCGGTTGGCTAGGCAGAAACACTCCCTAACTGCGTGAAAAGGTACGTGCCATGTCGGGTATCCGATGAGGCCTTCTCCCTTCTTTATCCTGTTGGTGGCAGTCGTCCAACCCATCGCCACAGGAGAGCTGGCACCATATACCTATGGCCATCCAGGCAGCCACCTCGTTGAGTTGTTGGCCCAACGCGGCGTCTGGCTCTCATGAATCTAGAACTTCCTCTTCCTAGCCATTGTTAAACGTGATCCTTACATCGCAGCACACGAATACGCCACTGAACTTCTTCGGGTTTGAAGTGGTTCACATTGAGTGTGGCAGCGTAAGCTTCATGTTTTGCGTCCATACTGACGCACAATGTCCAACGCTTGCTAAACTTCCAGGGTGATACGGAAACCCAATTCAACGTTAGAGATATGGCAATACAACTTTTCTTCAATTCACGGTTGTCTTGTTTCAGTCTGACTCCACGGCATCTCATCAGCACAATTTCCCATAGACGCAGGTCTTGGAGTATTTACAGCCGTAAATCCGACTGCATTGCGTAAGCTGACGCCGAGCATGAATTATCATGATACTCGGAGGCCTCCGCCGAGGGGCACTGAGGGCGTCGGCAAGCGGAGGCCGGGGCTGGCGTCTCGCGTAATAAATTTAAGTTCAAGCGGCCGGAAAGTGAGTTGATCGGCGCATGCACGCGACTAACTGTTTGAGCGACATCATGATTGATAATCATGAGAATTTGCAGTCAAAACTTAGAATTGTTATCATTTCCACTCAACTTTCTCAGGCAACCGCTGCGTTTGAGCGTCACTGCAAGAGCTGAAACCATCATGACGAAGGCATATGTCGCAACACGCAAAGGGGGCGAGTTCGCCATTATTGACGTCCCGTCTCCGAAGCCCCAAGCGGGCGAAGTCAGCATTCGGATAAAGCGGTGGCTCTAAATCCGGTGGATTGGAAGAAGCATCAGTTCGGCATAATGGTTGATAGCTGGCCAGCCGTTTTCGGCTCAGAGTCGCTGGTGTCATTGAGAGTGTGGGCGAAGGAGTCAATGCTTTCTCCCCAGGCGATGAAGTCTTCAGCCTGACCGGACACGACAGCCGAGCTGGCGGATTCCAGGAGTTTTCAACAGTGCCTGAATATTTTGTTGCACTAAACCGCCGTCGTTAAGTTTTGAGGAAGCGGCTTCTCTCCCGTAAGTAATGCTTTTACAATGAAACACAGGACTTTTTATCCAGGCTGACAGTGAGGCATCTTCTTTCGAATTTACAAGAATTTGCTACTTGACGGCTGCAGCTGCTATTACATTAGGCTTGAGGATTCGGCTGCCTTTTCTCCAGAACAATGAGTCTACAGCACAGCAGAGCCTTCGCAGTGTCCTTGTTGTCGGTGGTGGTTCTGGTGTCGGAGCCTCTGCTATACAGCTTCTTCGATTGTCCGTACCGACTTTGCACATCCTGGCAACGGCGTCACAAAGCCACCACTCTCAGCTTATATCTCTCGGTGCAACATCATGTATAGATCGAGGTTCACCGGATATAGTCAGGGACATCATGGCGGCATCTGCTAGTGGCCAGGGAGTCGATGCAATTTTGGATGCAGTTGGAGGAGCCGGTGACGAAAGCCAGCCGTTTCTTTTTGATACCTTGCGCTCAGATGGACCAAAACGCTACAGTGCAGTATCCACAGGCTCTAAACTTAGTATTCCGGTCGGAGTGGATGCAACGACATCTTCTGGACGGCAAGCATTCGACGTTGCGGGAGGCAGGCGAGCTATGTCAGCCCTTGGGAAGCTGACTCGGGATGGGGATTTCAAGCCCCGTTGAAGATAGAGGTAGTCGGCCAAGGCCTCGAGAGCATGGCAATGGACTTGAGAAGTTGAAATCGGGGGTGAGTAGGACTAAGCTCATCATTGTATTGTAATTGCTAGTCGTAGTCCAAGTATTACATGATCACGTTCCATGAAACACCCCTGTAGCTGTGCTTGTTCTATTCCACACCCACTATTGAAGCGATTTCGACGGCGATCAAAGGGCCACGTATGCTCGGCAGACCACCCGCCAAATTCGTGCGGGCGGATCTCTACCCTGATTGGAACGCCTGGGCCGAAATCACACAACAGAGCAAATATATCAGGTTCATCGATAGGCCTGTTGATGCGACGACTGTTAGAAGATACATGGAGAACAATGCGCCTGAATGCCGACTCTATAATCTTTGTTTTCATCACTTCGATGATGAAACCGCATCGAAGGTCCTACGAAGTTCAATAAAAGTATCCGAAGCTTTTGTGTAATTCAGCCCCTCATGATTGCGTGGCAATACGCACGAAGGCCGTGACAAGCTTTGTCCCAAATCCACCTCCTAGCTCACTACTTCGTACCTAATGCGCTGTGTGGAATCTTTGAGATAACTTACCGTAATCTGCCAGCGCTTTTGAATACGTCTATAGTGAAATTGATTTCAATTGGTGATCAAATTTCACTCTAAATTCCGTGAAGTATGGATGAATTCAGTTTTAGCTAATGTTCGTAGCTGCACGCACCAAGCGCTTGGAGACAGCGACCATTGGTACTGAGGAGCGGCCGTATCTCATTAATGGACTAAGGACCGTGATGCTAGCATGGATTTGTAAAATCTATACTCTCTTATCACAGTGGAATGATTGTGATAGTGCGAATGTGAACGCATTGTACAACTCACTTACCCAGTACGCAGCTATGCAGCATACCTAGATAGAGAATGTGCTATATATGACAACACGGACAACGTATCCTGATCTACCAGTCTTCCACCCTAAAGATCGATAATTCAAATGGTGGACACAGAGAGATTCCTTTTCAAAGTACATGCCGGCGTTCAGCGCAGCATTTGCCTCTCGCCTCATGGATAGAGGATTGCCCTGGACGCCAGCACAGTCCCTCCTATCCAGAAATCGTCCCAAGAGAGTGCCTCGAAAAGAACTGTACCAGATGCTGATTCGTCAAATTGAAGTTCGCAGTATGATTCGGCCGGGCCGGCGAGGTCTAATCCAATGGTCGACGGCCACGCATGACCCAGGCCCTCCACACTCAGCGACCTGACCTCAGCCCCAGGGCAATCCCACACCTCCTCCCACGCACCCGGGTGGACCTCCTTGACGCTGTCAGGCTGGGGGAGCTGACCCGGGTATGCGCCTCTATCGCAACCGTTGCGCGACGCCCACTGCCGCCGCCACAATCGAACGTCCGGCTCTGGACCGAAGCTGCCCTCCTCGGGCGTCCGCCTGTAGAACGGGGTGATGACGTCCTCGATGCCGTGGATGTGAAAAATGGGCGCCGGCCGGGGGCGTGCAATTGTGGAAAGCGTAGGTGCCCTGATATAGGGCGGGACTGACTGGTGCAAACGCGGCGATGACCCTGGAAGTGTCGGGGCGACATGCTAGATGGCTGGTGAAGCCTCCGCCGTTGGACTTGCCGCATGCGTAGATGCGGGATCGGTCGACGGTGTATGTGGATGAGATGGTCTTGATCATGTCGAACGCGTATGCGATGTCGTCGACCGAGGTATTTTCGTATGGGGCACCTTTGAGGGTGATCTTAGTCCCGCTACGGATCCTGAAGGTTGCATTCTAGAACTGTTGGTACGGCCCTGATGCCGTAGGTCAGGGGTCTTTGCACGTGCAAATAGGGGTGAGCAAAGGGAACCACCGTACTATTCTGGGTACGGGTTCGATTCTTGCTACGGAAGGAAGAAAGGAAGTCATCGCCATCGTGGGCGCCGAAGCACTTGGTGTAGTGGCCAGCCCTCTGCTGACTAAGCCGGACCGGCCCTTCTGATTGGCCACAGCCGGGCCGGGCGTGCGGTCCCTTCAACGGTCACCAAACCCACAAGAACATTCCAAAAGATGGAAGAGGGGGATCCGTGACAGGTGGAAAGTGACCTACCTACCTTTCCAGATGTGTCTCATATCAGGCGATGCACCCCACACAAGTGTACCGACAGAGCGGTGCGAGCGTTTGTACGCTGGTGCGTGGTACGGTCCAAAGACACCCCACGCTCTGAAATTGCGTTTCAGTCGAAGAGGGCGACGCCCCGTTCATGCCTGGATTACTCCTCTCACGGAGCAGACGGTTCGGTACGCGTCGGACCGCGTTTCTTGGCGAGTCTTTTCCTGGCATTCTGGCCCCACCCTGCGCCTAACCCGCACCAGCGCGTCTCACCCCGTCGTCTCTGCGGGCTCGTTACTCGCAGACCACGTTCATACAAGAAAGATGCGTGCAATATACTTATCCGCCCCTACCTGAAGACTGAGTCAGCTGTATAACAACGAGGTAGCAGGTCTTATTCTTATCCCTCTCACATGACTGAGGTAATAGTAATGACAAAGGCTGCTGGAACCCTCAAAAAGGGGCTGAAGGGAGCTCCAACGCAGGAGGGCATTTCTAAGAAAACAAGAGGGCCACAACGGCAAAGAACTTTACCTTACAAAAATAATCATTTCCTAGCGAGCTAGTGTTGACGAAGACATTGTTGAAGGAGGGTGGTCAGAATCAGGGGGTGGCCGGGATCTGGTGCAGCCACGTTAGTGTTTTATACAAATGGTTGTACATAATTAAATTGAGGGCAGGTAACGGGACCCGTTACACTCTAGCCCGGAGACGATGCTGGAGGCGGAGACCCACAGAACCACCCTCTGATGGCCAACCGACGTTGAGGCAAGATGCGCTACTGACGACGTAATATGCAGGAGCAGTAGGTACCAATTCTACTTTGTTCTTTTCGCGATTGTATTCTAACAACTTATTACATAAATCTGATGATACCACTTAGGTGTTAACCACAGCCACACGAACACAAATCTTTCCTCAGCCTTGGTCTTCTTCCTGTGATCGACCTGACCAGGAGAGCACGGTTGATGTGAGGCAGGACACCACCAAAGGCTATAGTGGCGCGGATCAGTGTATCAAGCTCCTCGTCACCACGGATGGCGAGCTGTAGGTGGCGAGGTGTGATACGCTTGACCTTGAGATCCTTGGCGGCATTCTGTGAGACAGAGATCGCGTCAGTATCGGCTGCATAGTCGGGTAGAGCACTGGAGCAGACGCTATGGTGCGACCCGGAAGCGATGGGGGCGACAGAGGGGTGACTCACGCCTGCGAGCTCGAGGACCTCAGCGGCCAGATACTCGAGTACAGCGGTAACGTACACAGCAGCCTTGGCGCCAACACGCATCTTGTTCTGGGTGTTTGCCTTGAGAGGAAACGCTTGACACGACCGCAGGGGAACTAGAGGGGATGGATGTCAACAGTCAAATTTTGAGGACGCAACAGTAAAAAGGGTTAGATCAGCACGGCAGGTCAGCCCGAAAACCAAGCTTGATGCCGTCCACGCGAGCCGACGCAAAGGCATGGTGACCAGATATGTGACGTCAAGTCCATCGGTGATGTGTGCTGAAAAGTCGGATCGAGCTAGAAAGAGCCGTGGCACCGATGCGACTATCCTATGCACGTCGCGACTGTGCCGGTAATACTATAGACGATGCGGGATGGACGGAGTCGTGGCATGGCGTGTAAGACCGTTGAATGCAACGAGTCGGACAGCGTGCGGTGACGCAAAATGCGAGTCTTACCTGGAGACCAGCACGGGCAGAGTGGCTCCGCTGCTTTTTGGGGCGCTCGGTGGCCGACGTCTTCCCACCAGAGCTCTTGCGGCCCGAGGACTTGCCCTTTCCACCGGCCATTGTGTTGATCGTTTACAGCAGGGCGTAGTTGATGTTTGATTATTGGACCTTGGGACGCGATATTGTTTCAGGAGGAAAAGCTCTGCAAAGACTTGTTCTAACAGGCTTGCCTAGGGCTAGCAGCAGTTTGGGGAAGTTTAAAGTGCGGTCACATCGCCGCCAACGGGGCTAATGACTGTCACTGGAGCTCTGAATTCCTTATCTAGATTTACAGAGGCAGTCCTCTGAATTTTCCCCATTTTGATCCTTTATCTTCGGCGGTGGCGTGGCCCAGTGAAACACCTGGTGAATGACTTATAAAATGCTGTGCGATATAGGCAGCATAGCCCTCCTTGCTGATTATGGGAGGCTGAAACTAGGCTGAAAGAGTTGGAAGATGGGGAGGGGGAGATATGTAGTTTATTATTTTAGGTGACGCAGCAAATATAAGATGTAAGTCAGCACGCGTGCCGGGCAATGCTCAGTTTCATGAACCCAGGACAGCACCAGGGATACCCGTTTGGGTGGTTCGGGAAATAACAACGGAAGGATAACGCTTCGACTGGGCATGGTACCATTTGTTATTGCTGGATGTGGTGCTCGGCGTCGTTGTTGGACTTATGGCTACGGGCAGCAGTCGAGCACGTTCGGGCTGGCCGCAGCGGATATTCGGTTCCGAGACTTTGGCATCAGGCGCGTGCTGATGCCTTTGGACAAAGGATTGAATCGAAAGTGGTCTAAGCAGATCGCAGACAACCACGTTCTGACAGTGTATAGGGTGCCCCAAAAGTGCCAACTGCCAAATGGAGACTTCTCGCAACACCCCCTGCGCGTTGGCGATATCGTACATTGATGAAAGAAACACTGTAGTGTTGTGGGTAATCATCCTTATTACCCTCGGCTCGGCCATGGAGCTGTCCTAAAGGCACAAAACTTTGATGACGAGAATGTGACAAGCGTGAGGGTGGGGTGTGAAGATC
>JAJTUP010000105.1:0-186796 GCA_021399435.1 Diaporthe sp. PMI_573
ACAATTGAGAGCTGACGACAAGTCAAAAGATGTTGTTCCTTGGGGTACAGTCTATGCTAGGAAACACAAGTCAACAGAGGTTATGCAGTTCGGCTTTAAGGACAATGCCTTCGTCCTTCTGTTAAGTACAGCATATGACGGTCGGGAGCCTCCTAAACAGAAACTTCGTCGTCAGCCAGCAAAGTCATCTACAAGTGCAAAAACAGCAAGAGTGCCATTTCAGGGGCAGGCAACTAGAGTACTTGAGATCCCTCAGTTGATTGATGCATACAACAACAATATGAACCGGGTTGATATCGGTGATCAACTACGTTCAGAGTTCCAAACTGGGAGGAGAATTCAACGAGGTGGTCAGCAAGCGCTTGTGTACTTGTTTCTACTTGGTACGTGTTCCCTAAAGCGTTGTTTTACACTGGGCTAACAATCTAACAGAAGTAGCAATTACAAACACATACCTTCTTCAGCGTCGTGGCTGGGATAAACCTATTACAAATCAGAATAGATTTCGGAAGCGCCTGTATTTGGAGGTCTTCGAGAGGTTTGGCCAGCAGGTGGCACTTCGACACAGCGGGTTGGCAAGTTCTGAGGAGTCTACCTCTTCGCAGAACTCTATGCAAAACCACTTGAAGGTACATCTCACGAAACGTGGCTTTTGTGCCTTCTGCTCTTCAAAACGGCAAAATACGTTACTAAATCAACCACAACTAGTAAAACGACCACCTCAGAAACACTCTGTTATTACGGGGTGCCAAGAATGCGGCGTCGCGTTGTGTAGTAATTCTAAAAGGGACTGTTGGAATCAGTGGCATTCTAAAGATTGACATTAACTTCGTGCCAGGCCCGTGGTTTGTATGTACCGTTTTGTACCAGTGGGGCCTTACATTTATGTCTCTTTCTGAGCGATTTCATTTGCGAAGAGCACGCAATCACTATTCCTCGATGTGAAGAAATGCAAATTTAAGTCACGGCCAGGCAGCTTTGCGGTATATACGATGTCGCTGTGGAGCAACACGTCTTAGAGCGTGAAGCAAAATCTGCCCGCGTAGGAGTTACGCACGAGGGGGATGTCTATGCTGAAGCTTCACATGAGGAGGAAGCTCTTGCTGAGATTGTATGCGAGGAGCAAACATGAAGGCCAGAAGGCGTGGAGCCCTCCCCTCCCAGCGCGCAGATCTAGGCGATGGTGGCATTACCCGTGGGTCGCTTCGGCTTCCGTGCACCCACTGCTGGCGCATAGACGCTACATACTAATGGCCGCAGCTGAGAGACGACGAGAGTTGCACATATGGCTTGGACCCCCTCCTGCAAACGATCTCTACAGCACTTTGATACAAGAAAGGCTACATGGTACATGCGAATGGATTCTGGAGCGGCCTGCATTCCTTGACTGGATCTCGCCCGATGTCACTGCAGGGACAGCTAAATTCCTCTGGATCAATGGAGCTGCAGGTTTTGGGAAGACCACTCTCTGCGCAAGGATCGTTCAGCATCTCACCTTAACACGTCAAGCCCCTGTCGCCCACTTTTTCCTATCATCCGAGTTCGAGAGTCGCGAAGACCCCTTTTTGGCTGTCCGATCGTGGGTACACCAGTTAGCATCACAGCACAATGTTGCATACGATTTGATTACCAAAACTTGGATGGGTCAAGACGAGCAACTTGCGACACGAGCCACCGTCATCAAGATGTTACGAGATCTTGCTCAGGCTATACCATATTGTATTTTGGTCCTGGACGGCCTCGACGAGTGTATTCAGCGCGATCAACGACGGCTTTTGAGGTCCCGTACGTTCCCGAAAAACATCCCCAAAACATCCCATCTTGACCTCTGCTAACACTCCTCCTCCGACAACCCAGAAGACCCACAAGATCCGCATCACCCTGACCTCTCGCAAGGTCCAGTCCCTCGAGAAGGTCTGCACTGAGCTGATCGAGCGTGCCAAGGGCAAGGACCTGCGCGTCAAGGGCCCCGTCCGCCTGCCCACCAAGACCCTCAAGATCACCACCCGCAAGACCCCTTGCGGTGAGGGTTCCAAGACCTGGGACGAGATGCGCATCCACAAGCGTCTCATCGACCTCAACGCCCCTACCGAGATCGTCAAGCAGATCATTGTCAACATCGAGGCCGGTGTTGAGGTCGAGGTCACCATCGCCGCTTAGATGGGCTGACACTCTCAAGACACCTACCGAGGCGACGTGGAGTTGGGTTTCTCAGTTGCTACTGGAAGTTATCACGTTGATGGCAACGTCAATCAGGGTAGTGTGGGAAAACAAAACGAAACGAAACAATATTCTCAAATCACTGCGGATCAATGCTCGTGTGCGATGTTTGTGCCTGTGTTCTTGTGACTGCTCATCTATTGACTTGACACCACCCGGAAGGAATTCATAATTGGCAATTTGGGCATCTCATTTCATAGTACGAACTGGAAGACGACAGGCAGATGTGCAGTGCCCGGACCGTACCTACCGCCACACCTCCCATGGTCATTCACTCAGGCTTGCGCAGTGAAAGCCGCGGACAAGAGAGGGGAAACTGCGCAGCTCGAGTATCAATGCTACGTGAACGTGGTCATTCCTGACGACAATGATACGGCTTTCATGAGTCGTTGTTGGTGGGTGGGTGGTTGAACAGATCTGCCATGTGCTTCGGATCTGCCATGAAGGCAACGGTAATCAAGTTGCTCAATGAACACAAATCTAATATCTCAAAGATCGAACTTATAAAGCACAAACTCTAGATTTTGAACGCCATCGGATCCTAAGAAGTCCGGAGCAATGCTGTCGCAGACTGGTGTAAAGTACCATTCGAAGAGGAGACTAGATTCAAAGGGAGGCAAGAGCGAGGTACAGTATAAATACAATAACATCAATCCCATCTAAAAGTGTATCCCAGAAAACTGATTTGGCATTTTATTCATAACCACCTAGCAGTACGTACTACATAAGCACAATCATAAATGGAAATCAGTTCACAGACCCAAAGAAAAAAAAAAGTACGTACAGTACTTCGATCGACATACAGAAAAGGTCTACAATAATGTTTTCCCTCATAACTAGCAAAATGAAGTTCTTTCCACTGCGATGCACTGCGCCAAAATAAAGTACCGTATTATATTATGTCAAGAGTTCCCTTGAATCGAGCAAACAACGAATAGTACTCTTGAGGACCCTCTCATCAGACTTCCTCCATACTCGATAGCCTCCTCGTCGAACGCATAAAACAACTGACGTTTCGTCGCTCCAGATCACATGTTTCCAATCCTCTAAGGTCCAGTGTTGGTAATCTAAACACCACTCTAAACGAGCTTTCCTCATAGCCTCGGTGAGCCCAGGCTTCCTCGTTGGCTTCGTCTTTTGCAGACCAGCCTCGTGGAGGATTGTCCAGATAGTCCTCCCACAGATACGGTTGCCTAACCGGTCAGCGATTGCCTCGCAGGAAAGTTCTCTTCCATTCCGATCGATACCCACAAGCTCAAGAACTTCATCTTTCTCATCATCCTTCTTAGAGGGACGACCCGAGCGTTTGCCATCCTCTACATACGAGTCAACAATCAGAAGAGGTCGGGCGTAAGGATTAAAGCCCCTCTGTAGTGCTTTGTCCCATATATTCTTTTGGGTGTGTTTCTTGACACACCGGTACGTTCGGCAATTGGGCCATGGTCAAAGCCTACGGCGAGAAGAGTGAGGATTTGAGAGCGAGAAGCAATTGTGTATTTCATTCTGACGAAAACACCACGCTTGGGCGCAGCAACTATCGTGAATAATGAAGAGGAGAAGAGTTAGGAGACGTGTTCTCATGGGAATTCATGCTAATAGTGGTTCCCCGCACAGAAACCAAGAATTACGTGGAGCACAGACCGTCAAGAAGCAGGGGCCCCGGCTCCTTGGCGTCAAAGACTTTTTGCAGCGACCTCGGTACTCAGGGAGAAATCGCTAACAGTCCAATGATGCACAGCTATTGCCTGCTGTGTTACCTCACGTCAGCCGCCATGATTTCATAAGGCATCCAGCTGCCTAGAGGATATCAGTCTACCCCTCTCATGTGCGGAGGCGACTGAAACTCACGTCTGTCACGTCATCGTTGAGCAGCTGGCGCGCATCCCCATATCACCAGCGAACGTTCAACCCGCTGGATAGCTTTGCCTTCGTTGCCTATAAGCAAGAGCTTGGCATCTATGGACCTCACTCATGTGGGCTACTTACTTGCGATTCTGAGCCTTGTCATTTATCGCCGAATTCTAATTGCGTCGCAGCAAGCAGGAACCAGTATGCCACAGTGAGATACCGAAGTGAGCTAGGCCAATACAGACACATAAGCCAGGAGATAATAGACAGGATGGGTCACAATGGGACAGATAACGGAAAGTACGAAGCGGTAGGTTGATCCACACAGAAGATAGGCTGGAGATTCTTATAAACAAGTCATGATCTCTAACCTAGGTGTTTTTGGTGATGATATAGGAAGTACGTATTACTGCCTGCCTCCCCTGCCTCTTAAGGCTTGTTTCTAATCTAATTGTTTTTCTTGGTAATATAGTCTGTAAGTATTACTGCCTGCCTCCCTACCTCTCAAGGCTTGTTTCTAACCTAACGTTAATTGTTTTTCTTGGTAATATAGTGGGTAAGTATTACTGCCTGCCTCCCCTGCCTCTTAAGGCTTGTTTCTAATCTAATTGTTTTTCTTGGTAATATAGTCTGTAAGTATTACTGCCTGCCTCCCTACCTCTCAAGGCTTGTTTCTAACCTAATTGTTTTTCTTGGTAATATAGTCTGTAAGTATTACTGCCTGCCTCCCTACCTCTCAAGGCTTGTTTTTAACCTGGGTGTTTTTCTTGGTAATATAGTGGGTAAGTATTACTGCCTGCCTCCCTACCTCTCAAGGCTTGTTTCTAACCTGGGTGTTTTTGGCCGTGATATAGGGTGTAAGTATTACTGCCTGCCTCCCCTGCCTCTAAAGGCTTGTTTCTAACCTGGGTGTTTTTGGTGGTGATATAGCGTGTAAGTATTCCTGCCTGCCTCCCCTGCCTCTTAAGGCTTGTTTCTAACCTGGGTGGTTTTGGTGGTGATATAGAATGTAAGTATTACTGCCTGCCTCCCCTGCCTCTAAAGGCTTGTTTCTAACCTGGGTGTTTTTCTTGGTGATATAGGCTGTAAGTATTACTATCTCCTTAGGCAATCTTTGAGGATGCATCTGTAACGAAGAATCCTGGGAATGTATAGTGGGTAAGTTCTCGTTTTAATCCTGATCATCTTAACCTGCTAAACATCCCTAGCGTGCTCAAGATAAATGGGTACTTGAACGTGATCTGGCTCTCAAATTCAAAGCTACTTGGCCTCGTGATTGTCTTTCCTTGGACGACTTTCCAGACCACTGCCAAGGAGTACGCCAATCTACCATCTCGTCTTCCTCTGGTTCTCCATGTGGTTCATGCACCCTTTGTCAAGCTCTTGAGACCTCTAGTCTCAGGTTTGGCGCTGATAAGAGTATGTTGGATCAACCTTTTAACTTTTAAACAGCTTATACCAATGCTAATTGGTTCTAGACCTTCCCCACCTCTATTACGGCTTGCCATTACCTCTTCAAGCGGGGTCTCCTGATCATTTCAAGCTGATGAAGGAGTGGCTGCACCTTTGTGACCAGGGGAAATGCGGACCAGGACCTGTTCAGTGCTTCTCCAAATCGCCACCGGGTGTGTTTCCCACCAGACTGATTGACCTCGGCGATACTCTCAAACTAGGCCGATTCCAATTGGGTAACTTCAGTTGGGCCAAGATTCATCTTATTTCTCCCAAAGGGCACTTACCTTACATCGCGCTTTCGCATTGCTGGGGCAATTTATCTGACGATCTGAAGGGGAAATGGATTACAACACGTGAAAACTTGGAATCTCGCACCAAGACTGGGTTTCATATCAATATTCTTCCAGCCACCTTTCGCGACGCAGTCACAGTCACACGAAAACTTGGCATACGATATCTCTGGATTGACTCTCTCTGCATCCTACAACGCGACAACGATGACTGGGCATCTGAAGCAGGAAAAATGCAAGATGTCTTCCGCGGAGCCTATTGCACCATCGCTGCTACCTCAGCTCAAGACTCTACTCAAGGGTTTCTAGCCCGTCCTGCGCTAGAGCCTGGCAAATGGGTCTGTACTACTCAAGCCGGCAATCCATCGACATTCACTACTACCTTCATGGACAACTTTGAAGTTGATGTGCTGGGAGGGATCCTGAACACGCGAGCCTGGGTCTTACAAGAACGGGCCTTGTCAAGGCGAACAGTTCACTTTACAGATCGACAGACCTACTGGGAATGTGGTGGTGGTGTGCGATGTGAAACTCTCACATATATGCGCAAGTAAGTGAAGTACCCTCCTTATTGATAGGTTGTGCTTTTTGATCTATATAACGGCAGTGGGTTCCTAACTCTCTATAGTTATGGAAGCATTCTGAGTGATCCAGAGTTTCCTAGGTCTCTGAAATATGCAAACCTGCGGAAACAGTTTGAGATACCTCACAACCTCATCGCTCGCTATTCTGAATTAGGCCTTACAAAAGACACAGATAGGGGTATAGCCATTAGATCATTAACAAGTGCTATAGCCGAAACACTCAAAACACAAGTCAACTTTGGGGTATTCGATATGTTCCTTCCTCGCTCTCTTCTTTGGCGGAAAGACCAAAATGGGCCCATGGTACAAATTGAATATACTGAACAGACGCGCCCTCCGTCTTGGTCTTGGGAGTCATACATGGGCAAGATTGAGTACCTGGTCTTCAAATCAAGACCTGTATGGGATTGCTCGGTGCGATTAGAGACTGTGAAAGGGACTATGGAAATAGCTGCTCGAGTCAAAAGGCTTCAAGCACATAAGAGAGAATCCACCAATCTCGGCCAAGTCTTACAAGACCATAATGGCTGTAGAATTGGTGATTTGTGGTTTGATGAGGAAATCAGGGATTTAAAGAAGGTTTGGTGTGCGATTTTGGGACGACTCTGGTATCGACGCAGCTCTCAGACCGAGATCAAGGGTTTAAGCTATGAGGGAGAAGAGGGAGAAGAGGGAGAAGAGGGAGAAGAGGGAGAAGAGGGAGAAGAGGGATGGAAATACTATGTTCTCATCGTCATGGAAAGAGTGGCAGACGGTTATTACACAAGAGTCGGAGCAGGTGTTGTTGATCAAGACTGTATTTCATTCGAGGGCAACGACAAGCCAGTACGGATCGTATAGATATGTCGTCTATCTAGATGCAGTAACCTGACTGTTGCGAGGGGCTGCGAATGTTTACTCAAGCCGGCTGCAGTGCCCCGTCCAAGAAACACAATTCAATATTTAAAGCACTCTATTGCAGGCTTATCATCCCACGACTGAATACCGCGAGAGAGAGGGGGGGGAGGGCAGGTCCAAGTGAGACCATCGCACACGAAAAATATTCATTCACCCTAAATCCAGACTAGGTCCGCCTATATTCGCAGTAGTTTCGTCCTTATTGTAATGGCACCTGTGCTGGGGGATACCATGACAAACCCTTAACTAATCTATCACACCAACCTGCCTAAGCAAGACCTTTGCAATCCAGGAGGGTTTATCTTATCACGCTGTCTACTGTGGTTTATCTGAGATGTAAGGTCCTGCGGCTGGCAGAGTTTTGATCAACGCATGCCGGCATTACAGTAAGGCGGCCGTACTCACACTTAAGAATCCTCGGCAACAATCTGGACAGATACAGGTTGGTCACATCTACAAGGCCATCGGGAACTTAAGGAGGGAAGGAAACCAAATGACGATGTGCTGGCTTCCAACAAGCGAAGAGAACGAACTCATGAAACTAGCTAAGGAAAAAGCCAAAGCCGCCACCCGGCAGGGCACCACCCCACAGTCAGAGACCCCCAACATGCAGTCAACAACGCTGAACAGAGCGAGGCGTGAACATGGTAACACCAGAGGCCTGCTAAAAAACGTTGGAAAGCACTCCAAGAGAGTGGACGCCGCGCTACCGGGCAAACACACGCGTAAGCTGTACGACCGACTCACATGGAAAGAGGCGAGCATGCTCGCTCAACTCAGGACAAGTATCTCTCTCCGCTCTCTCCTCGTTTCTGCTCCGCTCCTCCTGCTTGTAGAATTCCGACAGACTCCCGCATGTATATGCTGAATGCTACATGTCCATTGTTGCGCGCTTTGGGCTTGCCCTCCCAAGGTCGCTGTGGTCCTTGGTGAGTGTTAGTCGGTTGGCAATTTTCCGTGCCGGCCCTGGAGAAACCCCAGCAGCGAACACAACAAGCGGGGTCGCTGAAAATGCCCCCGAAAGATTTCCGATTTTGGTCGCTTCCATCGTTCCCCTTTTGACCTTTTTATTCAGAAATTCTTTGCTTCTTCGACTCTTCTGCCCTCGCCAACCTGCATATGTACACATAGGAACGTCAATTGGTCCTCCGAGGCACGAATTACGACCCATCTTCGACACATCGACCAGCTCCAATTCCCGTCGAAAGTCCAGCCCATGACTGCGCAAACATGTCGATAACCGAGATCCAAAAAACAGCAGCAGCAGAGACACCGGATGCAGCATGCGATGGCCTTAGAGGAAGTGCAGGTGGACAAGGAAAAGCTGCGCGTTGGCGGCAACATTCTCCCTCTTGTGGGCAGACCGAATTCTGACATGACAAAGCCTCTGGCGATAGATCCTTTTTACGCGCTATGCGGCGACTTGCTATCGACCTGACAGAGAAGAGCCGCATAATCCGTTTTATGATTCCGGAGGTACGGGTGGTGGAAACGGATGATAGGACTGATATTCAAAGGAACCAGAATCAAAAAAAAGATTTAGAGAATGGGAATAATGGTTGAGGTAGCATGCACTCACAGGAGGCTGAGGACCGAGAATTCAAAATGTTCTTGGAGTGGTGCGTTGCACCGTAGGCGTATGCTGCGGCAGTGTCCCGTGATGCTACAATAATCGACCCACTAACTAGGCTTCTAGGTAAAACAAATCAAGGCGATGCTATATATGTATTAGTCTGATTCAAGCAAGAAGACAAGCACCTGCAATGCACGCTTCAGAAAAAACAACGGGGTATACATATTATCATTTAGACAACATCTATACTCGAGATCCGATTCTTGAGGTTTAATAAGCGACAATAATGGCAGGAAAGGAAAGAATGCAATCAATGCAGGTTACGTTTGTAAACAACAACTCGGGCTTTCAACTAGGAGTCAATAGTGGGGTTCACGTTCGGAAGCCGTGAGTCATAAGTTCTTGAGCAGCAAAGTACAGACCAATCACAAGACTTGGTGTAGTCACCTGTTTCAATCTTGTTTTGACGCCCTAATATCTTCCCCGAGTCTGTGCGCTTGCATCCCAAGACATTGTCTTACTCTCCACGCCTTGTTCCCTAGCTGGTCACTTCCAGCATCCTTTTTGAGCCTTAAGTAGATCATTTGGTCAAAAATCGCCACAGCTTCAAGAGTAGGGAAAACAGAGAAGACACAGCCTCCCAGCGGCGCCAATTACCAGATCGCCCTATGAGCATCCAATTTCACCCTCGGAGCAACTACGTCTTCCGATTACACTCACAACAGGGGCTGAAGGTCCGAGCGGAGAAGCTTTGAAAACAACTCTTGAGGATAACGAAGCTCCAGCCGCAATCGCGGAGCAGGAAGCCGACAGCATGGCAGTCTTCACTCGTAGTCAAGCCCGTCAGCGGGCCTTAGACTTCCTGGAGCATCTCCGGAATGTGCGTGCAGCTCAAGACGCAGCTTCAGGCGATGTGATCGTCTTTGACGACTTTCCGGGGCTTGCTTATAAAATCTTTCTGGAGTTGGCCAAAAAAGACGATACTCTATACAGACGTTTCCAGGAACTTCGGTAAATTCTCTTGGACCTATGAGTGTTCGGAATGGGTAGCCACCGCTGATTAAGATTTAATAGTTACAACTACTCGCACAAGAGGGAAGAGCTTGTAATCCGCATGCCCAACAAGATCCGCGATGGGCTGGCAGAATTTTTGGGCCGAAAGATTGGATCTTGGCTTGAAGCATTGACAGAAGTCAATGGCTCCCTGACGTCAACCCAAGACCGTGCTGGTGTCGTTTCTGATGATATCGTCGATTATGGGACAGCTAATATGTCTATACTTTCAGACATAAATAGCGAGGACAGCAAGGAAGATGTGAGGCAAGCTGACAAGTCATACGAGTATCAGGTGCAAGGCTCCGAAGAGACGCTACCAGACCTGGTGATAGAAGTTATATGGTCTCACCCTAGAACACGCGGACAGCTGTCGCAGAGGGCGGAAGAGTACATCGTCAACTCAGGGGGAAAGGTCCGGACGGTCGTCTTGATCGACCTGCTAGACTTTTACCCCGACCCGACCAAAAGTGGTAGTCGACAAAAGTGCGGCAAGTTCTCCATCCTGAGAGCGAAGGTCGGCAGAAAGGGCCGAGCGATGGTTGATGAAATGAGCAGCGTTCGTGGAAAGGTGTGTTTTTGTCTTAAATCAGATTTCGAATCACTCTTCTGTCTCCATATTTCTAACATCTAAAGAACGTCATTGCCGGTGTGAACGAGGCTCCCGTCGCCGGCGCCAATCTCGAACTTTCTTTGCTCGATTTTGTGAGCGAGTGCAAAATGAGTTCACTCTCATATTTTGAGGGCACGCGAATCAGCGCAGACCATCTTCGAGAGACTTCCATTGTGATTACAGCGGAGCAGCTCTATAAGCGTTTCGAGGCCGTGAGAATAGGTTGGTTAAAAGCCCAGACCAAGCAGAAGCTCAAAAAAAAGCAATCTGAGGATGCTACTTCCGTAGTCAAGGGGACAGCGCCCAAGGACCCAAAGGGGAAGGACTGAAAGGCCGGAAAGAAAAAAAAACTCAGCATTAGGGATTGATAAAACGGCGATTTCTGGTACTGGACTTGCCGGAACTGGGGATCCCGCTTGCTGCTGATAATTTCATTTTCGACAGTGCCACCAAAATACCAAACTCTCCTCGCAACCACGTGGATTATATCCTTTACCCAGATTCAACAGACTAATCCTACCACATACAAGCTACTTTCATTTCTATCCTGTGTTGAGCCAAAGGCCATACCACAGTCGCTACTCCCCCTAATAGAATCTCAGCAAGACCAAGACTCTGCAATCAGCACGGAGCAGCTCTGCCATCATCTTCTCCCTCTCGCCAACCGCCAGGCTTGCTTGATGAATAGTAAAGTGTAACTGGTTGATTCTGGCGAGTAGAGAGGAGCTTCCGTATCAGAGTTGGACTAAGCATAGGAGGGAGATTAAGCATTTTTATATTCCAAGCGATAGGATATTCCTATGGCTCGGCAGGCAGATGTGCATAGTTCTTGACCCGCTGGACAAACAACGAGCAGCCACTTAGGTTTATTATCATAGCCGCCATTATACTGTATACACCACGTCATGTGTGACGAGAAAGTCAGGAGACCATGAAAGGACCATCCCCAGTTACGCAAAAAGCAGAGCCTGGTATATCTGGGGCAGGTCTGGATTCCCTTCCGCCTCTTGGGTGGCAACCAATGGGGCAAAACCAGCATCACAAGTCAGCCTACTCTATATGTTGGAAATTCCTAAAATAATAGACCTGCTGATACTAATGATATACATTAGGCATACCTGTATTATAGTATGTATTAGTCAGAATACTGCCATGACTTCTAATGCTTAGTACTTATGAACCACTTAAGAGAAAGTTGGCTGCATCAAACTTTAAGTACAACAAGAAGGTTCCCTTTATTGAACATATGTAGTACATACATGTATAGTACTGTAACCTTGGTCTTCAACCAGGCTTACAAAAATTGGAAATACTGTACCGCACTTCCCAGGATTTGGTGATAATGTAATCGTGGAGGGAACGAGACTGGAAGCAGTGTCTTTTCACGCCTTTGACCAAACTTTGCAATGCTCTAGGTGCGGTATGGACGCAGCTCGGTACTTTTCCAGAATCAAGCTAAGTACTTGCAAAATACATTGCCTGTAACTACACACTTTGAATAATATAGCAATTATCATACTATACGCTACCAAACTGCATGATTAACAAAAGTACTGTTTTTAGTTTGTAGGTACTGTACAACTAACAGGATATAAATTCGAATCGTACATACCATGAAAGAACATAGACTCATTCATTTAGCAACACCTTTTTCACTATTTCTTATACAGTAGAGCCCTCCCAAATAGATAAACATAGGTACTCTGTTTTACACACATTCATCAGATCAGCAGCGCTCAAAATGCACATTGAAGGTATCTCAATATCCCTATCGACTTCGCTATATACCACTAAACAAGAGTTAATAAAAATAGTAGTTGCTACCACAAATCCTTTACAGTTTTTAGTACAGCTACCGGAGGTCTTCCTTTCCTGGTCAACAGTCCTAGAGATTGATGAAAACCGGTTCTTTAAGCATCTCAACGACGTCGGTATGGACTTTTGGGCAGGGCTTGCTGATGGGCCTATAAGAGATGATGCTTTGCTCAGCTGGGCTGGGATAAAGACGGCGTGCGCAATGACAAGATATGTAGGTGTTAGGAGATGTGGTGATGAGCTTGCAGTGATGGTAGACCTAGACTGTCTGGTAGAAGTGAATGTGTTGGGAAATCTGAATCACAAAGTTGACAAAGCTGTAATCAAGGCATTGGCCGAGCATAGCAAGGAAAAGCTATGGCCAACTGCAGCAAGATAATGATATTCAAGAAGTATTGGTCGAAGGGCGGAGGGAAGTCCACAGCCCGTTGATCCATCTCGACATTCAAGGAGAGAAATAAAACCTCACCTGGCTGTTTAAATATAAATTCACTTTAAAGTACTTAGATTGCAACACGGACGGATAGAAGTACTACCTTCGTTATTGACACTTGAATTTCAGATTTCACCTACCTCTTTTAAAGATTTGAGTACTAGGTTTAAGGAAGGATACCTTTGCAGCTATTTAGTGTTCAGCTTTCGTATTCCTAATTCCAAATGAGAGCCTCGAGACTGGATATAAATATGTAAGCAGCCGTGCTCAGCCCGCTCTCCCTCTCGTGTATTAAGATGTATAATAAAACCTGAGTCAAGAAGCAGGTCGGAGCTCCGCGGACAAGGAAGTGGTCAAGGCTGGGGATGAAGACCCCACGTTGCTGGCTCCTGGGAAGACACGAGCACAGAAGCTTCGAGGTGCTCAGTCTCGATCCCAATCGACAGAAGAGGCCGACGAGATCCTGACGACTAAGTCCTGTGAAGAACTTACAGTCCATGATATCAAAACAATTCTCAGGGGGAAAAAACTTTCCTTCAACTCCAAGGCTAGAAAGAGCGAGCTGCTTATCATTTTAGAAGAGCACAAGCTACACGAAATCCTAAAAGAGAATATACCACAACCTTCCGAGCATCCCCTTCGAGCAAATACCCGCGCATCAGATCACAAGAATAGTTGTATAATTCCAGGTCATGATCAGGTGCAAAATTCTGGTGGGAGCAAGTAAAGTAAGCATTTGGCATTCGCATCCCGCTTGGCTTCAAGAGTTTTCTGAAATCGTGTCGTCACCATATTGGATGTATTTCTGCATGTGGTTCCCTTTTATGCAAACGCAACAGATTGAGGAGTAAGATTTTATTTCTGCTATTTATCAAGGATTGTCCGTGTAGAATTAGCGATAGCGACGGAGGTCAGGGGGCGACGGCCGTCGGTCCGTAGCGGACCGGTGCAGTTGGCCGCTCCGGCTGGCTGGCTGCTGGGCCGTGCACCATAGCTTAGTCAGCCCTTTGGCTGCACCCTACTTGGGCGCTTCGCCGCCCACGAAGGGGTCAGCCAGAAGGGCAAGAGACACACACAACGACCCACCGAATTGAAGCTATTTACAGCCACTGTACCCCTTCGAGTAATTACTCGTTTACGTGCCTAACCAACAGTCGGGTTATATGGCTGTGGACCGCCCATGGCTGCATTTTGTGGCGGACCTGAGCCATCACTGCAGCCCAAATAACCACTGAATTTTATTGGCTAGGGTATGTTTTCGATGCTGAATTAATTGATCCCGATGAGGACAATACGATTTTGATGAGGCGTTGATGGTGGGCAGTTTCGCGGTCTTTTCCTCCCCCAAGAATCGGGCACAACAATTTTCATAAATATTAGAATATGCTACTGAGCCGCTCGAACACTCAATAGAGAAAGTCGATCACGGAATTGAGGGATCTCCATGTAATGATATCACTCGAGAATAAGACCTCCTTCGAGTTTCCCCAATTTTCACTAAAACACCGGTCAAAATAAAAAGACCAAAATCTGAGAACCTCTTTGCAAACATTTCTTGCTCTATGTGGATGACCTTCGATACCCAACTTTGCATCGGGCGGAAGCCGCTTTAAACTTTCTGAGACGAGCATTCTGAGGCTTTCTGGGATATTTCCGGAGATGAGCTGCAGCTATTTTTGGACAGGGATATCCTCGATATTCAATCGCATATATTCTATCAAGCCGTCGAAGTCAGGCCCTTCCCGGATTGTTTGAGCACATTGAATAAGGGCATCCAGATTGTACAGTGTCGATATTTATTCTTTAGGTTCAACCAACTTTTGCCATTGATGTTGCGCACGAGTAGTCCATTGCACGGCCTCGTAAATGCGTGTCGATAGCAGACAATGTTCGGCAGCCTCGATACAAAGAGCCATGGCCTTGGTATAAAGGCGGAGCTTCTCATAGGATGGTCAGCAGTTGCCTACACGGCAAAGAAAACGTCAGATAAATGGAAGCTTCTTATCCACAAGCACAGACATACCCATCACGGCCCTCAGGAAGTCCCCGAAGCTGAGCGTGGCTGGGTGAAGCTATCCGAAGCACATATTTGGTGCCCTTGAGTGTGTGGGAATAGTGGCATACAGCGGCATGTTAGTCGGTGTAATCACGTTAATTATTTGTATGGCGAACCCATAGTGTTTTTTAATTCAGGCACAGGGGCCAGCATGATTAGTCAGAAAAGGGTACGCGGTATCCGATTTAGGGTACGCGAATATCCGCATTCTCAAAAAATAGGATCGCAAACCATGCATGGAACCTGCTAACATTGCTTGCTGCGTACCGTGAGAATAGTAACACAGTAAGGGACCAGTTTTGTCAATATTATAATCCTGCTGACAGCCATAGAATGAACGACCGATTGTGTTTATTTGCCACAGCTTGGGTGGATTGGTCTACAAAGACATGTGTACTTCCCTCGTCCGCAAGATCTGCGCTAACATTTATCAAAGGCCTTAGTAACGTTAATTACAGGCCCCGTTGCCGGAAGTGGAGGTACAGAACGGAATCTACTTGATATACTTCGCGCCGATCCAACAAACCCTTAGGATCAAAGCCTTCTCGGCAATCTACATACGCTGTTCGATCCAAAGATAAATCAACTACTCCTGCTCGACTGGCTTAGAGGGCCTGTCGACTATGGCAAGTACTTCCAGAGGTACAGCTTCGGTTCCCAATAGATGCCGAGGACAAGTTCCTCCCAGCAATCAACGTATATAGAAATATCAGGGATCTTCCGAAAGAATACCGCAGAAACTTCTGACGATTCCGGCATGTAGTAGAAATACCGTGCTAAAGAAAAGCTTGTCGATGCTTAGCTTGTTGGCATGAGGATGTATTGTAATGTAACTTTCTCATACCATAATTAAGAAAAGAAAAGTTTCCATATTGATACTAGCATAGTAGGTCCTAAGCTTTTGCAAAAGGCCTGATTTATTATTTCTATCTATATATCGTTGTTTTAAGAACCAAAACTGGTCTGCTTGGTTTATAAACTAGACTACATGTAACAAGAGGAACGAGGTAGAAAAAAAAGAGAATAAAGAAAGACAAAGCTTGGGTCAGGGGCAAATCAAAATCCTAGCAAAATAAGGACCAGACGAAAGACGTCCAATTGCATGCCCATCACAATGTTACACATCACCTTTACACACATCGCCTTCTTTGCCTGCTAAGCCTCGACAAAGTCTCCATTTTCTGACAGGCTTGGCAATTAGAAGTCGTCGAGCTTTAGTAAGTCGAGATTTCCAGCCGTTAAGCCATCTCTCAGATCGTGCAATTCATCAGGCCCAGACTCCTGGCCGATGTTGGCGTTAATAGGATAGATGATCTGCCTCGTCGGCCAGGTGTGCGAGATCTAATTTAAATGAGCGGCTTCAGCCAAGATCTCGCCTCGTCTGTCGACACATCCGACAACATCTAAATTCTAACCGTATATCAATTTGGGGCCACACTCGCAGCCCCAAGGATTGTATGGGCTAGCTGGTGCTCTATCAATAATCATGCGCCAGCACTCAGTACATTGGACATGCCTTCTGCATGGCTTCCATATGATGTCCGAAAATTCCTTCAACTCCTTTTTGCACTCGTAGCATTGGTGTGCTTCAGGGGGCAATGTTGCTATAAAGTCCTTTGTTGCAACGCGGGGATAGAGAAAAGTTGGGTCAAGCTTGTTTTCGTGGACAACTTGTTGAAGGTGTGAGAGCCTGCCAGCGAGATCCTCATACGCACGACGATTGCGTGTTCGAAGTTGTTTGAAGGCTTGTATTCTGTAAGCTTCGGGGGTGTCATTGAGAGCCACGGCCAGCGAGTCCCTACCCCAGACCTTGTTCAGGGTTGTGATGCAGCTTCTGAAAGACTTTGCTTCGAAAAGGATGTTATACAACTTGCGTCGTTCGCTCGCATGATGGACATCACAGGACCATTTGACAAGTAGGCCTTCGGTATCGCGGATAGGATGTTTTGAAGGTACGTTAAGAGTATCATCTGCCATGATCAGAACTTGTATAATCAACGATGTCTGTGACTATTTGTGAGTGTTTGGTGCAAGAAGGATATATAACTGAAAAAGTGCTTTGAGTCTCTATTCCTTGGTAGCAGCACGGACCTGTATTTATACTTGGTCTACATTACAGCAAAAAGTAAGAATAAGTCACTAAATTTACAAGAAGGTGTTTTGAAACCAAAATGTTGGTTTCTGGATTGAAAATCTAGGATTCCAAATTATAAGTTGGGCAGCCCACATTCGGCCCACCTCCACCCGCGACCGCGTTAGGTCCACATCTACACATAAAACGCGTTTTCTCAACGAGTGATTTTTTTCTGGCATCGCCGAGGGCGAGAGATCTAACGGCATGGTCATTGGGCCGGAAGGAAGAAAGCTTGTTTATCGAAAAAGCAATAGAGGGAAGATATGGACCTTGTATCTTGAATGCATCTCGGCTACAGGTAAGGCGTACCCTCTACTTGTTATCTTTAAAGGAAAACACGTCCAACAGAAATGGTTTAAGACCCTTAAAGGGTATAAGGATTGGGAGTTCACGGCAACAAAAAACGGCTAGACTGACAATGCCGTGGCACTTAAATGGCTTCAAAAGATCTTCATTCTGTAGACCGCCCCTAAAGACCCTTTAGAGTGGCGTTTATTAGTCCTCGATGGCCACAAAAGCCACTATACCTTTGAATTCATGTAAGAATGCTTCTCGAATAAGATTTATATTGTTTACTTACCGCCACATATATTACACATACTTTAACCTCTCGACGTTAGTGTATTTTCGTCGCTAAAAGCATGCCCGAATTGTCGGGTCGGATGATGATGTTGTCTGCGATGATGCGCGGGCAATACAGTGCCTCAGGCCAGTTTTGCGCATCGATGCTGCCGCCGCCGTCCGACCCCAAAGGCGCCGCGACGATGTCGACAAAGTCCCCCAGGATGCTGGTGTACTTGCCACAATTCTTTTGCAGGCCGAGGTAGGCCGCATCGGTCGAGAACGGGATCCCTGCGGGGCATTCAATCCTCCACACAAACAGCTGCCGGTATTCGGGCAGCAGGCTCATGTGGCCGACGTAGGCGTAATCGGGGACGAGGTCGCCATAGACGCTCCGAAGCGCGTCGAGCTGGCCCTCGTCCAGCACCTCAAAGGTGAAGTAGAATAGGGTCATGCGAGTGTGATCGACCCCTGCCTCGGAACTGGCTTCCAGGTCTCGCTGATCCTCGATCCAGACCATGTAACTATCGTGGAATTGGAAATCGGAGGGATACGCCGAGACGCCGAGCTGTCGCCCCTCGTTGTGCGGCCGCCTCCAATGCGGTCCCACTTCGTACGGGCCGGTCCCGTACGGGCTGGACATGTTCTCACAGTATTCTCGCACGCAGAAATCCTCACAGGCCTTTCGCTTCACGTGTGGATTGCTCAGGAAGAAGTCAAGCACGCATTGAAGCGCCTTGGGCTGAAGCTGGGGGCCTTCCCACTCTGGCTTGGTGTCCGCGGCCGCGCACTCGGCCTCCGAGGAAGATGCATCACTGTCATCGTCGCGCCCATACCAACTAAATTTGTGCGTCTTGGCTGGCTTGAATTTCACATTGTATATGTCCACCCCACTCAGGGTAGATCCGTTGTCCACCTCGAACAGCAGCTCGAGCAGCTTCTGGCTAAGACCATCAGCGTCTGCTGCCTGTTTGTTGTAGTCCTTCACCTCTTGTTCACTATCACGACGGTCGACGCTCATCTGAAACTTCCGGCCCCTTTTCGGGCCGAAGTATTCGAGGTCGAAACCCAGGTCATCATCTTCTGGAGCCTGCGACTCGGCTTCGTCTGCCGGTTCCGTAGACGTGTCCGAGTCGGGCTCTGAAGCAGAGCTCAGACCGGAGTCGTCGTTTGATTCCGACAACAACGCTTCTTCGCATTCTTCTGGCTGAGCATCGCATTTATCGAGAAAGTCGTCAGAGCCGCAAAGGAGCTCGAAATTTCCATTTTCCTCGCTTTCTGGCCTCGCAGCCAGTTTCGAGTACAAAGCTTGGGTGAGGGGACGGGATAGCATGTCGTCTTCTCGGGGGTGAATGGAAAATTATGTGAACAGAACACCAGAACACGTGCCAAGACAGTATCAAGACAGACGAGAGAGAAGGCGATAGTCATGGTATCAAGCAGACGCACGCGACGTTTGCGACGCGTCGTTGCCTTTCCCTTTGAAGCATGCTGCCCATCCTTACTTGCCAAACTCGGCGGTATGCGTTGAAGGACAGAACATGGTGGCTGGCTGTGTAACCTGAATGGCAGAGCAACGGCGTCCAACAGTCTCTCGATTCCAGCATTATAGTAAGCCACTGCATGTGCCGATCCCCTGTTCGCATAAACGCGTAACCCTGTGTGCCAATATGGCGAAATGCCCTGGCAGGCTGAGTGCAATAGTATCCGGGCATAACTGTTAGCACCACCAAAACTCTTCAACTTTCATCACACCTCACACAACAGCCACAAGGCGTGTGGTATAACATATTGATATAAAAATACTCCTAATCGAGCCAGAACCACATAAGTGTTTTTCTCCTGGCGGAAATTCCCTTTTCTCGTTGATCTGTGGCCTGGTAAACCCAACAGGGAATTCTCCCGTGCCATGCGGGGGATGAAGTGCCTAGGTGGTCAACCAGCCTGTTTTCTCAGAGTGACATAGAAAGGAAGTCTCATACCTAAGTACTTCCAGGTCGAGGATGGCACTTTTCCGCAAGCATCTAAGGCTTGATTGGCTTCAGTGTTCTCGAAGACTGTCTTCTAGATGTTTCACTTCATGGTGAAATGATCCAGTGAGAGGAAGTAGTTGTTGGAAAATGGGCAGGACGTGCAGGTCGTACAGGTCGTGCGTGCGCCTGTGTGCCACCTTCCCTATTGTCGTCCACTCTGTCGACAGCCTTCTGGCCCTCTTCCTCCCGCTATGGTATGAAACTGCCAGACTCTGCTTTAAGCGCATAATCTATATTATCGTATGTTTCGCAACTTTTGTGTTGGCGATCATTACAATTATTTCTATTCTGCTAGCCGTCAAGCCTGCTTTCATTCCTTTCGTGGATCAGACCCAAATGCCACAAGGACGTCAAGTGAGCGTGGAGTCTAAGACCTTATACGTTTGTGAAACCATTACACGGATGTTATTGGGGATTTAATAAGGTCTTGGCAGGTTTTTGCAGCAAAGTTTTGGTGTAAAGCTCACTCCGCGCATAGATGTAGCAACTTGACCAGGGTTCAAATCCATACCACGAAATCCACATATGGATCCATAATGTGGATCCATATCCATTCCATTCCATTCCACGCGGGCTTCTGCATTTCCATATCCACGCCACGGAGCCCCTTCCACATGTTCCATATGTGGAAATTGTGGAAAGGAATGGACATTTTTGGTGGGGTTTGAAAATACCTGGATTTCCTTGTGAAATAGCGCATACCCTAAGTACCTTCGATCGCCCACAACAACAAAATAAAAACGATTTTCCACCCCGTTTTATCCGTACACAAAGTTAAACAAGTCTATTCTGGGAGGTTTTACTGTTACGACCTTACTACCTCAAATCGAAATGGCCACCTTCCATCCTACCAAGTCAACCACGCCCGTTCCAGAACGTACAGAAGAAGACAATCAACGGCTCTTTCAGCTCTACAAAGGCTGGACCTTGACGGAGAGAGACGGCCAAGTGCGTCAATGGGTATATCAATTCGGCTACGATATCCAGCATGCCCAGAAGGGGGAACGCCGATGGGTGTGTTGTCTTTGCATCAAGCAAAAGCGGCCGAGGCCAAAGAGTTATGCCATCAAAGGGTTGCAGAACGCTGAGGGTCACCTATACACGGACCACAATGGCATCATGGATCCGACGGGCAAGAGGCAAAAGCCTGCAAAGGCATCTGAGAAAGCACATCAGTCCATTGCAACAATCCTACAGTTGAACCCCACGGAGCCGAAGGAACAAGATTTGATCAATACGCTGATCAAACGTTTCGACAAAACTGTATTCCAGCAGAAACTTGTCAACTGGATTGTCAATTCTAACCAATCCTTCTCGATCGTCAACGATCAAGATCTTCGAGACATCTTCAACTACCTCAATCCATCTGTCGAGATCACAAAAGCTAACATTACTGACGTGACCGTGCGTGCCATCGCAGAACGAGAATTTACCGACAACATGGAAAGAGTGAAGGATGCTTTGCGGAAGAGTCCAGGACAGATCCATATCCAGTACGATGGCTGGAAGTCTGGTAACCGACACGCCTTATACGGCATCACATGTGTGTTTCGGGATTCCAACGACCGGCCACAGAAGTGTGTCCTCGGCCTGCCTGAACTTACAGAGCGGCACACAGGCGAGAATATCGCCGGGCAGATCATCGAGATCATTCGAGAGTACGAGATCAGCGATAAAATCGGGTATTTCACACTGGATAATGCCGGTAACAATAAAACCTCGATGGAGGAGCTTGCATTAGAATTCGGCTTCGACTGGAAAAAGCGATGGGTTCGCTGCGTTGGCCACGTTGTCAACATAGTAGTGAAACAGATGCTGTATGGCAAGAACCCGGATGCTTTTGAGAAAGAGCTCTTCGAAGGACTTCACACGGCAGCGAAGGGGCATGAAGTCTGGAGGAGGCGAGGCTCCGTTGGAAAATGGCATAACTTTGCTGTTGTAGGTGGCTCAGTCCCCGATTTTATTTGTCATACTCACGAAGTCCTAGGAGGTGAGCAGATCGGACACGTGGACCGATATGCTCAAGAAGGTACAGGCTGTCGAGAGCCAACTCTCTGACGACGCTCAGCTCAAGAAACACCGTCCAGTTGGAGTTGTGGTCGACAATGCTACCCGGTGGCTTTCTCAATTCTCGATGATTGAGCGTGCTCTGGTTTTAAGGCCATTTTATAATTCTTTTGTCCAGAGAGCGTCAAACGAGTGGGAGAAGGCCAACTTGACGAGAGCTGGCAACATCAAAAGGGCTCCAAGCAGCCCTTCTTCCTGAAGGAAGAGAACCGCATGACAACTGATGATTGGCATGTGCTCGGGACTCTTTACGACATTTTGCTTGACTTCAAGCTGGTTGTGAAAGGCCTTGAGGGTGATGGACAGGGAAAACACCGCAGAAACGTCGAGGAAAACGAGGTCGAGCCCCCACTGTCTGGTAAGCCTTAGACTTCGCAAAAGCGGCCCTATTCTTATTCTAGCAGCTGACTTGTACAGGTACAAGCTGGGATCTTATTCACGCGTACGAATTTCTTCTCGAAACCCTTGAATCCGCGAAAAGAGCAGTCGCCAATTTTCCAGACGGCCACCACCTCGCAGTCAACATCAACCTGGGTTGGCTCAAATTGAACGAATACTACGAGCATTTGAACGATAGCCCCCTGATCTATGGCGCCGCAGTTCTCCATCCTGCTTACCGGTGGGCACTGTTTGACGATTTGTGGGGAGACGACGAGGAAAGACAGCTGTGGATTACCAAGGCGCAGGAGATGGTCCAGGATCTTTGGGAGAGAGAGTATAGGGACCTTGAGGTTGATGATCCAGAGATTGAATTGCCTGCCAATAAGCGTCTGAAGACCTCAAGAAACAAGTTCACAGCGTGGCGCACGAAAAAGCGAGGACTGATGGCTGGAGGGATTTCTGTTACCGAGTCGCACATTCAATCCCCAGCTCAATCCCCTAGGTCCTCAGTTGGCGGTCTGGATCTTGATGAATACGAGCAGTGGAAGCGCGATATCGAGGATGCTGACGCTTCTGTCACAGATCCCTACGAATACTGGCACATAAGGCGGCTCAAATACCCCCGGCTGTCTAGGATGGCCTTGGATCTGCTTACTGTGCCACCTATGTCAGCCGAGTGTGAGAGGCTATTCTCGACCACTGGCCGCATGGTTACCAAGAGCCGCAATAGGCTAGATGCCAGTACAATTGGGCTTTGTCAGACACTACGGAGTTGGTTGCGTGCTGGTTTGATCGGGTCGCTAGATAGGATTCTAATGGACGAGTGACAAAATGACCAAGGCATGGATGCGACCCACTAATTACCATTGTTGGACGAAGTAGGTTTCCATTCCACAAATTCCACAATATGGATCCATTTCCATAATGGATCCATTTCCACCCATTCCACATCGAAGTCATTAGTCGCCATCCATATCCACGCCATATTCACAAATGTGTCGTGGAGTGTCGTGGATTTGAACCCTGAACTTGACTATTGCAAGGGACCTCGAAGGTGGGCATAGGTTGGCTCCAGCGCCCTGTCAAAAGAGGGACGATTTAGAGTTAAAGAAATGGTATTGTACCTTTCCTGTAAAAAGTTTCTCGATTGATTTTATCTGAATAGCCTCCCAGTGTATTCTGTTCCTTGGCCTATGTGTTAGACATCAGGCCTCCTATATATGTTGAACATTGCTATTTTACGTTCCGATCTGTTCCTATGGTACTCGAATGATCTTTCCTAATCACTCAGCTTCATTTAAGCCTATTCAGTGAATTAGATGCAGCGGGGCGGCCCAGCGCTTGACCGAATGCGCCACGGGACTCCAGAATCCCTATAAACCGACGCATTAATAACTAGTCTCAAAAATCGGATTTAACATAGAATCACCCTTATCAATTTAATTGAAAAACATGTATTTCGACGGGCGGATGACGTCTACAATGGGCAAGAAGCAACTGGCGCAGCAACTGGACCAGCCTTGTGGTTGAGCGACATGGATGGCGGTAAGTCGCCAGCCGAAACGCGGTTGCACTCACATCAATTGCATTCATTATCGTCCCCTGAGCATCCATGTAACGGTGGCAAACGAAAGATCAAATCAATCGAAGTACGTTGTTTCGTTGTTTCCACTTGCTAGGGGCCTCCTCAACCTTCCCGGCTTGGTCCAGGCCGCAGCAGGTCAATATACAGTACCCCCTCGTTCACTAAATCCTGCCAGGTCAGCCAGTTTGATTGCCACCAGACATATTTAGAATGACAAACGTACACGATTGGAAGACTAATTTCGGAGCAAGAGTATATACGTACATTTATCCTACATTCGAAGATTCTAAGCTTCTTGCCCTCCAATTCGAGGTGATCCGGAAGATGTCTCGTCCAGACTATTTCCACATCCGCATAATCGACGAGATACTTGATACGTAGTTTGCTCGAGTGAATCTGTGACGACGCAGGAGACGGTAATGCCGGTTGTGTGGGGGCTCGAAGCCTCGGGAGAGTGGACTCCATTATACTTTTCAATCAGATATCTCAAGGGCGAGACGCGTGAAGTCGCCCTCGCTACATCGGTCCTTTTTGAATCTTAAGGTTACCTCACTAACTGTGAGGCTACCCATGCTTATACTTCCCAACCCCAATCTCAACTAAACAACTCCTGGTCCCATCTCTATCATTCCCTAATCTCATCAATAGACCCAAAATAATGCCTCCTCCAAACCTCCTTCCTGTTCGCACCCGTGCTGGCCGTCTGCCTCGTACCTCCATCATCGCTCCTTCGGTTTCTCCTCTCCTCGTCCGTGACGGCCTCCAGAAGCCGCCAGTCATACGCAAGAACAACCTCCGCCCGACCATCCCGCCTGCGCAACGGTCTAGACTCAAGCTCTCGCAGGAACACGCTCGTGGCCTCGCTGCGGTGGCATTCCACGAGCACGAGCCGCCGGTGTCTCATTCTGGCGCCAGCCTGGGCCACCTGGGAGGCGAGCCATGACGGAATGTCGGTGAACACGCCGCTGACACCGTGAGCTGGCAGTAGGTCCTCGGTGAGCAGGGGCATGTTGGCGATGCATGGGGAGAGAAGCACAAGGGTGTCCGCCAAGGCGCATGCACCACCGGCATACCCGCACGACACTGCCGAAGAACGCTGAGGCCGGGTAGGGCTTGGGTTAGAGAGTGTCGGAGCTGTTGGTGGAGGAAGTATAGAGCTGTTGATGTCTTTAGCATCATGTTCTGTCGCACCACTCGGCAGGCGCGGCACTGTGGGTGTAGGGAGGTTCCCTTGGGAGGATGGCGCCGACGCGATATCCTCAAGCGGCTGGCGCTGGCTGCGCTGGCTATTAGACAGCGTCGGTAATGTCAGATCGATAACCTCTAACTCTTTTCTCCTGGATTTCACTGAACGCGGTGAACCTGACAGTGGCTCTCCGTGTCTCTTGCGAAGTGACTGTTGAGTTGGCCGTCTCTCTGCCGGGCTGGAGCCAGCTTGGATTGCGGACGATGTGGGTGGCGTCGGCAATCCAGCCTTGACAGCAGCGATGGCACTGGTGTGGGCCGGTCTAACTGGGGATTCTTCGATGCGTTGCGGCGTTTTGGTCTGGGAGGTAGATGTGCTCGCCGTTGTCTCTGACCTTTGGCTCTCTTGCAAAGTCGCCTTCCGCCTCTTTGGCTCGGCTTCCTCTAAAGCATCAACCCAACGCGCCAACTCTTGGCTATCTTCCCTCTCTGGACAGTTCAGTTCCTCCTCTGCAAGTGCTTGTAGCTCTTGGAAAGTGAGACAATCCTTGAAGGTCCTGTCAGAGTGGATCTTTGACACGTAAGGGAATCGCAAGCTGAAAAACGCAGTGCTGGATTCCTTGTGGAAGGAGAAGCAAGTCATCTCGAAGACTGCCGGCTCGGTGAAAGCCATAGTGACCTTCCTTCCCTGAGCAATACCGGGTGGCACGTTGAGAATTGGTGCCTTGTCGTCATCCAAAGGTACCGTCTCCGTGAACCACGTCCTCCGCAAGGTGTCCATTATTGTAGCACTGACCTCAACCTCGTTCACTATCGTGAACTCAGGCCTGGCGTCCCACCGTTCGACACCCTCTTTGTTCGTGAGGCAACCGAGATAAAAATGGGTGTGCTTTGCCGTTGGCATTTTGAGTATTTTGGCCCTGGTAGGACAATAACGGCCGCTCACCACAGCTAGGTCGCCAACCTCCCCCATTCCCTTGATATACCCCTTTTTGAGCTTCACGCAGCAGGATGCATAGCTCCGCTTATTGCGTCCGAAGCTGAAGTATGGCTCATCAGGCTTGAGCACAAGCCCCTCTTCCCGCCTGACAATGCAAGAGGCAAAGGCTTCTTTGAGGTCTTCAGCAGCAACCCGTGAAGAGAAATTGACGATCTGCCTTTGAACGAGAGCCGCTCGCCCAGTCTGACACTGCACTAATTTTGAGAGTCGGGAAAATCTTGCGGAGTGTCGAACATTGAGAAGCGACTCGTCGTCCACGCGCAGGATATCGTAGTAGACAATCATCAAGTGCTCCCATTTATGAGCTTGACTGTCCTCGCTGGTGCCGATACACCTTCCGGACCTGCTAATATGCTTCCGTAATTTGTCGAAACTTAGGATCCTCTGCTCCCTGTCGCTATACACGACAACCTCGCCTTCGAGGATGCAGCATTGTTTGAACTTACACGAGGAAGTGCCCAACCCCAAAGAATTTTCGATGACACTGTGCAGTTTTTTCTTATCTTGAGTGCTATCTTTGCCACTCTTCGAAAATATTTGTATGCGGTCCGAGCCCTTCGAGAGGTCAATGTGGATTTGGCAATATTCGCCATCCATTTTGTTCTCAACACTCATGAAGCCCTTGCCCATCTCAAGACAATGCCTGATGCTACGGCCTTTCAGCCACGTCTGGCGGCCGACTTTGACGCCAATTTGAGGTTTGAAAAGTCTTGGGAGGTCTTCGGAGTCCATCTCTCTGAATGTAACACGGCTGCGTTCTTGCTCCAGCAGCCGAGTCGCAACGGTAAAATCATCGTGTATCCTCATAATGTCGGGCAAGAGGCGATGGCAGCTAGCATATACCAAGCGTTCCGGGACGATAACCGGTAGGAAACTCTTGATAATCAACCTTGTCGCCCATTTTGCCTCTCTTGCGGTAAGTCTGCGGTACAGTGTTTCAAGCGGCCCATCATGCTTTGAACTGGAGGACTCAATGGACGGCTTGCCCGAAGACCTCACTGACGGCGCACTGAACGAGTTTCTGGCTGCCAAGGCGTGAAGGAGAGCATCAATCTCTTCCACCGTAGCTGTGGCATTTCGCACGGTTGGAGTTTGCTGGAGAATAGCTTCAGCGCAATTAGCAAGGTCGAGGCCACTTCCCGGGACTGTCCATCTGCTCAACTCCTTGACCCTCGAGTGACCGAGTCTGCACGCTCGCGCAATCTTTGGCTGGAGAGTCTTTTCTTTTATGCCGAAAACCCGATCGGTGCGCCTCTCTGGTAGCAACGTGGACAGTAGAGCGCACTTGTCTGTATCGTCATCGTCTAGCTCTTGCCGATATCGCGCAAACCAGTCCTCGACGATCGCTTGCTCTCCACGTTTGCCTCGCCTGCGCTTGATGTCGTTCTCAAGGCTTTGCAAAAGCTCGCACACCCAGGTGAAAAGGAAGGGCATATTCCGAACAAGACATGAGTAGTAAGCAAAGGGAGGACGAAGGAGGGCTCAAGTTTTTAGCAAGCTGACGGATTCGACAGTGAGATAAATAGCTGCGGCGTGTCGAGTACGTAATTCGGTAGGCAGCCAACATGGGTTCGATCGGGTACAATGGAGCGGGAGGGATGAATGCAGCCGACTTGATGCCTCATCCCGTACTGGCCGGCAAACGGGTGGGTGACTTCTTTTCGAGGTCGCGTGCCCGAGTGGGAACTGGAATAGAAACTGTACTACCGGCAAGTACTGTACAGTACTGTACTATATAGTGCAGTACTGTATTGCGGGAGTGATTGCCGCTTTTGCGCTTCCCTAGACGCAAGCACGAGTGCCGCTATTGCTAATGACACCTTTATGCAGAGCCACATGTGCTTGGTTTGGAGTGAATACTCGTCAAAGCTATAAGGAAGTGCGACTTAGAGATATCACTTGATACTGAAAGCCTCTAAAAATCTTATAACTAGCAGAAGTAACTAAGAAATATATTGTCCGAATATGTTGGAAGGGCTTCCAGACGTCGATACCCTGCAGAGATAGGTCTCATCCCTGCGATGACATGAGGCTGCATCACCAGATTTCCCGTGATAGTTTTCCTAGGTTCAAATCTCTTCCTACAGAGATCAGATCTGATATCTGGGAACAAGCCATGCCAGTCTATGGACTTTACACTGTCCAATTGCATGGCCAAACGGAGTCAATTCCTTAACCACAACGTGCTTCGCCATCAGCCGCTTTTCGAGTGGTTTACCGACTTGTGCCAATTTGTCGCGATCATCGAGATAACTTGAATATGACTATCAGAACGCTCTCCCCCGATTCTCTGAGTTGAAAATCATGCAGGGCAGGTGATACCTTAGGTCTTTTCTGTTTTAAAACCACTACGCTGGCACTCCCACTTCTACCGTTCCTAAGCGTTCTCCTTTCTCCATGCTTCATATTGGACCGAATACTTAGATTGACGGCTGAAGAGTCTGTTTTATGAAGGCTATCTCCTGTGGTGATTACCATATTGCTGTGCGATAGAGACGGGAGGGTTGTGTCATTGTGCTGAAAAGCCGGGTTGATCCTCTGAATAGGCGCCGTCGTCGCCCTCGTATTATCGCCCGCTTCGCTGCCTAGACTGGTCGTTGTTGAGGTTATCTTCTTGCCGAATACAGCCTGCCCACGGCCCTCGAAGATGCCGTCTTCGTCTGCTGCAAATGTAGCCATCTCGCGGGGTCTTCCCTTTGCAATAACCTTCTTTGGCGATCGCACCACGAGGAGTGGGTTTACAAATTATCATCGACTCGGGTTGTGAAATACTTCCAAGTGGACTATTTATAATTAATGCTTTCTGCTCAAATGTTACTCAGTACAGTACTGTACGATGGCTTAACTATGCCTCCTTTCTGGTACTTTTTATAGTATACTTATTCTTTTGTAAGGAGTCGCCCGTAACTTCCTGAAGAACAAACACTATGCCAAAGGTTATCCTCCTCTTTTTGCCACCACAGATTGAGAGTCTCGCGAGCTGCCCACAATGTTCTCCAAACCTCAGGAATATTAACCATTATCAGGTCCTCAGATCACGCTGTAAACGTCTCGGGATTTCATCCTAGCCGCGATACGAGCCGAACGTCGCACGCCCTTCGGTGCTCGAATCTTACCATTCCTGACCTTTATCTTGATGCGTGGCGACCGTCTCGGTCTGGATCGTTGCAATTTCAGCTTCTTAGCCTTCTGCGGCCGGTGAACTGCTTCCCGATAAGTAAAGATCGCAGGTGGGAATAGAGATGCCGTGGTGGACAGAAGACACATACTCTCGCACCAGAGGTGGGCAAGCCTTATGAACTCATCCGAAACGAAGGCAGGAAACTCTTCATCGGCGCTGTCGGCGCTGTCGCCATCCAAGCCAGGTTGCTTGCTTGCGATCAGATAATCACGCTGCTCAACCTGCAGCCCGTGATTGCGTCCCAAAGAGGTGGCCGGGGTTGCAGCTTTAATCGAGCGGTTCATCATTGCGATATGGGCTGTCTTAGTGTTGTATACACATTATGCAGCATGCGATGGCCTTAGAGGAAGTGGAGCTGGACAAGGAAAAGCTGCGCGTTGGCGGCAGCATGGTCTCTTACTTATACTCAGCACTTTATGTATCGGCACATGTCTTCTGCCAGTGTCATCGCAGCTGGGAGGCCGCAGGCAGCAGGCTCAGAGCCAGATGGATTGCGGATTCTTAACACGGTACGCTTACCAGGTGACTGAAAATACACACATATAGAATACTCCTTGCCACCAGAGACCCAAACAACTCAACCAACTCAACGGACGACCTATATTGAGTGAATTGGCTTAGTAATCGCCGACCTCTCGTTGAGTTGATCAACTGAACGCTTTCGTTGAATGGATTGACCTTGAGTTGGTGTGAGGGAACGATCATGTGACTTTCATACTTTATGAATAGTCTCACTTTATGAATATTGTGTAAATAGCTTAAGTCGGAGTTTTCCTTAAGCGTCTCTTTCTTTACTCGTAAACAATCATTTTACCCAAGTCACACTCGACCTCGTTCGTGCTCTTGTCCTGTCACAGTTGGCCTAATTGACGAGATATTCGCGACATGCTCCACCAGTTATTCCCACCCATTCTCCTCTTCTGCCAGCTCTCCCGCTCGGCCGAGAAATGACGCCATTGACTCTCTTGCGCCCGCCTCGCTTCTGGCGCTGCTCTCGACCTCGATTTGCGTGGGAACGAACAGAGGATCCAGGTCGTCGATTATCTTGGCTTGTAGCCACGAACGCAGCACTAGACACATCCCGATTATATCGACTTCGAGGCGGCTGCGCAGGGGAGTCACCAATCGACCTGCGGTAGAAAAGAGCCTCTCGCACTCGGCTGACATCGGCTGGATCGTGAGGAAATCAAGAGCCATTCGAGAGAGGCGGGGATATTGAGCTTGGTTATCCTGCCAATGTGCGCTGGGGTCTCGAATATGGGTGTCTGTTGGAACCCAGCTTTGTTGCCACGCCTCGTACTCGTCCCTCAGGGACTCAGGAGTCGCAGAAGACCTCATCCTCGCTGGCGTAGTCGTAGGCGTCGATAACCGGCTTGATGGCTCGTATCGTGACTGTTCGCAGTATTCCTCGAAGGCATTTTGGTACTTCCTTCGCCGTTTAGCAACGGGCTCATTTCCCGGGCTCAATACCACCTCGAGGTTGCGATATTCGGTCTCCCATACCTCCTGAACCATCTCTTTCGCAGTTGCGATCCAATCCGGATGTTTTCCCCAGTGTTCTTCGAACCAACACCATCGATACGCAGGGTGGAGAGCCAACGCCGCGTAATATATTGGTGTCTCGTCGAGAATTGTGTAATATTTGTTGAGCTTCTGCCACCCTAGGTCGATGTTGATCCTGAAGTGTTCGGGATCAGGATAATCCGCCGCGACTGCCTTGTACTCCTCCAGTTTTACCATTAGGAATTCGAAGCCTTGGATGACATCCCAGATATTTCCGTACGAGCCGACCCACCCTCTCTTCCGTTTGCGTTGAATACCGTCTCCCTCAAGGGTTTTGACGGTGACCTCGTAGAATCCAAGAATCGTGGCGAGGTGTTCGAGGACGTCCCAGTCCTTGTCTGAAAGCTGGTTTTCGGATAGGCAAATTCGCGGTTGAACAGCCGACCTCCTCATCAGGCCCGTCTTTTTCGACCTGTTGTCCTGCTCCCAAGCTTGTTTGTGTTTAAGAATCATCACATCGAGGTAAGGACGGAGTTTTATCGCGCGGCGGATCATATAGAGCTGGGACAGCCATCTGGTATCGTTATCGACGACGATGTTCAGAGGCTTCCTTGCTCGAACTCTCGGATCGATAGATTGGTCCATATCAGCCTGCTGAACACCTCGAAGAAGGTAACTCAGCACATCAGATCTGTCGATGTGGTCTTCAGCATTAACAAACAAAAGCTGCTGACTACTCTACCCCTAGACACGTCATACAAGACATTTGTACAAAATAACCAGAATTATCTCTACTTCGGCACACATTCTGAGTTCAATGACGATAGGTTCCGCCGATGGGCTCTCATGGGCTATAATATTCATGGCGGCCGGTGGTTTGACCAAAAGATTCACCTGCTAGACCTGGTAGGGTATAATATCTTATATGATGGCTAGAGGAGACGCAGCAGAAGAGGTACCCAAGCCTAAGGAAGATGGCCGTAGATATCCTATCAATTCCTACAATATCTACAGAGCCAGAACGCCTCTTCTCTAGTGCAAAGATCACGGTTATAGATCGCCGAACCCGACTCGAGAGTAATGTAGTCAAAGCAGTAATGATAATACTTCCTCCACAAAGGCCGTCTGGCCGCGTCAGAGGTGGAAGAAGACCCGAGAGATAGAGCAGGTTGGGATCGAGGATGCCCGAACTCAAGCTAGAGTAAGATAGAACGCCCAGGCTCCTGACAAGGCCCTTAACCAACAAATATGCTCCTTCACCTCCTTTGAAACACATACGAAAGGCTGGCTGGTTTTGTCATGATTCAACCATTGATGCCTCAGGCACCTAACCCAAAGCACCCGTCACATCTGACACACCCCCTTGCGATGCTCACAGGCAAAGATGGGAAACCTATCATACTTCCTGGGGGAAAGGCGGCGTCTGACGGTGACAAATGGACACCAGACATGCGGGCAGTACGGGCGACGATCAAATTTGCCATTGCAACGGGGAGGCTTGACATGGACCAGAAGCCTCAGGCACACTAACTATTCAGATTGAATCCTACTAACATCATACAGTCTCATTTTGGCAGACCGTGCTTCAGCTGCTGAGGATAGGATGCTGAACACTTGGAGAAATTGGCCTTCAAGCAGGCCTGTCACTGCATATACATCAGATTGGACCAGTCAGTAGAGTGAAATTGTGGGGCTTCGGGTGATTATGGAAGAACCGTACGAAACGAAAATAGCTTAGCGCAAAGGCCCTCTGGGGTGTGTCCCCCCGGGCGAAATAAAATCCATCCATCCAACCCCCTCAGACTGGCAGGTACTGGGAGTCTGCAATCTTACTCTTCTTCCACTGCTTCCAGCCTGTTTTTCATGGGGTCGTCCCGTAGGATCCTTTCTTCATGTATTGTTTCCACATCTTCCAAGCCCAACTGGTGGAGAAATCCTTTCCATCTCCCAGCCGGTAATGCTTTCGTCAACCCATCTGCCATCATTTGTGCTGAAGGTGTATATTCAACCTTGATCGTGCCTTTTTGTGTTTCTTGCCGTAACCAGTGATTGTGTATGTCCACGTGTCGTAATTTGGTCTTGAGTGTTGTGACTTCTGAGTTGACCAGTTTGATTGTTTGTGTGTTGTCACATTCGATCTTGATTCGCTTGTTGTCCAGGTCCACTGAAAGTTCTGTGAGGAGCCGGCTCACAAATAGTGTTTCTTTTGCTGCTTGAGCAAGAGCTAGAAGCTCTGCCTCCGTTGTTGATGTAGTGACCGTGTCTTGCTTGTTTGCTCTCCATCCAATTAGGCCCCCAAACAGTTTCATTGCGAATGCCTGGGAACTTTTCCGATCGAGTGTGTTGTCTGCGAAAGAGGCATCGCTTGCGACAACCAACTCTTCGGTGTCCTTGAAGCAAAGAGCAAGGTGTTTGGTGCGTTCGAGGTAGAGTAGCACGCGGTCGGCAGCATCTTGGTGTTTTCGGCTCGGATTGGTTAGGAATCTTGCAAGTCTTGATGTAGCGAATGCAATGTCTGGTCGAGTGGAAATGGCGGCGAATAGAAGTGATCCGATCTTTCGTTGGTAGGTCTGGACTTCAGCTTCTGTGGCGGCGTCGGTTCGAGGCATCAGCTCTTCGGCTGTCATGGGGACTGTTTTATACTTCTCTTGGAGCTGGTGGGCTAGTTCATCGACTTGATCTTGTCGGTTCTTTCTATACGCAACGATAATATCGTCTACGTAGAAGAAGACCAGGATGCCGTTCTTGGTGTAGCAGCAGGGTTCATGTGGGACCTGTTTGTATCCACATTGGGCAAGTGTCTTTGTGAATTCCTTTTGCCAGAGTAGTGGTGAAATCCGCAGCCCATAGAGTGCTTTGTTCAGCATCAAGATTGTGCCCTTCTTCTCGTATCCTCGAGGCATTCTCATGAAGATATCTTGATCGATAGGAGCGTGCACGAACGCATTGACAACGTCGTATTGGATCAGCTCGAGATCAAATTTGTTGGCAATGGCGATCAGTGTTCGGAATGACCGTCCCGCGAGAGTTGCTGCGTAGGTTTCTTGTGTTTGTCCTCGCGCTTGTTGATCTCCGCGGGCCACGAGTCTTGCTTTGCATTTCTGAAGAACGCCATGCTTGTTGAATTTGTAGACATACACCCACATGCAGTCCAGGATTTGTTTTCCTGCTGCGCGGCGGTCTTTCTTGAGGATTTCGGTCCATGACTTCATTTCAATGTGACTCTGCAAATGGTCAGCTTCTGCTTGTCTGAATATTGGTCCAAGTGGATGATTATCCAGGTCATTGTGCCATCTTGGCGGTTCGGGGAGGTTGTTTCTTTTCAACTTCACCCCCTGACGCAAGCGTCTTTCAATTTGTGCCTTCGTCAGGTATTTTCCTTCTGACTTGGCCATCCGGGCAGATTTTGTGCCAGCGATGAATGCGGCCTGCCACGGGCTTGTCTTTTGATTTTCTTCAGTAGACGGCATTTCTTCGTCAGACTGGGTTTGAATTGTGTGTGCGAGCAGGGCTGATGGCGGCGATCGAGGAGGAGTAGGTAGCAGGGTGAATTTGGCTTCTGTGTAGGGGCCGTTTTCTCGGTCCGCCTCGGAGCGATCATCCTCTGCAGTCTCTACGTCTGCCTCCTGGACGCTATCGGCAACAGGTCCCTCAAAAATCGCTGGGCACCGAGACAAAGCCATAGAACGTTATCGTGATTGGCACTGTGGTCAGGTCGATGACCCAAATTGGAAGACAGAGTTCCACGCAATCGCCAACCTTACACTTCGAGCGCGCCTGTCTTTGGACCGATTGTTTGAGGCACAGGAGAAAGAGACCAAGTTCTTTGTCGCAAACAAGATTCCCCGTCGGATTGCGCACCAGTGGGTTGGTATGGTGGATAAGTGTAAACGCAATGTCTTAGGACGCAGTGTTGTTGCCTATGCGGGGGGGGGGGGAGGCAGTAGCCGATAATAATGGCGTATCATAATCTAAACCACACCGGTAATTGATGCTATGATTAGGGAGGGCGGTAAAGCACAGAGTAAGAAAAACAAAAGGCAATCACCGTCTCGTGCTTGCGAATTTGGGAGACGGTGCAATTGCCATCCTCTAGAACCAGCTACTCATGAAGGTATATACTAGATCCTCTTAGCGGGCTTGCTCGTTGTTGTAAGGAGACGTTTTAATTTGGCTACCGTTTAAAGTCGGTGAGCTCCTTGTCCGTCCACCATTTTCTCGCCGAATTCACGTCCGCCAATAGCTCAATATCGAATTCAACCAACACCGTCTCACCGCAGGACGTACCAGCAATACAATGTTGAATGATGCCAGCAAAATGGCGCTTCAAAGCGACGTAATGGTCTTCCTTGCCGCGACTAACCAAATGCCCAGCACGCGTGTTTGGAACGGTGAGCCGAAAATACAAGTGCTCAAATGGAGACCGCTTCAGGTGTGTTGGAAGCCCATCCTCTAACTCGGCAAGCGTCTTGTTCCGGAAGCTCCCTTTCGGCTCCCAAGAGACGCTTTGACGTTCGGGATAACGATAACAGACAACTCGATAGAGGAATTCGGCCCGAGCTTGCCCTACCGGCGGCGCCGGGGATCCATCTTTGTTCACTCCATCACCACATCCCCGCCCTCGGCCGGGAATCTGGGGGAGACCAGAAAAATTGGAGACGACTGCGTGTTGGGAGTGGCCACCTCAACTGAAGGCCCAGGAGCTGGCTCAGTCAGCGGCTTCTGTGCCGAAGGTCCCGCATTGGTGGTTTTCTCATTTGGTCGGCTTGGGCGAAGTCTGGTATTTAGGCTCAGGATTCCGTTGTCCAGAAGGGCGTTGGCAGATTTCTTTTCACCAGGTACGTCGCCAATGGCATCCCTAAGAGCATATGCTGATCCTTTCGAGCTGGGCTGGAGATACCGGGGTGGTGCCGGAAGTTGATCAGTTGTCGCAGACCGAGGTCTATGTTGCGGCTGTCTCTGCCGGCGAGAAATTCGGGTTGACCCTAGACAAGCACGCTGTTTCCCGGTCCTTTTTGGAGGCATCAAGGGGGCCGAGGTGCTCGCGTCACCCCTCAGCCGCCTAGCCGACTGTTCCACATTGGTATAGGGTGTAACTTGACAAGGACCCTTTTTGACAACTGTCCTCATCATTGCAAACACGGGTCGATCCTATCAGAATGTTAGAAAAGCTGCGTGATCCCCTAAAAAATCGAAGTAGAGTCCAGGTAGTTTACTGATAGAGAGTCATGCGAAGCGAAACTGAAAGCAGTCGTATTGACACCGTGCTCAAGAAGAGGTAAGGCGTCTGAATAGAAGCGTTAAATCCCTGACTCGGCTTAAGCACGAGTTGCAGATGACGTGTCAAAGGTTAGGGAAAAGTCGAGATGCCTGCAGGGCGGAATGCGAGGATCTAAGGAACGACCGGAACTTTTGGAGAAACAAGTATGACCATCTCAAATTCCGGCGTGACAGGGGGTATAAAGCGAAGGATCAGTGAATTGTATACAGTACATACTACGGTATACTGTATATACAGTATAGGTAGACCGTTTTCGAAGTATTTTCCTAGTCTTAAACTAAATCCAATACTATCAACGATTTCGATAGACAGTGCCGGACCCTCAATTTTAAGCGATGGGCTCAGTTGCGAACACATCTACTTCCCGTAGCCAGCGGACTCTGCCAGTTAGACGGCTTCGTTTCAATGGGTAGAAACCAGGCCAATTTCTACATTTTGAATTCCAGTAACTTGACTGACTGGATTAGATTCATTTTTCAAGATCGAATTCGAGCAGAGGCTCTTTTGGCGGTGTCCTGGTATGCATAGACGAGGTCCCGGACTATGATATATAATATTTATAAATTGGTCGACCGCGTGCGGAAGCCACCAAGGCGAATGTAAAGGTCGTAGGCGTATGAAGAAGGGCAGATCCGTGATGTCGGGTCGGAGTAGACAAATCGGCCGCAGTCTCAGGTGTCATGGAAGGAGGAGCCAAGAAGGAGGCTTTGACATATCCTGGTGAAGCTGGGCCTTAGTGCTTCCAGATTTCTGAAATTGAGTCCCCCGGATCAATTGGTATGTAAACCCAAAGCTTGCGGCCCTGGCTGATCGTCGCGTCTTCGTAGAATTTCGTAGAATGTAAGGTCTTAATTTGTCGTCAGATCTCACATCTGTCCGGTTAGGATTTTTTGTGGGACAATTTATAATCGGGTCGCGTCACCTGATGACTCACCCTGCACCCCGACCCAGTTGGGTTCAGAGAAGCCGGTACCTATCTTTTCTAGCCTTTGCTTTTATCCCATACCCATTTTCCATTCTAATTATCATTACAAACGCTGACACGCCGAGACAGCGAATACGTCCATGCCTCCAAAACGGCCTAGAAAAGGCGCGCCCCATGCGGGACGATGGATAAAGTGAACATAATCAGGCGTTGATGCAAAGTAGGCGTCCAAACTGAAATGTGGGCCTTTGCAGCATATTCTTTCTTTAACAGAATTTTTCCCAGTTTATGCGAGACTCTCCCGCGCTATCGCCCGAATTTATTGTTGTAAAACAACCTGACGTCCTTGTTTCCCCCAACACCAACCTCCAGCCCTTTGGCATTGCCCATGACCTCAAGACCCCGCAGGCTGGTGGCGCGCGACAGCGCAACATATACCTGGCCGTCCGCAAATGCCTTTGAAAGGTCGACCTTGACCTTTTCAAGCGACATTCCTTGTGCCCTGTGAATGCTGAGGGCCCAGGCTGGCGTGAGGGGTATCTGCGTGCGGCAGAGCAGCGAGTAGGGCTTGTCGTCACCCAGCTCGTTGACCTGGCACTCGGCGCGGATAGGGCGCTTGATTCCGTTGCTGAAGCGGACTATAGGCCAGACTGGCTCGGGGGCGGTTTTCTCGTACGCCGTTATCTCCACCTCCTTGAGATCGGCGTGATCGTCAGAGCTAGAGAATAGCTTTGTTTTTCCACTATCGCGTGATGTCCATCCAACGATGACGCCCTGGCTGCCGTTACACAGTCCTTGGTCCATGTCGAGGTTGACCAGAAGCACGACCGGCATTCCGAACTTGAGCTCCACCACGCGGTCCATGGAGTGTTCATCGAGGGACTTAAGGGACCCATCCGCGTGCCTCTTGCCTTTTGACTCGAGGTGTGGATGCATCTCCCTGTTCCAGATGAAGCTGTCGCGGCACTGGAACGCATACGGCTTTGCGGCCAAGTTCCGGAAGCCTCTTTCGTTCACGATTCGAACTTCCTCCCGTGTCGAGTATAGCTCAACAGCTCCTGTGGTGCTTGTCTCGTGATTCATCAGGAGCTTGACTTCTTCCGGGCTGAATGCCTCGCCCAGTCGACACTTGTTCAGTAGAGAGATGAACTCTAGATCGCGCTGCCGGTAGATGGTGTCGAGGTATACATATGCAAAGCTACACTCCTTCCATGCCTTGCTCTGGAAAGCCCACTTCTCGCTGTCACGGCGCGTGATATTGCACCGACCGCAATGGTACGTCTCCTCTCGCTCTTCTCCATCCTCACCCTTATGGTCCTCTAGCTTCTGCAGCATTTCGCTCCCACATTCCATGCAGTGCCTGAATGGCCTCACAGGTGGGAGTTGCGCAAAGTCACCCGTGACTATGACTTGGACACCGCCAAATGGGTACTGCTCGGCCGGATACCCTCGCTTGTTCCGCGCCGCCTTCATGACCTGGTTCAGGCGCTCGAAGTGCAGGTTCTCCACCATGCTGATCTCGTCGATGATGAGCACATCTGTCCGTCGCAATCGCCTGCGCACGATGCTATTTTTCTTCTTTGAATTCGCCCTCAGCTGCTCAATGTTGAGCTTGTGGGAATTAGGGGTCCACCCGGCGAAACCCCACGTGGTCGTCCCGTTGATGGCGAGGGCAGCCCGGCCGGTCGGAGCGATCACATTGACGCACTTGTCCATGCTGGTCAGCCTTTCCACTATGGCGCGCAGAACGGTCGATTTGCCGCATCCCGCTGACCCCGTGTAGAATATGTTGCGGCCGCTCGCGGCGAGTTCGACGACCTCGGCCTGCTCCGGAGAGAGCCGTAGGCCGCCAACATGGACCGTACTCGATCGACGCGGATTCGACTTGGATCTTGGCACGTCTGTTCCCTGTATACTTTCAGAGTTTATACCAGCTGATCTCACTTCTTTGAATAGCTCTGCGATGCGCGCCTCGGCAGTTTTGTTGACGAAAGATAGAGGACGGCGGTCCCAGCCAAAGGTGGGCTTCGACGTGCCAAGAGCCTGGGACTGTTGCATCAAACGAAGTGAGACGACGCAACAGCATGAAGACCAACAAAGAGGCTCAAAGACGGCATGTCCTCGGAGAACCTTTGGCCTGAGCATGATCAATTACCTAGGCCGGTACTGAACACGTCGTGGATCGAGGGATAGCATTGAAGCGCAGGGTGTCAACAGGTCCGCGCCCGTTTGTACATGACTGAGACGGACGGCACACTATCCCTTGCTAGCAAAAGTAACTACCGCCCGCCCCCCTAGTCAGCATATTATGAGTCACGCTACACGCCTTATTTGCATGCATAAATTCACTACATTAATACAACTTCCTTATCCTCCTTAAGTTCCTCCTCTCCATTAGCCAGAATTTCCATAATATATATAAGCTACTTGAATATATCTACTACATATCTTATTAATACTAAGTATTTATTAACATCCCTGGCCTGGATTCCCCCACCCCCCCCCCATTCCGACCACCCTTCGCCACCACGATGCCACTATTCCCAACGTCAATTGCCCGCCACCACGATCACCGATCCCTCTTCCGTTGGTGTTGAGGAATCGTCAGAAGCGTCGCTATCGGACGATATCGCGCCGGCCTCAATTTGAGCCTTCCGAATAACCTCACTATCGGCAAAACCCTCGTTTGGGTCGATTTGGACCTTCTTCCTCCGGATCTTCGTACTGGCTTCGATTTGACTGCTCAGCTCCTTGTTTCTTTTTAAGGTTATTGCCAGATCGTACTCTTTCTGATCGTACCCCTTGAGAATTTTTCTGAGGAGTTCTCGTTGAGTGGGGCTTGAGTGTTTCTCACGGGTGTAAACGTGAATCAAAGACCTCAACTCTCGCGATTGCCTGGGCGTCTGAAAAATGACCTCTGGCAACCGGGAAATATACTGGAATGTTCCGTTTTCATCAATGAAGCTATTCCCAACACCAGAATCTTCAGATTCGTCCTTCATCTGGCGGTTTTCGAGAATATGGTTGCCCGATAGCCCTCTCACCCGATTGATTGGCCATAGCCCCGTCGCCCTCCACCCAGAACGAATATTTGTTCCCGTAAGTGCCTCCTCTCGAGCCTTGTGATAGCAATAAAGAAATCGTCGCTTTGCCATAACCGTTGAGGTATCGTGTGTTTTGAGAGAGTGCAATTGTTTCCGGAACGCCCGCTTCAGCGGGCCGAATACGGCAACATCTGGAGGTTGCAGTATGTGTGTTATATGTGCCGGCAAGAAGATATATATGTTCTATTCGAGAAGCATTCCCACATAAAATCAATAGTCGTATGGGTGTGGTGCCCGTCGATCACCAATAAACGCCACTCGTTTGGGTCAATTGGGGCCGTCTGAGGGATGAAGATCTTCCTCAGCCACTCGATGGCGATTGTTTCCTCCATCCACCCTTCCTTCGTCGCCGTGAATTGCCAGCCCTCAAAATCTTCAAGGGCTATTGGAAACCACTGCTGCTGCACGCTCTTCCCTTTAAAAATAATCAATGGGACCAGTGCCCTGCCCAAGGCGTTGATACACTCCATGAAGGAGGTCCACGCTCGGAGATTATAGTCCAATTGGGCAATTGGGCTTCCCTTCGAATAGCCGAAGACGAGGGCTTCGTCTGAGCGACCCTCCATCATTCCGCCCTCGTCGGCGTTCCAGCGGTTGCCCGGTTTGATAGACTTCACGACGGGCAGCTGAAGGAGGTCAAACCAAGACCCGATATTCTTCTTCGTGGCTGCTCTGATCCTCAAGGCTTCAACACGTTGATTCTTCCTCAATCGAAGTTCCGGGTGACGAGAGAGGAAGCCCCGAAGCCGATTTCTTCCCAGGGGAGGGTGGTCTCCATTCGGGAAGGCCAGACGGGCTGCGAGACCCTCCAGATCAAACCGGGTCAGGGCAAGCCCCAATTGACTCTGATTGACTATAAATAAAAACAATACATTCTCTTGGTAGTCAGAAAGAAGCCTCTGAGGGCCGGCAGCATCGCGATGGCTTATGCCGCCGTGGAGGCGATCACGAAGTGTGGCCCGGGAATATGCCACGTCTTAGAGGCCTGCCGTATAGACAACTTGATCTTGCTGCCGGTTAAGCCAGGAGACATCCCATCCTTGATCGCAATAATGGCGTGGTGCAATTCATCTTGTGAATATAGCTTCATATTGACCTAATTGAAGTGCGTGAGAAGTTTGGTGATCAGAAAAAGATCCCTCGTTGAGGAATTAAAGCTTTTCTATGGGGTGGGTACAGACGCGTTCATGCGCGTAGGCGGGTGCGGGGCGGTCGGAATCCCGGGGTGGTCGGAGTGGAAGCCACCCACATTATACTGTGTATCGTCAAGTAAATGCTTCATTTATTTAGAATACGGATATTTATATAGAGTAAAATGGATGCTGTAGTTATATAAAGATATATTGCTCTAAGGACCTCTCCTTATTTAAATATTAATTAACTCATTTAATATACAATATCCTCGCTCTCGGTACGCTAGTCCGCTCGCTGAACCTTGTCGTCGACGGTCTGCTTGTCATTGTCCAGGGCATCCTCGACACTGTCCTGAGCACTGTTGCCAACCTCCTGACCACCCTCCTCTAAGTGCACAATGACATAGAGGGATAATAGCGAAGTGGAGGGTACAGCCCTGGAGGGCAAACTGGCCACCCCCAGTGCCAGCACCTTTCTGCTGCAACCACCATTGCTCTGCGCCGCCAATTATATCACTCAGCTTTAGCCACCCGAATTGACTTTCAAGCCATGAGCACTCTCGACCCAGCCCAAAATGAATGACTAAAGAATGGCACCCACAGAAACGGAGGGTACACCCAGTCCACAAAAACAGATACTCAGGGTCTCTACACCTCACACCGCTCCTACGAAATCAGCCTTAGATATGTGGTGTAAGTTGGCTTGGTTGTGGGTGATAGTCTGTTATTGCTTTGGCACCGATCATGTATCGGTGTTCTCTCCGTTTTCCCAAGTGCGAATCCTGCATTCCAAAATAATGGCTTTGACCGACTACTCAGGTAACTAGCACGCTCTGGCAGATACCACTGCATCATGGCTCATGCTCACGGCCCCACTCTGGCCTTTCGACCAAATCCTCATCGCATGCTCTGCACTTGCTCTGCGAACGAGTAAACCACCAGTAGCTCCTGAAGCGAATCTTGCGTTCCCAGCGGTCCCGGTAGATGTTGTACTTGGGTATAGAGATCTCGTAATCTCGCCTCACGCTCTCCCTATCCCCCAACAGCGGGAAGGGACAGTACGCCATGGGTGGCCCCGACTCAAGGAAAAAGAGTAGACAGCCAACTTGGGGATTACTTAGAGCGTAGACGTGGTCAGTAACCCCCTTGCGGGAGGAATGAAACCATATGGTCTTTGTCTAATGGGTCATCAGCTGGATCGTTCGGTGTGGGGCAGTGCCCTGGAAATTGTCAGATGTAAAAGGGGAGAGCAAGCCTACTTCGGTACCGCTCTCTCCTCGATCAAACAAGACTATCCCCCCAAAGATCTGGTCTTCTGCCCAATAAGCCGCGATGTCGGCGTTCCCGTCAGGGTATTGCTTGGGGTCGTCGTACCGCCAGAGCGAAAAGGGCGTTGACTATTTGCGGCGCGACGGATTCTCCTCGTACAGCTCCTCGCCGGGGTACTTCTCGTTCCTTTGGAGTTCACCATCAGCCACCTTGAAAAGATGGGCTGCGATGGCGCACAGCGACGGCGGTCAGCTCGACCAGGGGTAGCTTTGATGCCCCGGAGCCGACGGGAACGGATTGGTAACGACGCAAAACCTGGAGACACTGGTTAGAACAGTGCAACTCAAGGCGGTCGGATTGGCTGGATATTTACATCAGTCCGGATGTCGAATTTGGCGGGGTCAAAAGCCGCACGAAAGGCCCTCGTCTTTTCCAGTACACCGGGGCACAGTTGGCGGTGTTTGTAGACAGGCTCCTCGCTCCAAAGGCCACAATGGTTGAGAGCGTAGACGACGTTCCACAATGGCAAGCCGTCAATGAGCTGTGCAAATGTTTTTTTCAGAAAGGTTGGTCGACAGGACGTTTGTTACTGCTTGGACAAAGGCCGCCAGGTGCTCCTCATCCAGAGCCTGGTCTGGCCTGCTCGTCTCTAATTTCTCTGGCGGAGGTACATTGGCATATCTTGGATCGCTTTGGACTCGATAATCCTACCAGGGCTTGCGAGACATGGTCATTTTGTTGCTGTCGAGCCCCAAGTTGATACGGTTGCAAGACATTAATTTCTGCCAGGGGTTAATAGAGTCATCTACCTACCTAGGTAACTTATATACCCGCCACCCATGTACTAAGTACGTAGGTAAGTAGTGTTGGTCAGCGCTCCTAATAGTCCAGACCAAAAACTGGACTATTAGTCCAAACTGCAGTCCAGACCAATAGTCCGTGGACTATTGGTCCAGTCTGCGTCTCTCGGATTGGACTGACGGTCCAGTCTACGTCTCTCGGACTGGACTGATGGTTCAGTCTGACTTCTACCAGACCGACCAGTAGTCCAGTCCGAGGATCGCAGACTAACAGTCTTACTAATAGTCTGTCCAAGATTCGGGGTGACTCAGGCAGCGTCTTCGTGGTTCTGGATTTGAGCATCATGGTATTTGGTGGAGCACTATCCCTACAGAAAACCCAGGTTGTCATGAGAGTAGTATCTACCCAATTTACACAACCCTCCTATTTCATACAATATATATGGCGCCAATAATACAAGCAGTTTTTTGCACCCCGTGGTATCTCTGCAGCTGGGTCGGGTTCCAACCGCGCATCGCTTTCTCAATTCCAGTTCGTGTGCTCCATAAGTCATCAGCTCCAAGCAATGCCCGCCAGAAGCTACGATGCCGCCAGCCAGCCGTCCAAAATCAACGTCAAGAGGAAAGAGAGAAAGAATATTGAAAACAGCCCCCTCCCGCACCTGCCGCCCAAACAATTTTAAATTCAAGAACAGTCCCTCCCTTTGATGATGACAATCCCAAGCCAAGGCTCTCTTCAGTCTCCCACTGCCAAGCGAAGAACAAAAGACCACTAAACATTTATAACGCTAGACCGGTTCCGTCGCCGGTCCAGCGGTATAGTGATAGAAGCTCGCGGCGGCGGTGGTGCTGTTCCGCGAGATCCTCCGGTACGCGGCCACGAACTTGGGCCAGGGCACTACGCATGACCCTGCTAAAATTCCGCTGGCAACACACAAGACGTCAGCAATGAGCTCTTGGACAGCGGGGAAATTCAAGCAGGGTGAGACTGGTTCTTACCTGGTATTCTGTGTTGAGTGTCACCACCGAAGCCTCGTGAGCCCGGACGATGGTCTCACAGGCCCTGACGACACTTGGCGACGCCTCGCTCTGCAGCTTGTCGGCGATCAGCAGCAGCAGGAATGAGCCCTGCAGGAGATAAATGCCGAAGAAGAAGGGCATAAACTCCAGCCCTGGGTCGTACTCGAGTATGTGGCTGATGGCCTCGGCTGCAGAGACCGCGCGTCCCGTGGCAGTAATGAACCCTTGAGAGCTGATCCAGAGGTCGTTGTCGTCGAGCAGATTGATCGGATCCCATTTCCCTGTAAGGAGGATATGTAACACGTGCACCACATGCGTCCCGTACGCCATAACAATTCGCGTCTGGATCTCCGACTCCGTCATCCTGCTGGCGCTCGTCAGCACACTGTGCACGGAGTGCACTGATGGTGTGCCGGCATCCGCAGGGCCAAGGCTGTCGTTGTGGTTCTCCTCTGCCTCGTCTGCTGTGCCCGAATTGTGCTGGCCAAGGCTCCGCTGGGCAAACTTTTTCAGGCTCTGTTCATAGAGTTGCAGGTGCCGTTCGATCTCGAGCGCTTGCCCATCCCATTCCCGAGCCGACCTGAACCCGACCCCAAATCGAGGGTGGTTGCGTGCGTGGTTGAGGTCGACAATCTCATCCAAGATGGCCATTAGCGGGAGGAAGTAGCCATATATGCTATGTCCATTGCATTCAAACGAGGGACCCCGGGCCCTTGATTGCGACTGCGACGCGGACGAGCCCGAGGCAAGCACGCTGGGATCCGTGAGCGGCGACGGTTGGGGCTGAAATTCTCCGTTCTGGAACGCGGTGTCGTCCATTGGCTGCAGAAGGCCATCACATTCGATGTCAAGCAAGAAAAGAGGCCGGTTGTAGCAGAGCGCAAGGTGGCGGTCGACGATGTAGACGAGCCACCAGATGCGTCGCCTTTCTTCTCGCTCCTCCTCCGTAATTAGACCCGACACGTCCGCCTGATCCTCTGCCCCTTCGTTGTCGTGCTCGGGGGCACTCATTGACTGTGGGAGTTCGCGGCCTAGCCTCAGCTCACGGGCGAGCGACCACGCGGCGTTCCACCACCGGAGACTGGCTCCCTTGTATTCGCTAGCAGAGACGACCGTTGCCAGGTGGATGTAGGTGACCACGTCATCAAGAGTTCCTGCCGCACCGAATGGACCGGTCTCACTGGTCAAGGCCTCCATACTAATCGTGCCAGGTAGTGCCACACCCAGCCCACCAAGCGCAGCACCGTCGATGGCACCGGGGCTGGCAACGGGAGATGAGTCTCCCGATGGAGTATGGATGAGCGGCTTTAGCAGACTGACGGTCAGCTCCAATAGCCTCTGGCATATCCGCCCACGTGCAGAGGGCACGCTGGTCAGGAAAGGGGCGTCACTCGTTTGGGCAGCGACCCAGAGCATGCTGGAAAGCAAAGCCGGCTGACACCTGCGAGGCTTCGATGGATGCAGGAACGAGCGCTTCCGAAACACGAAGCCTAAGACGTACGGCGAGTGCGGCTGCATTTGTGCGGAGGACGAGCTCGAGAAGTACAGGTCGATCAGGTCGCACGCAAGCGGTAGAGGTATGATGGTCTCGAGGTGGGGGATCAGAGGCTCCAAAACGGGATATCGAAGCTGGGAGCCATGGTAGCTGGGGGGAGGTACGTGAGTTTGATATTGTTGCGGCGGAGATCCCATGTTCATCCAGCCAGGCGATGGGCCGTCACCAGCCATAGGATAGGCACTGAGAGGGCTAGCCGTCATCCGAAAAGCAGCCGCGCCGGGCACGTATCCTGTTGGGCTCTGCGTCTGCAAGCCATATGGAATATTTGGGTATGCCGAGATACTGCCCTGGTTCGCTGCGTACGCAGGATGAGCTGTGGGATTCATCATGTGGACACCCATTGCCTGTCGGTCGTACGGGTGGTGGATATTGGCATAGCCGGTCGGGTCGAACGGCCCCTGGTCTTCGAGTTGATCACGATCCATCACCCCTGGATGCCCGTTGATGTGGGACGATTGGCCTCCCAGATCTGGCTCGCTGTCTAAACTCCCTAGCCTTTCCTCTCTTCGGGAACCTTCGTCATCGTCCCCATCGCTCCCATTGTTGATATTATTCGCTATGGAATCCTCCAGTTTCGACGCTGTCTGTTCGTCTGGCTGATTGTTTTCCGCCCCTGACGCCGGAGATTTGCGACCACCATGGGAGGCTGCGTGGGCGGCAGCTTGCTGAGCGAGATCTTTGCGGGAGGCCTTGCCTCTCTTCTTTCTTTCCCTCTGGTATTCACAGCCGAGCCCAAATTCTGCACATGTCAACCCATCTTGCACCGGCTGTGTTAGACATGGGCAAGGGGAGCTCTTGAACTTACCTATGCAGTGGGCGCAAGGATGCTGGCCGTCGCATTTGGTTCGAAGCTGGTTGCACTGGTCGCAGGCGCGAGATATCCTCCGTCGTATGGGGCCACTGGCGCTTGCTGATCTTCCCCTAGACCCATAAGGGTGCTGCCTGTGTTTCCCCTGGGGACCGGCGCGGACCAGGTGTTGGTTTTGTGCCCCTACATGTTGCTGTAGGTGCTGAAGAGCGTAGTGCGATCCTTGAGACAGCCCATCTAGCCCAGATGGGTGTATGTGGCCCTGAGGAATGTGGCCGTTGGACAGAAGAGTTGAGGAAGGTAGAGAGTGGTATGGCGAAAACCGGTGAAGAGGATTGGACAACATCCTGAGGCTTTCTTTGAACGCTTTTCGCGTCGACACTGATGTGAGAAGGTGATCAAGATGAGAAAATCGAGTTGGAGATGTCTACAGCAAGAAAATGAACCATCTGCGAGGCCTTGATCGAGACCCCGCGATTCTAGGAGTGTTGAGTGCCGGTCAGAATCGAAGCCACGTCTGCAAGTCAACAGGTCCAGAGGAGCCTTTGCCAGTGAGGCCAAGATAGTAGTCTCCGGTATATCAATACGAGAAGGCGGCACCCTGTAGAAGGAGGCGCGTCAGCGGCACATATGCAAGTCTCAACAACGGAACGAGGAGCATACAGCCAGCTTGTCTGGGGCTAGATGCTGGTGCGGGAAGAGTGTGACTGGGCTGATGGGTGGGTACCAGTACTGCCGAAGACGATGTCCAGAGACTTATGAGCCAAGCAAGCAGCCACTAATTCCGGATGGAGAGAGCCGGAATGTCAAGGGGAGGTAAGGGCCGCGGCCCAGATGACAGGGGGCAGGTGGAACAGGCTGCTGGATCTAGAGAGAAGAGGGAGTACTATAAGAGGCGAATCTATACTTACCGAAGGTTTCCAGGTGGAAGCCGAGGATCACGTTGGTGTACCAGAGTTTGGGCAAGGTGGCATGAGGTGTCAGTGACACAGACTCGGAATCTTGGTCACCTACTGCCACAGGTTTCGTCTTCGATAGGTATTTTATATAGTCATTCCCGTGATGCTGTTGGGTCTCCGAGTCTCCTAGCACCGCAGGCTGGGGCCACGAAGCCAGTGATTACCAGCTGAAGGCTCAGAGGACCCGTAAACAGAGACTTGGCAGCGTGCTCGAACAGGTCAGGGGCAAAGACCCGAGTATTGGTCCTTAAGAAGCAGCGAGTTGGTCTCGATTCTGGCACCTCGGGACAAGACCTGTAGCAACAACCTGGGGGGCTCGTCGTGTACACGCCGCCGTACAGCTCTCGAGAAGTCGAGAAGAGTCCTCTGCGCACGAACATAAGCGACCCAAACTGATGGTGCCCCGGATGACCTGACCGGTGTCGGATTTGCGAGGATATTGACGAAGCAATCTATGGTATGCGGGACGACGGAAGGGCAACTATGCATTGAGACCAGGAAAGATTGGCGTTACGGCGACGGGGTGTGGGCTGTGGGCTGTTCACGGGGTAGCTGGCATATCGAAGAGAGGAAATGTGAAGCAGAGTAGGTAAATAAGCTATGTCAGAGGCGCGTGAAAGGAATTATGAGTGGCCCGCAGGGTGCGCACAGTATGGTTCGCCGCCTTGGGGAACCAGCGATCTAAGCTGGATGGACGATAGTACAGGACCAAGGAGGACCACAAGCGCCGCGTACAGTACAAGCAGGCATATGTGGGCAGAATTTCCTCGGGCCAAAAGCGAAGCAGAAGTCGAGCCGGGATATGTTGGATGGGGGCGGTGGGTGTGGACTGGGAAGAGAACGGGTACCTGGGGTAGATCAAGCCCAGGACTACCTGGGCTGATCTCCTTATGACTTTCCCTCTACGGGCAATGGGCCTGGAGGAGGGGGCAGAAGATTGCTGCTCACGCGATGGCCCACGCCTACGTACAGCATGCGCTGGTCAAGCGAGCCTTGCATGCACAGAGCTATGGGCAGGTCCTGCTGCATGGTGGAAGCACCGCAGGTCTCGCCTATTCCATTCTGATCTGTGCCGCCCTGCCCTGCCCTGCCCTATTGTGCTGTGATGGTCAGCGTCGTGCTGTCCTGCGCCAACGGGTAAACAAGGGCTCGAACCGGGGGCTCGAAGACGCGACGAGGAACCTGACAGCGATTGGAAGGCCGGGGTCTGGCGGGTCTGGGGTGCCTAGACAGACAGTGTCCAGTCTGCCTGTCTGCCAGGCCCTACCAGCACCAAAGGAGACAAGGTCTTGTGCAGGTCGAGTCCGGAGTGGAGCGATGCTGCAGGTGCTCGAGTCCTGTGTTGAGATGCGGCAGACTGCACGAATTAGGCGTAGCTGTCCGTACGGTATGCTGTGTACTGTTCCTGTAGTGTGCATACAGAGGCGGTACGCAGTAGTGGCCAGCAAGTTGCCGATACTTTGGGTGTACCAGCCACACACGCGCTGCATAGTGGACAGCCGATGTCGACGTCCCGTAGCCAGGCGACCTGACAGGGGACCTGACAGGCGACTCCAGACGTCGGCCTCATCAACGCGCAGTCTGTTCGCCAACGGCTGCAAGGTTGCCGGGGCATTGCATGAGAACCCTAGTTTTGGGACGAACGGGACTTGTCGGCCCCATCATCCTTCATCACTCATGCCTCGTCAGAAATGCTGGACTGCATGGTCGTTCAAAACAGCCATGATGTGATGGCAGCAGACACAAACAATGCATTGTTGCTGTTCTCCTCGGCCAGTCGCTGTGCTGCGTGTCGCTTGGCACAGCCCATCGCATGTGAGGAGAAAGGAGGGTGGAGGCCAGAGGAAGGAGGGTGGACCACGATGCTACTCAGGGATCTCCACAAAATAGGGCCGGGTGACACACCCTTCTCCTCCTCCCTCTTCCCACTCCTTGTCTGCTTGTCCAGGCAGGCCGGGCTGGCCTGGCTGGCTGGCTGGATAGCTCCGGCGGGGGTACTGCATGCAAGCTCCCAGGCACTCAGGCACTGGGGTACTTCGGTACCTCGGTACCTCCCCAGGTACTGTGTAGCCCAGACAGCATGTACACTACTGGCTCCTGGCTCAAATCTGACTCCGCGGACCATCTGAGCAACTGGCCCCTTTCGGCCCTCGCGTCCGCTTGGTGTTACACCGCCTGGCTCCCGCTCGCCCCGACAAGCAAAGCGGAGCCTTCCCCAGCCCCTTCTCAGCGGGAAGAGCGCGTGGCTGGGCCATACATTCTTTGGCTCTGACCCAAATACGGCAATGAAGACAAGCAGATCCGCCCGGGAGACAAGGTCTTCCGTGTCAGGGGTCTCCAGCCAATTCGACCAGATCTGAACAGACTCTACCGAAATTGGTCATGCCTCATCTGCTCACGAGAAGGGCGCCGGAGCCAATGTGAAGGGCATATCTGAACGTCCAGGGTGACGTACTCTCCTGGCTGCTGCCTCTAGTGTCAGATGTCGGATTCATCGCCGCCGCTAACCCTGCGTCGTGCTTGACTGCAACCGCAGATTATCGTGGTCAGTCAACCACCTAGACGACGATACATCGCTCGTTCACGGCTGCGAAGCAAGTGCATACTTCAATATGTCACACGGCCTTTGACGTTAAGTGACGTCTAACTAAGGGTCCCTCGGTCATTTAAGTGTCTCCTGGAAGTGTCCAGAGCGGCGGTGGAAGTCCTAGAGCGGATGTGAGGACATCCAGAGGGCAGGGTCCCGATCCATTACACCAGATACACTTATTGATGTAGGTGTACGCTACATGTACATCCACGTACACTCCACTGGAACAATTTTACACGTCAATACACTCAATTTCAGACCTCCATTGATGTAATTGATGTATCTAGGTGTATCTAGGGTCGAGTTTTTGCCCAGAAGTGAGGCTATTCCCAGCCTTCCGAAAGGTTGACGTTGGGCCATATTTTGGTGTTTTGGAGGGGGTTGGACCCCACCACTGCCACCACTGCCACCACTGCCACATCCCCACTGTTAACGAATATCAGAGACGCGTGGCTTCCAAAAAGCGCCTTGAAATCTTGCCCGCATACAACTTTTCCGCACACCACACCATATCTCCCACAAGTCCATTATATCAACCTTTCGAAATCGCCGTTTGCGACTCCCCGAATGAGACTATCGTGACTTCCGATGTCTTCTCCGCCTCCGAATTATTACCTCCGTCGCCGTCGCCTTCTGCGTCGACCGATATCTTCGAATCTCCTGTGCCGCCCCTTTCTTCAACGATATCTGGGCCCGCGAAGTCTCCTGACGAGGCCATCTATCACGAACGCCTATTCCGCCATTTCCACGGGTATATCTGGACGGAGAAGGTTAAGGATACCCTCTCTTGGGCGTGGGACTACGGGTACGATATCCAGAACATGAAAAAGCGCATCTGGGTCTGTCACCAGTGTATTATACAGAATAACCCCAAGCCGAGGAGTATAGCCTGGAAAGGACTGCAAAACGCCATGGATCACCTATTTGAAAGCCATCGTATTCGAGCGCCCGAAGGCAAGACGAAGTCCCAGAAGCAAATACATTCTGAGCGCAACAGTCAACAGCCAGCAGTTGCCACTATCTCAGGCGGAGTGGGATCTATGGAGACGACGGGGTCCTGTTGGCAAGTTACATAATATTGTAGTTGATATCCACAGAAGCGACAGGCTGACGAACCTTCTTCGGGATATTCAACTAGCTGATATTGTAACATCTCCAACGCTTCAAGGTCGCAATCGGAAGCCTCTCTCGGTGGTGGTCGACAACGATACGCGGTGGCTCTCCCAACTCTATATGATCCGGCGCGCCTTAGATCTCCGCGATTGTCTTGATATCCTCGTCATCAAATACAAGGCGCAATTCACGGAGGAGAATATTTCGAAGCGCACGCATCAACTCAAGAAGTCGGCTACGTTGCCGCGAATTTGCCAGGCCGAGAACCTCCTTACCAGCCGAGACTGGGAGGCGCTCCAGCACATCCACACCTTCCTGAAATTCTATGAGGACGCGATTAAAGTCCTGGAAGGTGACGGCATCGCGAGAAAGAGAAAGTGCGACTTCACCGGCTCGTACGGTGACGTATGGGATGTGATCCAGGGGTTCGAGTTCCTGTTGAACAAGTTGGAGGATGGGAAGATCACGGCGGAGAGTTTTCCCGACCCGGAACGCTTCAAGGTCGGCATCAATAACGCGTGGATGAAGCTGGATAGTTATTACAATATGTTGGATGAGACTCCTATATATTACACTGCGCTGGCGCTCCATCCAGCTTTCCGTTGGAGGTGGTTCGAGAAGCAGTGGAAGTCCCGGCCCAGTTGGGTGAACAATGCCAAGAGGAAGGTTCAGGAAGTGTGGGATTGTGAGTATCGTGACCACGAAGATGAGTTGACGCCGGCGGCGCCGGAGAGAGACTCTTTCGAAGAGCCGCCTCCGAAGAGACAGCGGCTCTATCTCAACAGCTTCCAGGAATTCAGTGAGAGCGGCAGAGAGCGACCTATATCACGAGACTCCAGCGATGACAATAACGCCTTCGAGTTTGACGACGAATACGAAGTGTGGCAACAGACGAGAGAAAAGACGGACCGTATGGTCACCGATCCGATTGCATACTGGCACGAGAAGAGACTCCGATATCCGCGCCTCTCCCGAATGGCTCTCGATTTTCTTACGATACAGTCGATGTCAGCGGAGTGTGAGCGTCTCTTTTCTGGGGCAGGGCGTATGGTGACGCCATGCAGAAACAGACTGGACGCGCGTACCATCTCGATGGCCCAAGTATTGCGGAGTTGGCTGAGGGCAGGGCTGATCGACGAGCTGGACCCGTTGTTTTTACCCGTATGCGAAGAAAAGGAACGTTCACAACTCGTCACCGCGGGCGACGGCGACGAGAAGGGCGACGGCGACGAGAAGGGCGACGGCGACGAGAAGGGCGACGGCGACAAGAAGGGCGACGGCGACGAGAAGGGCGACGGCGAGGTTCACGATAAAAGCAGTGCGTGGTTGCGTGGCTGAATAAGGGCTGCAGTTGTAATTGGTGGAGTTGTATCAACCTCCAGAAAACGAAGTCGTGATACTAAGACCATACAATTTCAGCCTTCATCCTTTTCCTATTCTAGAATAGCGTCGCTATGTCCACGGTGTACATACACTCCATTTGACCCTTATATTGATCAATCTACTACACTCCACGCGCTCGGATTGGTGGACCTACACCTCCACTCCATATACGCAATTCGTGGAGTTGATGGAGTTGATCGGAACCCTGGTTTCATTGTCTAAAACATCGCAAGACCTGTTAATTGGCCCGCGGCTATGAGCACTGGCCCACGACCTCCTGATATTCTGGAATTCAAACCTTTACAATACGCCAGACTAAGTCTCATACAAGGCATATTTGTCGAGCGGTTGGAGGGCATAGTCGGGGCTAAAACCTGCCTCCTCCGTCGTGGGTTAGAGGAAGGCCCGCCAGCCTGGGACCATTCTCTCTGTCGCTAAGGGAAAGTTCCCGTCAACGTCATCACGGAAACCCAATAACTATATGTGAAATTAAATCCTACAGCATTCCCCGAGACGTCAGTTTAATGATAATAGAACATATGACACTGGAAGACGTATTGGAATGCCTTTTGAGCACATTCCTTAATGTCGGCTGTTTTCTGCGTCGGGATCGATCTGGCGCGACAAATTCCCAGATGGCCCTAACTGCGGGTGAAAAATACAGCATGTCTTAAAATTTCAGCCAGATTAGAAGCACATTTTAGGCCTAAGCTGTTTAGGATTAATTTAAAGTACACGTAAAAACTTTGAGATTATAAGATCCCTAAAAATGCTACGTTTGGAATTAAATTGGGTAATTATTTCTTCTCCTCACGCCTATATATATTGTCATTACACATGCTGCCTCCATGCCAGCTCAAGTGAGCAGCGCATCAGCCCTTATAGGCCCATCAGCAAGTCCTGCCCAAAAGGCCACACCAACGTCGTTGGGATTGTGTACCAAGGCGTACAAAATGTCCACGCCCTCAAGGACTGGGAATGGACAGATACAGTCCGTATCCGCCGCATAATACCCATTATCCGATTAACTTATCATCTCAGTCCTCTCTTTTAGAGCCGAAACATTCGCATCACAACCAAGTGTGTCCCCACCTCCATATTCACGTCTCCCGTGTAGCCTACATGACCCTGACCGACAGGCGCAAAGGCCACGGCGGTCTCGTTCTGATTGACGCGTTCGGGGCTAAATACCGCCGACTGTGTGACTGAATCCTCCGTGGACAGATACCAAGAGTGCTCGCGCTTCACTTTCCTCAAGCACAAGGCCTTCTGGCTGTACACCTTTGGCAGCGCCGCCACCTGGCCCCTCAGCGTCGAAGCAGACTCGTTGAGCGTAAGGTCCGTGCGGTGGTAGGACGCCGGCTCCCACGGCAGATCCCACACCTTCTTCCAAAAGTCCGTCATCTCGTCCATGCGCATGTTGCTCGAGAAGCAGTAGCTCATGACGACGGTGCCGCCGGCCCGGGCGTATTCCACCACGCGAGTCAGGAGCTCCTTGCTGGCGGGCCGTGCCACACCCGGGTCTGTGACGAGGATCCCGTCGGGCGGGGATGAGGCATTCTTGTCAAGGTAACTGAGAGCATCTTTGGCTGTACGGGCGCGCTGGAGGTCGGCGTGCTTCAGAAGGTCTTCAAGACCGGCGCCGAAGCTGTCGGGGTCGTCGCATATGTCTTGCATCCATTGTTCGCCCATGGAGAGAACGAGGATAACTGGCTTTGTGGGTGTTGCCATCTTGTTCCAGGACGAAATTTTCCGCGGTGAATGATTGTTCCCCGAGTGATGTATCCTTGACCAAAACAATGGGAGATATTTCTACAACTATTCTCGGTGAAGAAATCTCGGTGAGTTGCAGACGCAGTTGAGATCGATGGGAAAGTTTCGGTGGGCTGTTCTGTCCTCTGAAGAGCGCGACGAGGGCATACTACAATATAGCGATGAGGGGCTGTTTTAAGGGTGGTTGGTTGATCCGTTTGCTCGGTGATTATCTAAGCAATCGAACGACGAATGCTCTCCCTTACAAACGGAACCATGGAACCCGACGATATCAGGGTTAGGGTTACTGACGCACCTGCAGGCGTGGACCTACAGGATCGCTCGTCGATCCCATCGATGACAAGGTGGACCGCAACAATCGCTCAGCTGTCCCAGCGGTCCAACACCAGGGAAGGCTGAAGAGACGGACATATAAGGACGCTATCACTACCACAGTAGATAGCTTTCATAGAACAGACTCTTCAGTCGTCAATCTCAGTATTTAGTCCAACACCTGAATAGCTATGCTCAACCGGACGCAAGTGCGGGCGGCGCTGTGTCCGGCACAGGCGCTCCAGTCGATCGACCCGCTCGCTTTTGCCTATACCGTGAGCCGGAGCGTACTCATCACGACCATGCCTTCAGGGATGTTCAAGGCAAACCAGTGGCGGCGGCAATCTGCACCTCTATCTGTTGGAATTCATACCCGATGCCACTTTAAAGCAACTCCGACCTCAGCAGCGCGAGTGGAGTGGATGATTACTAAGCGTCTACCTCTATCTACCTGAGGCCTTGGTAGATAGATGTAGATAGATTCGCCAGCCTGGTCCAGACTGGGGTTTTAATGCTAGGAACAGGCTTCCAAATACAATCTTGCTGCCTTCCCTTATCACATGAAGCCAACTATAATAACGAGCAGGGCCAGGACGTTTATAGATCACAATTTTTATACAGCGATGCTGAGCCGCAACACGGGTAGACTACGGCAACATAATAGCCTTCCCTGGCCAGCTGTGTGGGCAAGCCTCTATGGGTTGACACCAAGATGATGCACACAAGCGTAATTAGGGCTAATTAAGTACGTTCAGCGACGAAGTCAAAGTCTATGTAAATCGCTCGACCCGTCGCTCGAGAAGTCGCTTGGGTAATCGGCTTCCTCGCCAGTACCCCCACAGTAGATTGAACTCTGCGTTTCCTTGGTGTTGACACTGTCGCCGTCGTCGCTGTCGTCAACGTTGTCAGCCGTTAGGTCTACGTAGGGTAGGCGGTTGATAGTCTGCCGGCCCCCTGTCCGCTGCCTCTTAGCTGGTTGCCTTGAGCTTAAGGGTAAACCCATAAGCGCTGCCGGCGCCGACGACGCCGGCCTAGACCGTCGCTTCGCTCTTACTGGCCGTCGGTCCTCTTTCTCTAGCGACCGGAGGGTTGTATCGTTGTGCTCCTACGCTGAATTTACCCTCTGTATTAACGCTGTTGTTGCCCTTGTCTTATCACCAACCTTGCTGCCTAAACTCATAGTTGTAGAGGATGTCAACTTGCCTATTATGGCGTGGGTATGCGCTGCGAAGAGGCTATCTTTACCTGTTGCAAACGTCGCCATCTTATGAGGCTGTCCCTTTGTTGCTGTGACCTTCTTCGGCGAGAGGATTAAGAGGAGTGGGTTCTAAATCGAGAGGTTACAATCTAACCAGTATATCTTGTGAATGTTAGCCTTCTCGAGGGGTTGGCCTGCCTCCAGCTTATCGGCTAGTCGGCTTACGCAAATAAAGCCATACTGAGTGTAGGTAGGGTAGGTATAAGTAGAGGCTTTGTATAGCTGTGAGACCTTCTTCTCTACCATCTTTAACGCTTGACTGTAGGTCTTCTCGAGAAGGTTGAGGGTAACCTATGATACTTGGAAGGGAAGCCTTCTGAGCTACTCTTCCCCATTAAACCTCTATAATGAGGATATCTTCTGGTAGGCTTCTTCTAAAAGATTCCTCGATCCAAAGCCGTAGAACAATGTATACTATGTCTTCAGCCAAGGGGAGTATTGATACCATGCAGTGATGTTATTGGATTGGATTGGAGCTGGATCCGAGCCTCGATCCAATCCAGTCCAGACGTGGGGACAGGCAGCCTCCAGGATATCCAGAACCGATCCAGTTCATATTTTTACCCTTTTGGGACAATCAATGAGCCGCTGAATAAGCAGACTTGGAGTAGAACTGTTCTTGTCCTTGGGTTATGACACCACCTAACTACGGAGCTCATGTTCTCTAGCAACTTGCGTCTCCAGTATGTTCTTCTCGCTTCCATCATCTTCGCCGCCTTCCTCTCCCTCACCCAGCCCATCCGCCCCAACTGTACTCCCTGCCTCACCCTCCATCAAACCGATGGCAGAGTCATCAAATGCCTTCTGCTCCGGGCGACCATACCAAGCTCGTAAGCACTCGCTGGCTTCAATGACGTCCATCCGGAGCCGTGAGCGATGATTTGGTGTTTCGATTCCAGGTGGTTTAAGGTAGTACAATTGCCCTTGCCGGAAATAGGAAGTCCCTGTTGGCGCTGCTGCTGTTCGCACAGATAACAGTACCAGAACGTCTTCGTCGGGTCCTGCTTGAGTTGTATGTCTTCACCATACTGCCAGACGACTGATGTCCTTTTCTTGGTGTGCTTTTGGGACTTTGCCACAACAGAGTAGCGTACATATTGCTTCCCATTCAGCTTGAATTCGTCGGGTTCGATCAGGGTTCCGTCGGGGTCGTTTGGGCGAGGACTAATATATGTTGGAGCAAGAATAACTCTGTCAGAATCAGGACGGCGACCGCTGGCAGCACCGAAATAGCTGGAGATAGTGGCCATGGTGTAGCTGGTGAGTGGACTGTTCAGACACGTCTGCCACAGTAGAAGGACTGCTGAAGTCGCGAGCGACGCGTTTGCCTCCGTGCTTTTAATAGCGTAGCAATCTGCACGCGTTGGATGTTAACCCAATAGCGGAACGATAGTTCGCGCGTCGTGTCGTGGTCTGCGACGGCAGCTGCGACGGGAGACTCCTCATGACCACTCAATTAGGCTTAGCTCTTGCCTTATCAGGTTAGACCATTGGAGCTCCAGGAGCTGGTTGCCAATCAATCCAATCCAGTCCAAATCTTCGAGAAACCCAAATCCAGTCCAGCCATTTTCCGACAAATCCAGTCCAATCCAAATTGCCTCCAATCCAATAACATCACTGGCAACGCGGAGTTTCAGTTGCATGTGACACAGTACTCCAAAAAAAATATATACAAAGCGGTGATTTTGGGATGTTGTCGCTTGCGTGCAGTGTTTAAGGGCAGCTTGGGTGGGTCGATGGCTTTTCTGCGGTATTTTGTAGTTTTTTAAAGCAGATGTGGTTTGCGGTGGTGAAATAAGTTTTGAAGTTCAACAATCGTGCAGTACTTTCGGCGGTTGAAACGAACGTATTTCGTTTCTCAAAAGTACACATTGTAATTAGAGACAGTAGATAAAGATTAGGCAAGGAACAACTGGCGGAGAAAATAGACCAGCTCTTGTCACTGATCGATACAGTACTGTATGTGTGGCGGTAAGATGGTCGAATCTTCAGCCAAACGCCGTCGTGCATATATGCGTGCATATCGCTACCTTTACATGGGCAGGTCTTTTCGTTGTTGGGAATGTCTCTCTCTGGGGGTTATGCATCTAGCAAGGCAGTCAATCTGAGAAAACCACGGTTATATGAATTTCGTTATGGAGTATAAAGGGTAAAATACAGAGTTATCTCCCGGAACTACTTGGGTTCTTTCTCTACCTGGATCGAGTCTCTCTTAACGTTTTATTCTATGTCTCAGCACCATGCATGACAGAGATTTGGCCTAGTTGTCGCTGATTATTAACTTGTGCTCTGTGGTCGGGTGAAGATGCATTCGAAATTTCGTAGCACTTTGTCTGAAGGTTCATCGTGTGGCATTGTGCAATATCTTTTCCACAAAATGCGCACAAATATTAGCCGTCTGCACGTGGCCCACGGGGAGGACCATCTCTATAGCATTACCCGAGATAACAGCTTAAATAATAATACATTTCTTGTTGGAATAGCACCTGGTTGGATCGCACGTAGTTCGATAGGTTGGGCACCGAGCAGAAAGAGCACTATAACACGCTCCAGGAACTAACCTTGGCGCACTGTTATGACTTGGACATGTTGGCAGCCAATCAGGAACAGATGTATCAGTTCTACATACGGCATGGGATACCCGCAGGCGTTGCCTGGCGTTATGTCTGCGATATCAAGTCGTTCTTAGCACAGCGAGAGATGAGATAAAGCATGTGAGAAAAAGGCGCCATGAGTTCAATTGAATCCTCACCTAAGGCTCAACCTCAATCTGTGCCATTCTGAAGTGCCCCCTAGCTATCTTCTTATCCTCTCCCACAATCCTGACCTGCATTTGGAGATATGATTTAAAGTCTGCTTGGATGAGATCTGCATCCTCCCGGGACCTCTTCCTGATGCGATTCTTTACCGAGCCGAATAAGTACTCGATCGGGCTCAAATCTGGTGAGTACGGGACTTGATATTCAATAATCACCCCAGCCCGTGTGAATAAATCCCCCACCCCCAGGGAGAAGAAATCGAACGAGGCGTTGTCCATAAAAATGATGGACCTTGGCTCGGGATATCTACCACAGAAAGGCAGCAGCCTCTTGAGGAAACCCTCAAACACCTCAATGTTTGTGTTCTCTTCATACGCCTCGCAATAGATCACTCCATCAATGGTGTATGCCGGCAGCACCTGGACTCTCTTCTCACGGTGGAAGCGCTTGATCTGCACCGGAGTTACGCCCTTTGGGGCATAACCTCGTCCCAGAATGGCAAGACCACGATCGCTTCCGCTTTCGTCAATAAAGATCATTTGGTCAGGCCTATAATGCGACCGCCGTTCGATATAATCGTCGCACAGGTCTTGTTTACGTTCTTTAGCAACATTTTGAGTGACCTTCTTCGTCCAGCCGGCTCGTTTTAACGCTCTACCGATAGTGTGTCGGGATAACTTAGTGTGGTATTGCTTATAGAGAAAATAAGCCATATCTTGCTGACTCATGCAAGGATTGTTTTTAAGCTGATTCTTCAAAGCCAGCCACATGTTCTCAGTCAACGATCTAGGCCGACCCTTAGCCATATGTGGGGGATCAATCGTGCCATATCGGAGTATGTTCGATCGCGCATTACGGACAGTTCGCGTGGTACAGCCGCCGACGGCGCGGGCTATCTCGTCGTCGGTGATAGCTTCCTAGCTCTTCAACTTGCTGACAATGATGCTTTGAAGCTCGTTCCGCTGGATCTCGGACAATCTGGGTGCCATTTTCAAAGGCCACCAGTCGTAGTAAGTCGGTGATACCGACGAGACCAGGCAGCCATCACGTGCGCCAGGAAGCGGAATGACGGGGCAGGGAGCGGCGGAACATTATTCCGAGCGAATCCATCCTCATGGTTTAGGTTTGCGCCAGACTACTGCAGCTATTCGAGCCACGGAGTTGCGACATGCCCATGAGTTCGATTAGGGCTGTGAATGTTGGAGTTGCCACTCAGCCTCTAGTTACCAACAACGACTTCACTTGGAAATTGAAGACATCGATATCTTGACAAAGAACAGAAGCATTGAGTTACTGTACGACCATAATGTTGTTACACATCGATGGCGAGCTTGTGACGTGTGATTGGTCCAGCAGGCGCTGCTAATGCAGTCAGCCTGCATGGCCATGCCCTCACCCCCTCAACAAGAAGGCATCCCCAGTCCAGCTGAACAACCACACACACAACCTGCCTTCAGAATCCATCAACCACTTTCAGCCCTGAAAGGCTTGTTGACGTTATGGCATCTTCGAATCTCATCAAGCGCCTAAAGGACTCCTTGCGACACAGAAACAGCAATGCCAGTGATGGGCGACGTGCTCAGACACCTGTGCCACCTGAAGGTGCCAGCTCCTCAGTCGCTGATGTGTCCCAAAGCTCGCCGTCTCCCAACCATCTAGGGACCCCACACTCTAGGACGGAGCAACCTCAAGCTGCCGGATCGATCGCCTCTGCCACGCCCGATCAAGCTCCGAGTTCAACAGTGCCTCCCGCCCCGCCGTCCCCTCAAACGACAACATTACGACGTGACGCTGGGTGGTCGCTATGGACCCGTGCCTACGAGGGTCTCTGCGAGAAGGACAGGCCACTGGTGGACCAATATGAGAAACTGCTTTCAAAGGAGCTACCGAAAGATGGTATATCTTTATTATAGCCCTATCTTGTATATTTCAGCTGACAGTCTCCCAGCCACCGGCACCACTGCTTCACAGGATACAACCGGCCAGGTTGAGACCTTAGGCCTTGCTAAAAACCGCATCAGCACCGACCCCGATACCCGCCAGGCCCAACTCAAGAAGATCACCGACAATGGCATACGCCGAGCCGAGGAGAAGCAGATCGAATATACTGTATTCGGCCACAACTTTGTTCTAAGGGACCAGGTCTCACAAGCAGCTCACTTTATCAAAAATGTGAAGGGCCTTGTTGACGAGGCTGTCAAGGTGTCCCCTGAGGCATCCCTTGCCTGGGCCGGCGTCTGTGTTCTCCTCCCGGTCTTCACAAACCAGAGTGCAGCAGAGCAAGCTAACAGTGACGGATTGACATATGTTACCTCTCGCATCCGCTTCTACGTCGAGCTTGAACATCTCCTTTGGCCCGAGAATCTTGAGACTCGGGGTTCAATGGAGGAGTTTGAGAGCCATCTCATCGACCTATACCAGCACATCCTTGAATTCCAGATCAAGACCGTTCGACGATTCTATCAGAGTTGGCTTGCTAAAGCGGGTCGAGATGCGATCCGCCTTGATGATTGGGCAGGAATGGTTTCCAAGATTCAGGAAAAGGAACAGATTGTGCAAGGTGAATCAAACATGATGAACACCATTGCTTCCCGGAACAGACTAGGAAACATTCATAGGGCAGCAGAAGAACAAGGTGGAATCCTACGCGCCTTACTATCAGTTGGAAGGGAGCAGCTGCAGATTTCTACACAGCACAGAGACATTTCATCTCAGCAGCTCGCTGAAAACATACGCACAAAGCACGTCTTGTCTTCCAAATTCGCAGGCTTGCGCTAACAATCAGATAGCCGAATTCTCGAGGATCGCCCCATAGACCTTCCTATCGTTCACGAAGCGCGATACGACAGTGCAGACGTTCAAGGCAGCCCAAAGTGCGATGAGGGCACTCGAATTCGCATCCAGCAAACAATCACCCAATGGGCAGATAACCCGTCCGCCGAACCTCTCTTTTGGCTTGGGGGCCCTGCAGGGACCGGCAAGTCCACCATCGCACGCACTGTGGCCGATGCTTTTCACGGTAAAAAGCGACTGGCTGCTGGCTACTTCTTCAAGAGGGGGGAGCAGGGCCGCAATGACACCAGCCGACTGTTTCCCACCCTTGCCATGCAGCTGGCTGAGGCGGATCCTTCCTTCAAGGGCTGTCTTCGGAAATCCCTTGACAATCTTGGTCAAGAGGCAGTAGAAAAGAAGGCTCTTGAATTCCAATTCGAAAAGCTCCTATGGCTCCCTATGACAGGTCTTCCCTCTACCGACACACGCCAACTGCCAAGGGTGATCGTTATCGACGCATTGGACGAGTGTGAGCGCCCTGAACACCTCTCACAGGTTCTGGCCCTGGCATCTAAGCTCTGTACTGTTAATACGGTATGCTTGCGCGTATTGCTCACAAGCAGGGCTACCCCTGACATCGTGGATGCTCGCCGGGAGATTTGCTATCGAAATCTGGACCTCACAGAGGAGCGCCGAGAGGAAACGCGAACTGATATTGCTACCTTTCTCAATCAGAGATTCACCAGCATTAGAATGAAGTGGGATATACGGGAGGCCTGGCCAGAACATGGGCAACTAACTCGCCTAATAGATTTATCAACAACTCCCTCACCTCTGTTTATTTATGCAGCAACTCTGTGTCGCTTCATCGATGAGGAAAGGGAGGATCCAATAGAGCAATTGGATCTCTGGCTTCAGCAATGCGACAGCAACACACCTCAACTAGATCAGATCTATCAGCCAATCCTACACTATGTGCTGTTCGGCAGCTACAACACGCTTGAGAAACCAAAACCATTGGCTGAAAATCATCGGGCGGAATTTTTCGATGTCCTAGGGGCTGTTGTCCTCGTCGCTACTCCTCTCTCCTGCCAAGCAATCGCATCCCTCCTCAGCATACCAACACGTCGAGTCAACTTGCGGCTACGAAATCTGCATGCGGTCCTGAACGCTCCTAAGAATCTTGTTTCCCCCATACGACTCCTCCATAAGTCATTCAGCGACTTCCTTCTCAGCCAAGAAGACTCTAGGTCTACCGGTTACCGACTAAACGCCGAAGAAACACACGCTATGCTAGCAACAAAATGCATTCAGCGCATGCAAAAGGGACTGAAACAGGACATTTGCAACATTCAAAAGCTGGGTGCGTCCAGAGACGACATCGACCAAAAGGACATAGATGGCAACATCCCTGCAGACCTCCGGTATGCCTGCCTCTACTGGGTTTACCACTTGCAGCGCAGCGGACGAGCGATGCATGATGACATTATTGCGTTTCTCTACGAGCACTTTCTTAACTGGCTCGAGGCTCTCTCACTTCTGGGAAGGCTTTCAGATGGCGCCCTAGCGCTAAGGGAGCTCCGTGAGATGATAGAGGTCAGTACAGTCTCGATCTGAAAGCATTCTTTGGCTAACTTATATGGCACTTTCCCAAGACGAACTCAGAGCTGGGTGACTTCCTCAAGGATGCTTCTAGGATTATCTCGAGCTTTGGATCAATCATTGAGCACGCGCCTCTCCAGACATACAGCACTCTGCTTTTATTCTCTCCCGTCCAAAGCCGAGTACGACAAAGGTTTTGGGAGCAACGGCTGCCGAGCCTCTCTACTGTTCAAGGCGTAAAGTCTCACTGGGACTCACACCAGCAAACGCTCGAGGGCCATGATGGCTGGGTTCGCTCAGTAGCCTTCTCGCCCGACGGCCAGACGCTGGCATCGGGGTCTGATGACGAGACGGTCCGGCTCTGGGACGTGGCCACGGGCGCCCAGAAGCAGATGCTCGAGGGCCATGATGGCCGGGTTAGCTCAGTAGCCTTCTTGCCCGACGGCCAGACGCTGGCATCGTGGTCTTGGGACAAGACGGTCCGGCTCTGGGACGTGGCCACGGGCGCCCAGAAGCAGACGCTCGAGGGCTTTACTCAAAGTCTCACGTTTAACCCATTACCCAGTACACAACTGGTTACTGATTTTGGAATAATCGACTTACTCACAGGTTCTCTAGCGAGTGAAGCACCCACCCCTAGGGAATCAACAGCACAGCTAGTTATTGACAGAATCGGCCTGAGCTATAACAAGACCTGGATTGTCAGAGGCAACAAGAGAATTATTTGGCTCCCTCCAGAATACAGACCAACGGTATCAGCTGTCAAAGACTCAATGCTCTGTATCGGATCTACTAAAGGCTATGTATGTTGGTTCACAAATCTGTAACGTGGTTTATCACCCAGCCGGTCATATCACCCAGCCGGTCACTTTTACTAACTCCACCAACTTTCGTCGACCCTAGCACCCACCTAGGGCAAAGGAATCAATAAAAGTTAGCACCAATTGGTGCCAACTGCTTCAAATTCTTTTTTTTGTATGAAGTTAGTCAATTTAGAGTTGTGGTGGGGTTGCAGTGCCAGTCTGAAAACTTAAAGTTTTGGTGGGCAGGTTTGTTTTTGGTGCAGATCGCGTCCCCATTTTTCGCGTCAATCTCGCATCACTCTACCTACTTAAATATTCAACACGCTAGAAATCAACAACCACAATGCCAATCTACTCTAAAGAAGAGAAAGTCCAACTAGCAGTTCAGGCAATCGAGAACTCTAAAAAAAACAAAAAAAAACCCTTAAGCGCACGTCAAGCTGCACAGATCTTCAACATCCCCCGCAGTACATTGTTAGACAGGATGAATAACCGACCACGTCGCGAAGAATTACGCGTCAACGACCATAAACTTGACCCAATCGAAGAGCAAACGCTTATTCGATATATCATTGATCAAGATGTCCGCGGATTCCCACTACGACTTTCTGGTGTGGAAGATATGGCCAACCTCTTACTAGCATCGCGTGATGGCAAGCCTGTGGGCAAGCACTGGGCTCGACGCTTTGTGGATGCACAACCTACCTTGAAGACTAGGTTTAATCGGCCTTATGACTACCAGAGGGCCCTCTGCGAAGATCCAGAGGTCATTGGGAACTGGTTCCGGCTACTCCGCAACATGATGGCCAAGTATGGGATCACAGATGACGACCTGTATAACTTCGACGAGACTGGCTTCATGATGGGCGTGATAACTGCAACATTGGTTGTTACACGTTCTGATCGACATGGAAAAGCTAAATCTATTCAACCTGGAAACCGGGAATGGGCAACAGCTATTGAATGTATCAATGCGAAGGGCTGGTGTATCCCGCCGTTCGTGATCGTCCAGGGCGCCTACCACCTCGCCAACTGGACAACGGAGTCTGGCTTCCCACCAAGCTGGATGATCAAGCCTACTCCAAATGGGTGGACAGATAACGAGACTGGTCTAGAATGGATTCGGCACTTCAACAAGCATACAGTTAAGCGGACCAAGGGCAAATACCGGATGCTTATCCTGGATGGACATGAAAGCCATGTATCAGCGGAGTTCGAGCAGTACTGCAAGGAGAACAACATTATCCCTATCAGCATGCCACCGCATTCATCTCATCTGCTCCAGCCATTGGACGTTGCATTATTTTCGCTATTGAAGCGTGCATATGGCGATGAGATCAACCTCTTCATCCGGGCCTCGATCAACCACATCACTAAGTCCGAGTTCTTCATTGCGTTTAAGGCAGCCCACGACAAGGTCTTTACGGAAGAAAACATGAAAGCTGGGTTCAGAGGGGCTGGTATTTCTCCATGGAACCCAGATTCTGTCATTTCCAAGCTGGATGTCCGCCTACAAACTCCAGTACAATCCCTCCCTGTGTCACCATCGAAATGGGAATCACAAACACCCTCCAATGCCCACCAGACTGTCCAGCAATCAAGTTTTATCAAGGGCAAGATCTCAGCCCATCAGGGCAGCTCCCCTACACCAATTATCCAGGCAATTGAGAAGTTTACAAAGGGTGCACAAGCAATGGCGCATCAGATTACTCTTTTGAATGATCGGGTCCGTACCCTTGAGAAGGCTAATATTGGGCTTGCCAAGCGCCGGAGAGCTAAAAGAAGTCGGGTACAGCTTGGAGGGGCACTTAGTATTGAGGATTCCCAGGCGATAATCGAGGAAAAACAGAAGGGGAAGCGGCCAGCTGGTGAAATGGCTGGTGGTGCTGAGGAGGCGGACCGCGGCGGACCGAGCAAACGACGATGTGGCAACTGCGGCGAGACTGGGCATAACGCAAGAACTTGTGAGAAAGATGTAGAAGAGCCTAGTCAGTCAGATTCTGAGTGTATAATAGTACATTTCTAAGCGGTCCGCGGCGGACCGCCCAATTAGTTGGTCTGGATGGTGTAGATTGAGGTTGATCCTGCATGTCTGAAATGCTCCATTTTGGTGGGGAAGCCGATTTTCCCACCAAAAGTCAGCCACTTTAGACTGGCACTGCAGTCACGCCAACCTCTCTAAATTGACCAAATCAATTGAAATTAAGTAATTGGGACTAGTTGGCACCAATTGGTGCTAACTTTTATTGATTCCTTTGCCCTAGGTGGGTGCTAGGGTCGACGAAAGTTGGTGGAGTTAGTAAAAGTGACCGGCTGGGTGATATGACCGGCTGGGTGATAAACCACGTTATGGGTAATCCTGGAAAACTTTAGGAGCGCAATTGCAAACATTACTTCCTATTAACCTTATTATTTTTCCTCATAGCGTGACATAAGCTGGGCCTGGGGGAGCAGATTACTCTAATAGATTCTACAGTGTTCTTTTCGTGATTATATTCCAAGGACTTATTACTTAGTCTGATGACATCACGTAGCAGGCGTTTTGAACACAGCTGCATGAACTAAGTCACTCGTCCATAACTCTGGGTGTACACAGTGCTAAATTTACAAACTTAGCACTGTGTGGGGCGCACTAAGAAACTTGAAGAGTGTTTGAAAAGAGGAAGCTGTTTATGCTCCAAACTGTATAAGACAAAGAAAATTGAAACTAGCTACATTGTCCTGTTCAACCGGTTGGACGATGGGTGATGCCCCTGACATATACTACTATAATTGGCTATTATTCCTCAGGCGGCCGCAAGGGGAAGTTCGTCTTTGACCCCTTTGCGCAGATGACAGCTGATGCTAAGGACCCTGGTTCTCCATCGAGGCCGCCCCGTACTTCCTCTCTGGGACAGGCTCCTGAGGTGTCCACGCGCGAGACCGATGACACTATAGACGTCATCACCAATGGGAAGAAAAGAGAGGCGGACAATAAGAGTGTTGGTGAAGGCAGTGACGGGCCTACTCCTGTAAAGCGATCAAAGCAGGGGAGCTTGCGGGGGAGGAAAAGACTTATGTAGTCATACTAGGACAGGCTGCTACTATGTATGTCAATTGCAGACCACCGTGATTACGGGCCCTGAGATGATTAAGATAAATCAATTTTAACTGAGTTTATATATGCCGGATAGCTATCTATTCTTTTTACACGTTCGCACGTTGTGCCCAGTCTTACCCCATTTATGACAGCACCGCAAACCCGGTCCGCGGCGGACCGGGTCCTCGACGCCACCACTGATTTCACTAGCCGGCCGCTTTCCATCGTCTTCTATATTAATCATACCCACGGGACTCTGCACAACGCGTGGTCCCCTTTTCTGTGCTTGTTCTCTCTCGCCTTGCTGACCCCTGGAAGATGCTTCATCAACACCTTCGAGGGCGGTATAAACCAAGTCTAAGGTCTTTTCCAGTTTGGCTAGAACCCCAGGATATTTTGAGCTCGACTGTGATGTAACCTCTGTCGAGTTGTAAAGTGCTTGAGAAACCTGGGATTTGGGTGAAGCTGGGGGCGTTGGTTCGCGTGTGAGGTTCCGTATTTCAAGAAGCTGGGAGACCAGTGGTTCTGGGCAAAACGGAAGTAAACCTGCCTTCTTGAATCCTGCCCGTATATTTTTTGGCGTTACGGTCTCCTTATGTGCGGCGTGGAAGGTGCGAAAGTACTCTGGTTTGTCGATGTGTGTTGTGCGGGCTCTTATAAGCGTTCTGATTCCTTGACCGTATGCATATCTCAGTGGGCCAAAACACCCAGAGTCAAGTGGCTGGAGTAGGTGCGAGTGATCAGCAGGTATGCAGACGGTGATGATCTTATGAGCCCTGCAATATCTCTCAAAATCGGCTGAGGGTTGGTGTTCGTGCCCATTGAATATCAACATGCGGAAGACCCCCTTTGTACGTGCTGTGGTGTGGTTCTGGAAATGTTCAATCCATTCCAGCACAGTGTCATTATCCGGCCACCCGTGTTTCGTAGTCTTAATAGCCCAGTCGCCAGGGACGCCGCCAATACTACGCCCTAACCGAGGACAGCCCTGCATACCTCGCAAGCCTCGTGCTCCATCCCGCATTTCGCTGGTCAACCGTCGTGTCACAATGGTCTGATCATCCGGATTGGTTGGCCAGAGGAAGTCTGGCCGTGCAAGAGCTATGGGAGGAGTACCGAAGCCTCCCGGTCGAGCAAGATACGATACCGGAGCATCCGACTGTTGCAAGGAAGACAACGGACCTGGATGACTTTATGACTTCAATTAGAAAACTCGGCGCCCAGCCTGCGCCTTCAGTGTGCTCCATGCGTGACGAGTACGCAGAATGGGTGGCCAGTACCGATCCGGGCGATTGTTTGGTAGACGACCCGATCCAGTATTGGCTTCTCCGCAGACGCCAATATCCACGCTTGTCGCGAATGGCAATCGATCTCTTTTCCATTCCGGCTATGTCTTCGGAGCCAGAGCGAATATTTAGCCTTGCCGGACAGATGGTCACAGCTCAGAGAGGCCGCCTCAAAGCGGATCTTATAGGAGCTGCTCAATGTCTTTCGTCGTGGGAGAAAAGTGGGGTTATCCAGATATCCAAATGAGATCCAAATCGATTCAAATCAAATCAAATCAAATCAAATCGATGATTTTACTATCCAAATCCAATCAAATTGGACCCCTGATTTGATTTGATTTATTTGTTTGCAAGTCTGATTAAAGGTGCGCCACCAGGTGCTCAAAAGGCTGCTAGCCAAGCAACCATTAATGATATTTTCGGTAGAGAGGACCAACGCCAGAAAGAACGAGATATTCAACAAGAAAAGGGTCTTGTCTCGGCTATTCAGCTTCCCGAATTTAACGAAGCCTGCGGCAGGCTTGTTGCCATCCAGAATCTTCCGCACACTCTCCTCGACTGGCCTGAGTTCTGGGCAGTTATCCTTTCCGTTAACTATATGGCAAAGGATATGATTAGAGCATGCCGCAAGGATGTGCCTCAGCTTCTCCGAAAGACGTTCTCTCTCCATAAGAAAGCGCTTGGGAAAAAGCTTCAAGACTCGCTCTCGTGGATCCATTTCTCCATCGACATGTGGACGGCTCCCTCAAAAACCGGCTACCAAGCTATTGTTGCCCACTGGGTTGGTGCAGAATCAATGCAAGCAGAAACAGCGCTCGTTTCCCTCCGCGAATTTAAGGGAACTCACGGCGGCGAGCAGCAAGCTGGGGTATTTCTCGAAGTTATTGAAGACTACGAAATCTGTTTAGAAAGAATTGGTTTCTTTACCCTTGATAACGCGGCTTCGAACGATACTATGCTTCGATTCATCGCCGAAAGGATCAACGAACTACGTCCTGGGCTGTTCGTCCCTCGTATCCGCCGGGTTCGTTGCAATGGGCACGTTATCAACCTCGCAGTCCAAGCATTCCTCTTCCGCGGGAAGAATCGAGCGTCTAGAGCCGATGAAGATGAGGCTGTCAGACTGGGACTGGCTCCGTCACGGTGGAGACCACCGCGGTAGAAATGACATCAATCGCTATGCCCGTTACAGTCATGGCCGGGAATAGGAGGATGTTTGGGGATATGGACTTCATGTTGATCTCGCTTTTGAATTAATATAGCAGGACGTAAGAAAATATCTGGTATCACGGTGTAATGAAAATTGGAACTTACCTAAAGTATAGGCAGATGATGGGAGGCAGACCTTAAATAGTTTTGATGTTAGGAGGCCTCGCGCATTAAGTAATTAATATTTGCGGCTGTTGAATGGCCTTTGCCATATGGCGATAGTACGTACGTACGTAGGGGTCTGTTGGTTGGTTCTGATTGTATTGCTTGCTTAGGGAAACGGGTGTACTATCGTACGAAGGGGAAGAGGCCACTCTTCCCCAGCCGGGCCCCCGGCTGACTAAGCACACCCAACCTATCGAACTACGTGCGATCCAACCAGGTGCTATTCCAACAGCGGCAGTGTTTAGGCAGTAGCCGAAATTGCAAAAGAGCCTTTATAAAGTGGAAAATCAAGGATCGACATCTTGGTGTGGTACTTTCGGACAAGTTCGTCCACGACGCTTTCTAACCTGTCATATTACGTTATCTCAATGTGTGCCTGTCTTTCATGAAGTTCATCGCTGGCAATGAGGCTGCTATAATTTACAACCAACACGCTTTTCCCTGGGCACTGGTTACGTTAATGCTCAACAATTCCCCCGACCAAGTGACAGACCCCTGCCGGAGGATTGGTCACTTCGAGGCCTCCTCTGGGCTGACAAGCTACTTCCATCTGACTGTATACCAGTGACAACGTCAATGATGAGCATCGAGACACATCAACGTTCGACGGTAACGTTCTTGAATTTGTCGAATAGTTCAAAGCCTGCTAGCTGTTCTGGCGCTGCTGTGATGTCCGTTGGACAGTGACCGTTGCGTTTAAAGTCGGTAAACCGATCTCTTGCTGGGCAACGTTGCGTCGTTGCCACGGATGTCCTCTTCAGTAAAAATGTATTCAAAGGTATCCGTTTAAACCAGTGATTTACCGGGAGATCTATACCCTTGCCTTACCAATTGGGATCGTGACGAGAGTATCATTCTCGCCGGATGTCGAAGCAGAATGTGTACAACGAATTTTAGATGTTATTACAATATGTCTTCGGCCTAGAGAAGTTGACGCGCGTTTTACCTAAGAAAAAGGCATTAACCCTTTGAATTTTGCATTACTTCCACGTACTAGAAAGAAAGAGAGAAAAAAAAATAAAAAATTTGGAACTTAAGTTAAGGGCAGGGTAACTAGGTTTTATGGACTGGCCCGCCGATGCGATGACCATTCCGATGAATGAGAAACTCCAATAGACGATTGGAATGAATAGCAGTTGCCAATAGGCTACTGACGGTTTGTTCCCGTAGCGAGTGAGGTCAGACTGTCAGAGACATTCCATTAGCATTCCTAGCGGGTCAGAACAACTTCAGAAGTTCATCCAACTTGCTATATTCAAGGCGAGCGTAGTCTTGCCACTGACTGCCACGTTTATGCTCATCACCCAGGCCCAACTCCTGGCGTTTCCAGATACGTTTGCACGCTGCGAGAAAATCGGCCCAACTCCGCCCGTCTTGACGGCCCAACCGAGCATCGCAAAGGCAGCTATTACAGCGCACACTGATTTGATCAAGAAGAGCCACTTCATCTTCCTGGGATTGATCAATAGCAGGGGAAATTGAACTGCACGATGTATTAGCTGGACCGCTTCGTGGCAGGACAATGACCAACTTGAATTTACCCACACATCCAAAAGACGAAGTAAGCAATCAATTTGTTACTTTGAATGCTCGAAGATAGGGCCAAGTTGTTTGGAAATTCTCTTAGACTCGGCCAAATTGATTCGAGCATGATGAGCATGCAGGAGGCGCCGATATATGTGTTTATGCTGCACATGTTATCAGCTCGTCAGGTCTTTGACCGCCTCATTTTTACTCTTGTAAGCCGGACTCCTACCCAAAGTAAATCAAACCTAGCACGAGGCGAGAAACCACAGCAAAGTACGAAAAGTAAAAGCCCGTCGACGCTCTCGATGCGATTGAGAAGGGAACATGGTGAGTGGAACCAATGGCACCATTCAGGGCCACAGTCATGGCGATAAGAACATTTCCAATGGCACTGTTAGGGAGATTAGCATTAGGTATTGACGAGATACCGGTGATCATCTGGACTGACATGGCTGCAGATGCTTCACGCCAGCTGAGTCCCAAGGCGAGAATTGACCCGGCCTGCTGCATCGTCCCCACGTTTGCGCCGTCGGCCAGCCACAACCAGAGGTAGTCGATTTCCTTCCATGTTCTCATATCAGGCGCCACCACATCGACGTCCTCGTTCGACCATCCATCCCGTGTTGCGAAGGATGCTCTTGGTGTCTCGAGCCTCCAGTAGTTCAGGCTCCACCAGGCCTTAGACTTGGGACCGCCTGACAGTATGAACGGAGTGCCCATTGTGGAGCATAGAAAAACACAGACTGAAGAGGATCGAGAATGACAGTTATATGCAATTAGTTTCGAGAGTCTGAACGCAGAATATGCTGCGTAGTGCAATTCGTGTCGTATCTGGATTGCTAAGACTCCCGAGGTCGTTGAACTGACCTATCTATTCCCCACCAAGTCGAGGTCGAGGAAGCTCGCCAATGCCGGCTCCGCCGAACCGGCAAGAACTTTGTGTAACTTCCACAAATCAACAAGCGCATCATCTCACTCTTCCTTTGACCTCACGTCACCTTGTATACCGCTGCTATCCAGCCGGATACTCAGGAAATGGCGCCTAACTTCGTTTCCCTGGGCATGGTCGTCCTCGATGAGCTTCGCTTCCCGCACGCACCGACTATGCATGACGTGACAGGGGGCTCCGGTGCCTTTAGCACCCTGGGTGCACGCTTGGTCGCCGGCAAGGAGCGATCACACGAGGTCGGATGTGTGATTATGGCTGGTGATGACTTTCCCGAGTCGAGCCTGGCCCAATTCAGGAGTTGGGGTATGGACTTGCTGGTGCCGAGAAAACTGGGGAGATTGTCTACCCGCGGATTGTTGGTATATGAGGACAAGCTGTTCGGGAGTGAGTCAGCTTTGCGTGTTTGAATTGCTTCTGTGAGTTGACTTGCCCCAGGGAAGACATTTCAGTACACAACAGAGCGGCTACAACCCACGCCGAGTGATCTGGCTGATCTGGCTTCATCATCTCTGCTGGGCTCTTCGGCTTTTCACCTCCTTGCGAGTCCGGATCTCGCCCGAGAGCAGATCCAACAGCTCCTCGGCCTCAGGCAAAGTAACGACATAGAAGCTCGTCCGCTTCTTGTCTGGGAGCCATTGCCAGGTTCCTGTAAATCAAACCTCAAGGGCGAGCATTTCGCCGCTGCGAAGCTGGTGGACGTTTACTCGCCGAATCATTTGGAGTTTCTGGCTCTCTTCGGAGATTCCGAACCCTCATCTGGAGACGTAAGACTCGACCGGAGATCAGTAGAGAGGTATGCTGAATCGCTGCTCGACTCTGGCGTTGGCCCAGATGGCAGAGGCGCTGTCATCGTCCGCGCTGGCGGGGATGGTTGCCTCGTTTCCTCAAATTCAATTCCCGAGCGCCATTACTGGCTTCCACCCTTTTACGACAACGACGACGCCGTCGTCGATGCAACTGGTGCCGGCAACACTTTCCTCGGGGCGCTTACCTTTGCCATCTCAGCCCGTAGATACAGCGTTGTCGAGGCTTCGGCTCTGGCTTCCGTGGCGGCCAGTTTCTCGCTTCAACAGATCGGGCTGCCCAGTCTTTCGTCGAGCTCGGAAAACGGAAGTCAAGAGTGTTGGAATGGAGATACATTCACCCGGCGATGCGGAGTGTATGAGCTCAAGATTGCGTTCGAACGCACCCTCAATTAGAGTTAATTACGACCTCGCAGTCAAGGACTCTTGTGACAGTAATTATCATTCACTCGTACTGCCGGCGTTGCAGACGATGCCACACCGCCTGCAAACGTATACTCGACGCTTACATCCCCGTTCCGACCTCAGAGTCCGAGAACCGCCTCAAACTCAGGTCCTCGATGCAGCGGCTCTGCAATTCGAAACATCTAACCGGGTCTTGTCCCAATCCACATTGCGAATACGACCACAACCCGCTCGAAGAAGACCTCATTCCCACTCTCGAGTGGCTCGCCAGGTCGTTGCCCTGCCCCCGACGCGACAAGTGCCGTAACGCGTCTTGCACGTCCGGCCACCTCTGCCAGAAGCATGACTGCAAGCACCGCGGCGGAAAGGGCTTCTGCAGATTCCCCCCAGCCTGCACTACGATGACCTTGGTGTTGATTGTTATGTATACGCTATATCGAACAGACAGTCCAACTCACAGCACGAGCGGTCTACCACGCCTTCACCGTCTGACCACGCGAACGAAAACGGAAATAGATATGACGACGCTGAACAAGAGGAGGAGGAGGACATTCCCAGCCCTAACGGCGGAATTGCAGTAGGCGCGTTGTGAGACCCTCGCATCAAACGCGCGCGGCAAGAACACAGTGGAATATATGTCCAAACAAGTCAGGCTCAGCCTGCATGTCGGATAATCTTTTTATTGGTTATCGCTTGATCAAGATTCGACCATCTGAACCGACAAACATCCTGAAGAACACCTCTGTATGAAAATCAAGGTATCCTGAAAGGATATCTAAGTGCTTGTAATCTTAAAAAGGGTGCTAGTTTGGCAGTTTACAGAAAGGAAAACAACGGTCCGCCAAAGACTTCCAGCACCTCTGCGTCAAGATCGACGACGTATGCCCACTCGCAGAACAGCCCGTCGTTTGCGAATGATAGCTGGAGCTGAACCGGGACCTTTTCCTCGACCCAGGCCTGTGCGATAACTTCAACACGGCGGAGACGTAGTTCCGAGCCTTAACCTGCGCATCATTTATAACTATGTGTTGGGCTATACATAAGCTTCTTGCGGGTCTAGAAGAATAGCACTGTACTTGTATACCATTCTGTACATTCTCCCAGCAGAAGCACCGCACCTAGGAGAAGTACTATGCGTGGTCGAAGCAGCAACATATGCAGTTAAGGTCCGCACGCAGGATCTGCAGCAGCCCCGTTATCATTGTTCTTGTGAGCATCATGTAGCGTTTTGTGGTGTCGAAGAAGTTTCCGAGACACAATGCAGTAGCCAACCTAGCAACCTTCAAATTGCTTATCCCTTCATGCTCAAATAATGGTCCGACTGGGGGCGACGGCGCAGGGCAATTGTGGTTGCAGCGGAAAAACGCACTCTGGGGCTGGGAATGTAACGGAAAATGGGCTCTGATTGGCTGCAGTCGTTAGTGCGGGTGCTTAATCAGTGGCACTCTGTGCACCGTCCGATTACCTCTGCGAATTTCCGTCCTCTTTTTTTTTTTTTGGATTGTTGTTTTGCGGGGACGTCAAATTTTATGACCTTCTTCCATCTTCTTCGGACCATCGTATGCCCCGGTTCCAGTTATGGAGCGCACGAATACTTCTCGCCGCTCAAAGCCGCAAGTTTGTGAGGAAATTCAAGTCAGTACTGATGGTGCCTCTGGTCTCAAGAGGGCGAGGGTCGCAGAAAAGAGCCCGGAGACCGTCGGTAAGGGTGCACCATCTTCTAAGAGGAGGACGGTCACAGAACATAAGTTGGAGAACGTCGAAAAGCATTTACCGGCCATTCTTCAGGGCAAGAAGAAGATAGTTGTGATTGTGGGAGCTGGCATCTCCACCTCCGCAGGAAGTAAGTCTCTGCTTGTATGCTCACGCTTCCCTGACTTTCTAACTAATTTGCAGTACCTGATTTCCGATCCAAGGACGGCTTATTTAGAACTCTCAAAAAGGGCGGCGGCGGTAGACATCTTTTCGATGCTTCGGTATACAATGACCCACAAACGACACGAGAATTCCATGAAATGGTTCGAAAGATGTCACAGTTGGTAAAACAGGTTAAGCCAACTCCATTCCACGACATGGTAGCAGAGCTTGCGCGAGAGGGCCGGTTGTTACGACTTTACACCCAAAATATAGACGGCCTTGAAACAAGGCTAGAATTCTTAGCGACAAACTTACCGCTCGAACCAAAATCACCTTGGCCGGTGACAATACCTCTCCATGGTGGGCTGGACCAAATACGATGTACCATATGCAGCCACATTGACGTCCTCAACGCCCTAATTTTTCAAGGATCCGATCGACCGTCATGCCCAAAGTGCGAAGAAACTGAAAAAAATCGCAGACAAGAAGGGAAGAGGAGCCGTGGAATCGGATATCTCAGGCCCCGAATGGTCCTATACGATGAGGATAACCCGGATGCAGATGCCATTGGCAAGGTTTCGAAGGCTGACCTGGCTCGCATCCCCGATGCCGTGATTGTGGCTGGTACAAGTCTCCAAGTGCCGGGCACAATAAGGATTGCCAAGGAAATGTGCAAAGCAACGCGTTCGATTGACGGAATCACAGTTTGGCTCAACAAGGAACCTCCGCCTAGTGCCTTGCGTGACTTGTGGGACCTCGAGTTGCTTTGCGAATGCGACGACAGCGTTGCCCCATTGGATCTTCCCATGCAATTCACAAGTCAGGACAAAGATTCTGAGTTAAACAGACACGCGCCAAGAGAAATGTCGCCAGTCTCAATGCGATCCATTCGTGCGCCGGCCGAACAAAGAAGCGATTCCACCCTTGTCGTGGGCAACAGTATTGAAGTCGCTCCAGATCGTGGTGATCAGCTCGCCTCGCCTGATGCCCCTGATCAGACAGTCGTTACAGCCACTGAGGACGACGCCACATATCGTCCACCAGGCGGTACAGAACATCTTGAGACATCGCCCAATGAAGGGTTTCCTGTGTTGGCCAACAATGCAGAGGCGAATACGCCCAAAATCGTCCGTGCTAGAAGAGGTGGGCGTCGCGGCCGTCCAAGAGGTTGTCAACAACTAGTCCCATTGACAACAGATATTGCTGCACGCAGTGATTCTGTTTCTACAACAACAGATCGTCGTCGGAAAAGACTTAGTAAAGATGAGGGGGAGGCGGAAACGCCTGCCAAGCGCACGCGGGGGAGAAGTGTTGTTACACCATGGCTACCCTTCCGGCCAGAAGATCTCGACAGATTGGTTAGCACAGGCGAAGACTCCCAGTTGACTGACGACGTGGTCAACACTTTGATGCGATATATTGTTGCTTGCAGGCCGAACTTGAGGACCATACCCAGCAGTGACCGGTACACTGATTGCTTAGGCGACAATGTCCTGCGATGCGACAATGCAACGGTTTTCGTTCTTCCGGTTGATGTTGATGGGCATGGGCATGGGGCATGCCTCACCATTCGTGTGGATCAGCGCGAGGCTACCCTTATCGACCCACTAAACGGCCAAGAAAGGACAATTGAGATGTGCGAGGAGCTGGCTTCCCGCTTTGTCCGTCATTGCCTGCCGGAGCCTTTCAACAATTGGGATGAGGAGTGGAAGACTGCGCAACCAGATCCCTGCACGCATACATGCGAGCTTGGTGACTCTCGCCTATACAGTCTCTGGGCTGCCATGCATAAAGCCGCCGAAATGGAGGTGCCGTCATCATTCGACAGCCGGCTTCTGCGATCCTGGTTGTACGCCCTCTGCACAAACATCAATCACATCGCTGGCGCTGCCTCTGTACCTGGTCCTGCATTGTGCCTCAGCGGTACCACTCAAGTCGTGTCTGGTACAGCCAGCAAAGACCGGGAAAATCTGAAAAAACTGTCGGATGTGTTTGAGCATCAATGGAGCGAGTATTTGAAGAGAGACGCCGAGGAAGCTAAAACTCATTTCCCGATTGCCGGCACTCTTGGACCTCTGCAGCAGTTGAAGCAAGAGAAGGAGATTGTGGAGCGCCGCGTGAAGGATTGCATCTCTCAACTAAGCCGGTCACAGAGATTTGCAAAGAGTATCGTAACTCTCAATCAGGCCCTCCGTGTCACAGACCGCAAATACTCAGGAATATTGGACAAACTGGACCAGGCTGATACCACCCTGACGAAGGAGACCAAGTCCCTGCTGCCAGACGCCACAGATCAACTTGAGCTTGATAGCATCATACAGCGGTGCCTGGAACTCATCGGCTCCCACCGGGACGAACTCAAGCTTTTCGCGCAGTTGGAAAAGGCTCTAGATGGAGCCGACGCGCACGCCGTCGAGGATTACATGAGAGAATCGATAGAGGAGCTGTCCTGATCATCCCATCCTGACAGCACTCTTTTAGCGGTTTGTGCACAGGTTGTCCTAGAAGGTTGGTGGCGGAAGCTCTGGGTAAGATAGTCCCTGGGTACATAGGTTGATGTATGTATCCGCTTGCACTCTACACAGAGGTGCAGCTAGCGAGTCAGCGGCTTTTCTTTTTACGTCTTGGCGTTGGGTCTGGGTCGCGTCTTGGGGAATGACGGCTTCTCAGAACGAACTTGGAGCTCGAAAGAGGCGGAACGTTCTGTCACAGCGCAATGCGCAGTCTTCCACAATTGGCAGCTGGATAGTCGTCTCAAATATTTGGACTTTTGAACCTTAGCGTGGACTTTGGTCGATTGTCATAGATCCGCTATGGCGAATCTCATTTACCTAGAAGCAGATGCCCTTTCCCTGATCAAAAGCTACCGGCTCAGATTTAGCCCATGCACCGAAGTGTGTACTTCGTCTTGATTGCAATAGCTAAATTCCTCTAAATGGTTTGCAGCTTAAGATTAGTATAGGGAGAGCACTAAAGCGTGACAGGAATTCTACCCAATGAGCAAGTTCAACCCGACTTGCGATCAGTGGTGTCGCGTCTTCCGACGACTTCGAAGAGTGGAAGGGGAAGATCACAGACTATATTAGCCAAGTCCCCGATTACCCTCTGCTGCTTTGGCAAAGGCTCGCGATGCGGCCCCGGAATATCCTTTCCGGGGAATACGGGAAGTCGAGGCGCCCAAGGTCTTATCTGTAACAGCCCGTTCTGGCTTAGTCGACTTTTTGGCAAAAGCACCTTGCAGAATTCAATACGAGGTCAAAATTTGGCAACGGTGAAGGTACGTAACAGCCACAGGTGTTCCAAGATGATCAGATTCCCCAGGGCTAGGATCTTGTTGGGACGCTAATGAGCTCTCAGTAGGTGAACTGTGTCTCAGAAGTACAGCTCCGCATGCTTGTCACTGATGCTGACATCACCTCACGGAGATCGATTTGAGACACGCAAAACTTTGTATTCTTTTCCTGTAAACAGGGGGACGTGATTACAAGATCTTCCAAATCAAGCAAAGTCTTGCTGTAACGTTACAGCGTTTCATTCCTTAATCTCTGATTTTGATTGATTTTAAGGAAGGGTTCGGAAGGGTGGAACCTTTTTAACAAGATGTTCAAATCCTGTAATACACACACACACACACACAATTTATTGACGCCCGGCGGCGGCTTGCGCCGAAAGGGCAACTATTACTAATCTGCAAATACATGTCCTAAAATGAATCCCGACCTCCTTAAGCCCATATGCAATCTGTTCCTAGCTTATAGCTTGTCTCAATGTACCATGTCTCTGCGAATTCTCGTGGGTTAGTGGTGTTAGTAGGCCAACTTGAAGGCGATTCTCCAAGTGTTCAGTGTCCTATCTTCGGCGACTGAAGCGGTGCCTGCTGTATATGACACGAGGTGATTAAGGTTTGTCGGATTAGTGGTGATGGGATGGAGGTGTTCCTCCTTGTGATCAGTCTGCGTCGAGTCGCCCCGTGGCAATAGCGAACCGTATCGTTGCGCGGACGGCATCCATATTTGGAGTCCAATTTGTACCATCTGACGGTGCTTTCCCTCCTAAGAAGAAGGAGATGTTACTTCTGTGGGTATCTGTACACTGGAGCATCTGCGTTCGGTGTATCGTCCAACGCCTGCACCGAAAGAGGAAATGTTCCACGGTCTCTCTCGCTTGTCCGCATGCGCACTGGTCTGACGATGCTGCTTCGATATGGTACAGATATGCGTTCAATCTTGCCATACCCGTCCTGAGCTGCGCGAGTATACTAGCTTCTTTCCAGGAGAGCCTGTCATACAGACGTCGCGTGTGTTTGCCTGGTAACGCTGTGTCGACTTTCTTGGAATGCTTGCCAACCTTATCTGGCAGACTTCTGGTGGTGCCTCGCTTGGCGCGTGCCACGTTGAGCGTCGTCGATCTTACTCTGGGGAGTTGTGTCTGTGGCTCTGTGCCCTGTCGCGTGGCTTCCTTGGCTTTTTGTTTGGCGCGTATCCAGAGCTCGTCATCTTCACCCGACGGTAGCCATACTACCGTGATCACGTTGTTTTCTCTTCTGAGCTTTCTGATGGATTTGTAAATGCTGCAGACATGTTCCTGTCCAGACTGTTGTCTTGGGTTCCTGAGCGTGAGCACTGCTGCTTTGTTTCTCGTCAGAAGCGTGATACTGCGGTATCTGCGCTGCGGTAGTCGTTCAAGGGCGTATGCCATTGCTGCTAGTTCGCCGACGTATGGGTTCTGTTCTGTCCTTGGGCCTAGAGTGGAGGAGAAACTCTCAGCTGTGGGGACATCTCCGACGTGTTTGCGTGTCTCGATTGCTCCGCCCAATCCAACCACACCATTCCGTGCCGAACTGCCTACGGCGATATGTGCTGCCCGGCGTGGGTTTGGCGGCTTTGGTGCTGCCTTGTCGGTAACCGCTTGCAACCTCTTCTCCCACGGCGGCAGAGTGAACGGATTGATAGTTTCCATCTCCTCCATCTCTATCTCTTTGAGTGCGTCTGCCACCTGATATAGTGGCGAGCGGTGTCGCTTTCTGAATTTTCTCATTCGAGACGTGTTCCTGCGAAGTGGGTTGGTCTCGGGCAGGGTGTGGATGTCTGTCCACAGCTTGACTGCCCGTCTCCAGAAGCGGTCTCGTGCGGGGGCGATGTGAGCCTCCGCCTCGGCGACGCTCGTTGCCACCGAGAGAAACGTTCCCACGATTGCTTGCGCCCCTACTCTTTGGACCCTGTTGATGGGTCCCATGAGCCTATCCTTGAAATTGTGCATCCAGACGTTGGAGGCGTAGTCTACCACCGGGGCAACTGTCGATGTGAACAGCTGTCGCGCCGTTGCTGGGGACAGTCCTCTGAGCCGCCTGAGCTCCATTGCTGCTCCCAGGCCCTTAGAGGCTGCCCTCGCGATGTGTTCCTTGTACTTGAGCTTGGTGTCCATGATCATGCCGAGGATCTTAACGTGCTCTTTAGGTTGTACAACTTGTCCCTTGATGGTAAATGGCTGAGAGTCCGTCTTGTACGACTTGCGGGTGAAGTGTATGATTGCTGTCTTCTCCGCCTCGAACGTCGCACCGCTTCTTCTCTCCCAGTCTAGGGCGTCTTTGATGATGGATTCGATGCCTTCCCGGTTGCTTTGTGCCGTGGCTCCTGCGACCCACGCCGTGAAGTCATCAATGAATGCTATCGCTCCCCTATTACTGTCGATTCGCCGCTGTACCAAGTCGGCATTGAAGAAGAGGAACAGAATCGGGGACAGGGGAGAGCCCTGAGGCAGACCAGCCTGTGGTAAGCTTTGGACCTCGGAGGATTGTCCGTTAACTTGGATCGTTGCTGTACGCTCCGAGCAGAATGCCTCTATCCATCGGAGCAGTCCCTCTGGGATGCCTCGCGCCCTCATCCGCTGAAGAAGTCTTTCCTTGCAGACTCCGTTGTAGGCCCCTTTGACATCAAAACTGATCAGGCTGACTATCTTTCGACCTCGCCAGGCAGTATAGATCTGTTCTTGGAGCAGCACGAGCGCTTGTTCCGCAGACCGCTGTTTACGGGCCCCGAAGTGGTTAGTCGGGAGGAGCCCATACGTCTCGACCGCGTGAGAGATCCTTTCCGCGACTACCGATTCTAGCACTTTGCCGAGCGTTGCTAGAAGCGAGATTGGTCTCCAGGCTTTAGCCACTGTATAATCCTCTTTGCCAGGCTTCTTAAGTGGTATGATCTTGGCGTGTCGCCACTGGGCGGGCAGCGTCTCCTCTGCTAGAGATGCTCGAAATAATGCGAGGACATGGTGTTTGACCACTGGCCACGTCTCTTTCCAGACTACCGCAGGCAGGCCGTCCTCGCCGGGCGCCTTCCAGGATTTTGCGGCGAACAGTTGTCGTTCCACCTCTTCCATGGTGATAGGAGGCAGCGCTAGGGGGGCTCTTTGCGGCCTGGGGCCTTCCTCTTCAATCCTCTCTGGCAAGGGAGGGAAGAAGTTGGTTAGAAGTTCTTCTGCCTGTTCCTTGTTGTCGGCGGTGACTGTTCCGTCCGCTTTGACGAGCTGTGGTATTTTTCCAAATGCTGTATCGTCGCCGGACTTCAGGTACTTGGCAGCCCTCCAGATATTTCCGTTGTCTGCGAGGAACTCGTCCCAGTGCTTCTTCTTTTGTTGTCGGATAGCGTCGTGATACTGCTTCGCAGCCCCTTTCGCCGTTTCTCCCAAGCCTAGTGCAAGTCGCCCCGCTCGTCGTTCGGCACGGGCGCGATTTCTCCAGTATGTGTATATTCGGCGCAATTGCGTCAGGTCGGTTGTCCACCATCGCTTGGCGTATGGTGATGGTCTGGCTTTTGGTGTCAAGGCGTTTACCGCCTCTAGAACCACTGACATCAGTCTATCGGTCTGCTCCTGAACTGTGCCACTAGACGGGGTTGCGCCCAATTCCGCTGCAATCCTGGTGTTTATTTTCTTCCAGGGTGCATTCTTGAGCAGGAGCCGGTCTTGCTGCTTCGGTACCGGGACCAAGGTGTCAAAGACTGTCTCGATTGTGCGGTGATCTGATCCGTGTTCCGCTCCGTGGACCGCACATTTTACTACCGAGTCTGCTAGCTCAGCAGAAGCTAGTACCAGGTCGATGGTCGTGTCGTAACCTCCACCGTGCCATGTCTTCGTGCCCCGTGGCAGCAGACTGTTCAAGGCCAGCTCGTCCATGAGGTCGATGATTCGATCCGCTTCGCCCTGCCTTACCAACGACACGTCGTCTCCTCCCCACATTTGGTCGTGCCGGTTGAAGTCCCCTGAAATTACCACGTCCACTGCCATGCCTGCGTTCCGCCTCACATCCATGACTATTTTGCGTAGGTTGTCGCACGTGCCCCGCAGGGCCTGGGAATCCTCCCTTGGTACATAGACCGACACCACCAAGACCCGTCGACCAGGGAGCCTGAGGATCGCTGCTGTCATGTCCGGGGATGGTATCGGCACTTGTTCCGCCTCCACGTACTTATTCACCCAGAGCATACTCCGAATAGCCCATCTACCTTCCCTCCAAGTCGACGGGACCATCTTGATCCATCTGTGATGCCACATAGGGGTAGTCACGAGTCGACCCTGAATCCTTCGTGCTTGAGGTTCCTGGATGGCTAGCACTGTTGCGTCCTGGATGTCCTTGTCGTTCATCAAGCTGTCGTGCACTACACCCTGCTTCCTTACATTAAGCTGGATTAGCCGTAGTGTCCTATTCATGTCGGGACGGATAGAGCTTCCGGCAGTTTCTGCTGAACGATTCGTGAGGGCCGGCGCATAGGACGCATTTGGCAATCACTTCACCACAATCGCCGTGGCGGTGGCCCTCCTTGGCGCATCTCGCACACACCTGAGGGTTCCTGCACTGGAAAGCTTTATGCCCGATCTGCTGGCAGTTGTAGCATTGTTCAGGTCGCATCCGACGCTCGAACACCCCCGTACATCCAGATTCACCTCCGGCGTAGAAGAAGCCCTCGTTCAGGAGCCTTCTGGAGTCAGTGGTTTTGGTGACATACACCACCATGGATCCATACGCTTTTGCGCTGTCTTTTCGACTCAACCACGCCACCTTGGCGATCTGTATGTCGTTCTCACGGCCCAGAGCTTCAGTGGCCCCAGGGAGGACCTTGTCTTCGTAGTCAAGGACGGCCGTGCGGTTGACATTGTCGACTTTGACTGGGTACAGCTGGTCTCGAAGGACTCTCGCACCTGGCGCCTTCTTAGCTTCAATAATATCTTTGATTTTCTTTACTTCTTCTTCGTTCCTGCCCATGATCCTAAGGCGGTTGGCATTTCTTCCATCTTTCGTCACCGCAACACAACGCCAACCCGGCTGGTCGCCAGGTGCTCGCATTTCATTTTCGATAAGCTTGCGAAGTGCCACTGGTGTGGCTTCTCCAGTGTGTTCCTCTGGTACCCTGGACACATCCACCGTGCAGAACACTGGTTCTGGCGTTGCCGCCCGACCTGTGGAGGAGGCCGGGGTGGGAATGCTAACCGGAGGGGTGCGTCGAGCGACGTCTGCATACGCTGGTCGAACCGATGGGGCTCCTTGAGCTCCCGCCATAGCGTGTAGCTGGAGCCTGGTGTTCTCGAGCTCGCCGCGAGCTTGCGTAAGCTCCTCTCGCGCTTGCGATAGTTCTTGGGCCAACTGGGCCGTCATTTTGGCGACTTCCTTTGTCATCTGATCCCTAAGTTTTCTGAACTCTAGCTGAAATTCTGCCTTCATGATGTCCAATTTCTTATTGAAGTCACCGTCCACGGGTTGTTCTGGGCCGCGGCTCGCCTCGCTCGCGTCGTCGGCAGCTGCAGCCCGAATTGTGAGGTTTTCGTCGTTTCTCAGCACCCTATGACTGCCGTTTTCCTCTTCCCAATCCATATCGTCTTCCTGTCGCATCGCCTCCATCGCCTTCGCCGTTTTCACCCTCTTGCGCTGGGGGCGGCGATGCCCCGCTCCCGGAGTTTCGGAACCGCCTCCCATGACGTCGATGACGTCTGAAGCGCCGCGCGCCGCACCAGACATCTGCCACAAGCCTAAATTCTCCGCCATATGTCCAGAAGATGAAAAGAAGATAGATTCAGAGTGATTTGGAATTCGTCAGGGGACTTCATTAGGCGGGAGAGCAGATGGCGCAACCGCGATTGTTGTAGGTAAGTAGAAGACAGGGTGGGCCGAAATGAGTGTCCGCTTCCTGTAATGTGTAAAATTATTTACTAGCTGATTTGGGACTAGGCGTGGCTGTACACACAGTATATAATGCCGGTCCGCACTCGCGAATCAAGGTACCCTGCTTTAGAGGTAAGGGCCTAACCATTACGCACGGCTACCTAGTACGACTCAAACTAATCAACGCTGAGATATATATTTAGAGATTGAGAACTCTCTGACACAGCGTATATCTTCATGCCCTATTGACTCTCTCTTTTTCTTGTGTAGTTTCGCAACTTTGAGACATTACTTAAGCTGAATCCACGTGATTTGAGGCCACGTCTCATTATGAGCCTAGGTTAGTCATCCACCAACGAAAGTACCCGTTCAGTTCTTTCCATGGAAGGACATAGAAGCTTGGAGAATCGGCAATTGGACTAGATCGGACTGCTGCTCCCTCAATGGTGACACAGCCTGCGCCTAGAATTTACCTTTGCCACTTGCCACCTCGTTGAGCCTGTCCGACGCCAGTATGACTGATCAGGCTCATTTCGACAGCCAGTGGCTGTTCGATGACAATGACCTCGACTACTCAACTCCTGTATTGCCAGACAGCTTCGTTGACCCTGCTTCCAGCGAGCGGCGGCAGAGTCTGCCTGTGGTAACAAACGTAGACCATCATGGCCAGGTGGCAGCGCAAGCTCAATGTCAACCATATACTATCAAATGGTCGCTTTGCACAAGGAAATTCAAGATACATAAGCTTACACAAAGCGCAGTGCAGAACATTGATTGCTACCCTAGTGGCTTCTGGGACAACAATCTCAAGTCTAAAATCGACGGCATTGTCAAAGAGAAGAAGCTGACCGAGACCCACGAGCCGGACGAGGCCCAGATTACGGTTTCCATTACCACACGAGGGGTCAAAGATATCCCATTCCGAGCTGATTGGCCTGATGTTGACTGGACCGAGGTGGACGGGCAAATCGATAGCTGGTCCGACCTGGTCCGCAGTGGAGGCAAGCTGACTGTTCAGGTCGCTTTCATCCTTAAGGAGACCAGTCAGCATGCACCTGCAAGAACCGGTCGCCGTGGACACAACGCCACAAATACTCAGCTCAATGAGCGAGCTGCTATCCACAATGACCAGGATGCCATCGACGAGCCGCCACCCTGGGAACAAATGTACGATATATTTGAATGCCCGGGAGCAGGGTGCGACATCGGACCGTATTGTTTCCGCCACCCATCCACCGGCGTCCGTTATCCGTTACCGACAAGGATTCTGAACAAGATAGTTGAGTACGCTGAAAAGGGAGGGAGGATCAAGGAGCATAGTGATGTCCCGAAACACATCCAAAATGAGATCATGAGCCCACCTACCAAGAGGAAGCAGAACGATGGCCCCCAGATCCACATCACCAATGTCATGCCTGGTGCCGAAGGTGCGCCTCCCTCCAAGAAGCTGAAAATTGCTGGGCACCGAGACAAGGCCATAGAAAGTTATCGTGATTGGCACTGTAGTCAGGTCGATGACCCAAACTGGAAGGCGGAATTCCACGCAATCGCCAACCTCACACTTCGCGCGCGGCTTTCTTTGGACCGACTGTTTGAGGCACCGGAGGAAGAGACCAAGTTCTTTGTCGCAAACAAGATTCCGCGTGGGATTGCGCACCAGTGGGTCGGCATGGTGGATAAATGTAAAGAGATATTGGAAGACTAGATGATTTATACGTCTAGGTCTTGTCGTTTGCATCGCCCGCCATTACAATTCTCTCCGTCATTGCGCCTGAGGCTCAAGTCAGACGTATGAGCTAAAGTCCACCTGGTCCAAGACTCTCTGGCGGAGCAGGCGGCAAGTTTAGGATATGCTGTAGACAGGAAATGGTTGACTCTGAGCAGCAATACCTCCAATAGCAACCTCTAGTTGTCTTTATCTGGATATTCTATCGTGATCCCAGAATGATAGAAATGGCCCTCCGCATTCTCACGTTTCTCCCCCACTTGACCTATGCACCATTTAAGGAAGCGGCCAAATGGCACCCCGGTGTGGTCACGGGCGTGCCACTCTTTCCGCATGAACCCCTTGAGTTCGCCGAAATGCTCCTCGATCGGGTTAAGGTCTGGTGAGTAGGGTGGAAGAAAGACAAGTTGCACGCCCGCCGCAGAACACATCTCCCTTATTTTCCATTCCCTGTGAAAGCTTGCATTATCCATCACTAGGACCGACTTTGGTTGCGGAAACTTCCCACAATGCCGAAGCAGCTGTTTGATGAAATCCTCAAATCTAGCATGATCAGTTGACCCTGTAAAGACGCGCGACAAAATGACCCCATCCTGAGTATATGCTGAAATAAACTGGTGCCTAACCTCACGTCTGAAATCGGCAACATGGACAGGTGTAATACCTATCGGTGCCCATCCCGTCCGCCGTTGTGCTGTCAAGGGGTCGCATCCAGACTCGTCAATGAAGATCAGGTGATATGATCTATATCTTGACAGCTTGTAATGATATAGATGCCGCAGGACCGAGGTCCTCTGCTTGGCAACGCGACGTGTCACCTTCTTCGACCATCTTCTAGACTGCATGGCCCGAGTAATGCTACTGGTTGACACCTCAACTTCGTATTCATCCCGGAGGAAAGAGACCATCTCGTCCCGGTACAGCCAGGGCTCGTCCGTTAGCTTATGGCATAGCGCATCGAGCATGAACGGTGTGATACTTGATGGCCGACCGATTCTATTCGGCGGTGTCCGTGTGGTCCCAAATCGACGGACATTGGCACGGATCCGTCGAACTGTACGTTCATTGCACTCGACTTTACTAGCTATTTTCCGGGTCGATGTTTCATGAAGAAGCAAAGCAAGGATCTTCTTGTGTTTAAACTTTGGTAGATGGGGTGCCATCGAAGAGTTTCGCACGGCCGTATATTCGGCTCTGTGAGTAGGAAGCATGAAGGAAAGAACTCTGAGGAACGGTAGAAGTGGGGAGTGCCAGGGTACCTGAAAGCGGATGTTTGTTCCTACACTGCCTATTGGTCTAATTGTGGTTAAGCTTCATCCAGCTTACGGTAGATACACTGTACAAGCCACATGTGGCGCATGCTGTTAGTGCTCATTCTTCTTTTTACAAACAAACTTAGGCGGACACTCATTTCGGCTATCCTCAGGGTAGGCCGAAACGAGTGTCCGCTTGTTGCTAAGTGTAAAAAATAACCTCAAGCTTCTTTTGGACGAAGCGTGCCTGTCCCACAGTATCAAATCTATAGTCACACATTCTCTCTCTGAGTTGTCCCCTGCGTGTATAGTGGGCTTCTCTCCGACCGCTTCGACGCAGGAGGAGATCAAAGTGGACGGGTCAGTGCCAAGTCCTCATAGGTGACGAGGATTGCTAAAGCCAAAACGAGGGACATGTTCGCGAGGCATTCCAAAGAAAGAAAGGGCGAGGACGCCGGATCCGATGCCGTGAGGGGCCCTCGAGGAAGGGCCCGAGTCTAAGAGACCGCGTAGATGAGGTTTGTCGAGCGTCCTTCTTGTTGGAGTCAAGTGTGTTACTTTTTCATGCAATCAGCTTTGAATCGTATGCTTTTATAGCTATTATATGTGATGGAGGCCAAAGGAAAGCAGGTGTACGTGAGGGAAAAGGCAGAGGCGTGGAGGCTGGCACGCGTGAGCAACCGACTACAGTAGGACGATCGTGGAGACCTTGTCACGAAGGTCCTCGCATCTAAGGCGATACGGGGCCCACGACTGGACTCGTTTGCAGTTGCTACGTGCTGTGACAAGCCACCGAAACCGTGCTATATTGACTTCAGGTGCATCCTTGTCGTCATCGTGTTTGTTAGATCACGGATGGGTCGCAAGCGGACTTCTTCAAGCTGTTGAGGCAATCCAAGAATTGGGGCGAAAGTCAAAGTCAATTAATCAGCTGTTCGATAGAAGACCTGTGAAGAATGCGTTCTAGCTTATTTTTTTTGTAGCGCTAGACTCTTGGAACTCCGACCCCAACAACTCCTGGGTCTTGCGAAAAACGCTCTCTAAAGATTCTTTAAACCCCCAATGCGAGTCTCCGTAAGACCCTTCGATCAGAATATTGGTTTTGGAAACCATGGTTTCAGAGGAGATTGTTCTTGGGACTTCAAGAACGCAAGCTCGGATGTATTTGCCGCTTTCGCTATATGTCACAACCTCCGTCTGGGTGAATGGGTATAACACTCGGAGATTGGCTGTGGAGTTTAGACCACGAAACCTGGCTAGCATCGGAGCGACATACCTTTTATTAGGGCTTGCAAAGCCGCAGACTCTTCAAAAATGCTCGGCGACATCAGACAGACTTCAAGGACGAACGCGTACGACCAAGGCAAAAAGAAACAAAGAGAAAAGGGCAACAAGCAAAGCACCAATTCCGAGGGGAAATTCCAGTTATTTAACAGAATTCTCTGCATTCAAAGAAGGCAACCAGGTCATCATGCTTCGACACTACGCTAGGATTGCATCAATTACGCCTTTTTGCCATTGGTTTGACTGCCGGGTTTGGGCAACGAAGGTATTCACATGACTCGACAGCGCGGGAGCCCTTGGAGCCCAACCATGTATCTGCTTAGGCATATCAGCCTGACGTGGCGATCCATCGACCAGTCAAATTGGACAGAGGGCCTCCGACGTCAGGCAGGTGGAGCCTACGGGTAATGCCTTTTCCCCGGCAAGAGCCGGTCCAAGACGATCACGGCAGGCACGTCTACCAAAAGCCCGTGCACTTCTGTGCTCAGAGGCGGAAGCTTGCAGACAGCAGGCAATCTGGAAGACGGTGTGGGGAAGATGACCCCGCTTCTTCAGACTTGCAACTCCGGTTCTATGCTTGAGTCGTCCCACTTCCAGGGCCAACGGAGCATCAACCCTCGTCTCATCTGTTGCTTCGATGAATGCAGCGATCTAAATTCATGTATGATGCCGGTATGCCTGTGTCGGAAGGGCTCATACATAGCCGCGACCCGCGAGCTCGCAGTTCAGGCTTACACCCAGCAGCTTTTGCACCTCATGTCGTCCCCGGATCGATCATGTGGCTACCTCCCCGAGCAGAACTGCCTGCTAACTTTGAAATCGATGACGGTTGCTACGATCACCCAGTCGTGGTTTTGTCTATCCGACCTCTCAATGGGAAAGTGGTTTTCATGCTGGTGAGCGAATCGTGACTCGTGTTTTTCTGGTATCTAACCACCTTGGACTTCTAGTTGACCTCCTTACGCGGAATGGATCTGGCTGAGCGCCATCCACACAAGCCCAGCGTGCGATGTGCTCATCTTCCCATCGATCCTAGCAAGCCGCACCCGGACAATCACATTCTACTCAAACTAGATGATGGCAGCCCGATGCTTCGAAAAAAATCCTATGTCAAGACAGAGAAACAGTACACCATCGGCCACAAATTGTTGACGAAGTACGATCGGCGAAGTCCACATAATTACTTCCTATCGAAGGCCTCTTATAAGACTCTTGTTGAATACGTACAATTCTCCGAGTCGACACCACTTCCTCAAAATTTATTGCTTTGCGGTTTTACCAATACCAGCAACGGACAGGTACACTCCAGCGTTCACCGCAGCGCTAGCATTGGAAGTTCCCGAGTGATGTCTGCAGTGGATGCGTCACCATCAACGCCCTTACTGGGGGAACATAGTCCTTCTCAGCGACTCCCTGGGAATCCTCAACCTTGGGCTGGTATACCAGTGCCATACGGGAAATACCCGTACGGTCTTCAAATTCCGCGTGACGCTCGATTCTCGTCATACGGTAGCATTTCTGGCAGGATGGCGCCCGTCCCTCGTATCAACTATCACGGCTATCGTTGTCAATGTCGTCAGTGCGGGCGTCACAACGTATCGAGCACCGAAAATCACGGTGACGGCAAATTCTGTGGGCTCAATGGGAGTCAATGGGCGAAGCTCATCCTTTGGTTGTGCGCATTAGGTGTATTCTTCTATGGAGCTTATAGAGTATACTGTGGCTTGGTCACAGCTCTTGGTTGGTTACGAGGCTGTTGGAACTGGCTACGCTTGCATCTTTTTTCTGTGGTCATCGGACTGATTTTCTAGTCCTATCGTGCAAACATTGTCGGCTGAGAAAGCGATCTGTGTTGCTGTAACACGTGCAGACTTTCAATAGACATGAGGTAGGCCAGAATCGAAGGGTCCCAACAGCATACACAGACATCCAGTGACAGAGTAGAGCATAGTGCCATATCGGTCGTCAGACAGTGAGGGTACACTACCAGACCCATTCATTTCCACCTCTGAATAGGAGTAGCGACGAGGACAGCAGCCCCTAGGACTTAAGACATTCAGCTTACAGTAACTACACTGTATAAGCCACATGTGGCGCACGGCTTAGTGCTTACTCTTTTCTTTTTTCAAACAAACAAAGGCGGACACTCGTTTCGGTCTGCCCTGATGGACCACTTCTACTTACCTACAACAATCGCGGTTGCGCCATCTGCTCTCCCGCCTAATGAAGTCCCCTGACGAATTCCAAATCACTCTGAATCTATCTTCTTTTCATCTTCTGGACATATGGCGGAGAATTTAGGCTTGTGGCAGATGTCTGGTGCGGCGCGCGGCGCTTCAGACGTCATCGACGTCATGGGAGGCGGTTCCGAAACTCCGGGAGCGGGGCATCGCCGCCCCCAGCGCAAGAGGGTGAAAACGGCGAAGGCGATGGAGGCGATGCGACAGGAAGACGATATGGATTGGGAAGAGGAAAACGGCAGTCATAGGGTGCTGAGAAACGACGAAAACCTCACAATTCGGGCTGCAGCTGCCGACGACGCGAGCGAGGCGAGCCGCGGCCCAGAACAACCCGTGGACGGTGACTTCAATAAGAAATTGGACATCATGAAGGCAGAATTTCAGCTAGAGTTCAGAAAACTTAGGGATCAGATGACAAAGGAAGTCGCCAAAATGACGGCCCAGTTGGCCCAAGAACTATCGCAAGCGCGAGAGGAGCTTACGCAAGCTCGCGGCGAGCTCGAGAACACCAGGCTCCAGCTACACGCTATGGCGGGAGCTCAAGGAGCCCCATCGGTTCGACCAGCGTATGCAGACGTCGCTCGACGCACCCCTCCGGTTAGCATTCCCACCCCGGCCTCCTCCACAGGTCGGGCGGCAACGCCAGAACCAGTGTTCTGCACGGTGGATGTGTCCAGGGTACCAGAGGAACACACTGGAGAAGCCACACCAGTGGCACTTCGCAAGCTTATCGAAAATGAAATGCGAGCACCTGGCGACCAGCCGGGTTGGCGTTGTGTTGCGGTGACGAAAGATGGAAGAAATGCCAACCGCCTTAGGATCATGGGCAGGAACGAAGAAGAAGTAAAGAAAATCAAAGATATTATTGAAGCTAAGAAGGCGCCAGGTGCGAGAGTCCTTCGAGACCAGCTGTACCCAGTCAAAGTCGACAATGTCAACCGCACGGCCGTCCTTGACTACGAAGACAAGGTCCTCCCTGGGGCCACTGAAGCTCTGGGCCGTGAGAACGACATACAGATCGCCAAGGTGGCGTGGTTGAGTCGAAAAGACAGCGCAAAAGCGTATGGATCCATGGTGGTGTATGTCACCAAAACCACTGACTCCAGAAGGCTCCTGAACGAGGGCTTCTTCTACGCCGGAGGTGAATCTGGATGTACGGGGGTGTTCGAGCGTCGGATGCGACCTGAACAATGCTACAACTGCCAGCAGATCGGGCATAAAGCTTTCCAGTGCAGGAACCCTCAGGTGTGTGCGAGATGCGCCAAGGAGGGCCACCGCCACGGCGATTGTGGTGAAGTGATTGCCAAATGCGTCCTATGCGCCGGCCCTCACGAATCGTTCAGCAGAAACTGCCGGAAGCTCTATCCGTCCCGACATGAATAGGACACTACGGCTAATCCAGCTTAATGTAAGGAAGCAGGGTGTAGTGCACGACAGCTTGATGAACGACAAGGACATCCAGGACGCAACAGTGCTAGCCATCCAGGAACCTCAAGCACGAAGGATTCAGGGTCGACTCGTGACTACCCCTATGTGGCATCACAGATGGATCAAGATGGTCCCGTCGACTTGGAGGGAAGGTAGATGGGCTATTCGGAGTATGCTCTGGGTGAATAAGTACGTGGAGGCGGAACAAGTGCCGATACCATCCCCGGACATGACAGCAGCGATCCTCAGGCTCCCTGGTCGACGGGTCTTGGTGGTGTCGGTCTATGTACCAAGGGAGGATTCCCAGGCCCTGCGGGGCACGTGCGACAACCTACGCAAAATAGTCATGGATGTGAGGCGGAACGCAGGCATGGCAGTGGACGTGGTAATTTCAGGGGACTTCAACCGGCACGACCAAATGTGGGGAGGAGACGACGTGTCGTTGGTAAGGCAGGGCGAAGCGGATCGAATCATCGACCTCATGGACGAGCTGGCCTTGAACAGTCTGCTGCCACGGGGCACGAAGACATGGCACGGTGGAGGTTACGACACGACCATCGACCTGGTACTAGCTTCTGCTGAGCTAGCAGACTCGGTAGTAAAATGTGCGGTCCACGGAGCGGAACACGGATCAGATCACCGCACAATCGAGACAGTCTTTGACACCTTGGTCCCGGTACCGAAGCAGCAAGACCGGCTCCTGCTCAAGAATGCACCCTGGAAGAAAATAAACACCAGGATTGCAGCGGAATTGGGCGCAACCCCGTCTAGTGGCACAGTTCAGGAGCAGACCGATAGACTGATGTCAGTGGTTCTAGAGGCGGTAAACGCCTTGACACCAAAAGCCAGACCATCACCATACGCCAAGCGATGGTGGACAACCGACCTGACGCAATTGCGCCGAATATACACATACTGGAGAAATCGCGCCCGTGCCGAACGACGAGCGGGGCGACTTGCACTAGGCTTGGGAGAAACGGCGAAAGGGGCTGCGAAGCAGTATCACGACGCTATCCGACAACAAAAGAAGAAGCACTGGGACGAGTTCCTCGCAGACAACGGAAATATCTGGAGGGCTGCCAAGTACCTGAAGTCCGGCGACGATACAGCATTTGGAAAAATACCACAGCTCGTCAAAGCGGACGGAACAGTCACCGCCGACAACAAGGAACAGGCAGAAGAACTTCTAACCAACTTCTTCCCTCCCTTGCCAGAGAGGATTGAAGAGGAAGGCCCCAGGCCGCAAAGAGCCCCCCTAGCGCTGCCTCCTATCACCATGGAAGAGGTGGAACGACAACTGTTCGCCGCAAAATCCTGGAAGGCGCCCGGCGAGGACGGCCTGCCTGCGGTAGTCTGGAAAGAGACGTGGCCAGTGGTCAAACACCATGTCCTCGCATTATTTCGAGCATCTCTAGCAGAGGAGACGCTGCCCGCCCAGTGGCGACACGCCAAGATCATACCACTTAAGAAGCCTGGCAAAGAGGATTATACAGTGGCTAAAGCCTGGAGACCAATCTCGCTTCTAGCAACGCTCGGCAAAGTGCTAGAATCGGTAGTCGCGGAAAGGATCTCTCACGCGGTCGAGACGTATGGGCTCCTCCCGACTAACCACTTCGGGGCCCGTAAACAGCGGTCTGCGGAACAAGCGCTCGTGCTGCTCCAAGAACAGATCTATACTGCCTGGCGAGGTCGAAAGATAGTCAGCCTGATCAGTTTTGATGTCAAAGGGGCCTACAACGGAGTCTGCAAGGAAAGACTTCTTCAGCGGATGAGGGCGCGAGGCATCCCAGAGGGACTGCTCCGATGGATAGAGGCATTCTGCTCGGAGCGTACAGCAACGATCCAAGTTAACGGACAATCCTCCGAGGTCCAAAGCTTACCACAGGCTGGTCTGCCTCAGGGCTCTCCCCTGTCCCCGATTCTGTTCCTCTTCTTCAATGCCGACTTGGTACAGCGGCGAATCGACAGTAATAGGGGAGCGATAGCATTCATTGATGACTTCACGGCGTGGGTCGCAGGAGCCACGGCACAAAGCAACCGGGAAGGCATCGAATCCATCATCAAAGACGCCCTAGACTGGGAGAGAAGAAGCGGTGCGACGTTCGAGGCGGAGAAGACAGCAATCATACACTTCACCCGCAAGTCGTACAAGACGGACTCTCAGCCATTTACCATCAAGGGACAAGTTGTACAACCTAAAGAGCACGTTAAGATCCTCGGCATGATCATGGACACCAAGCTCAAGTACAAGGAACACATCGCGAGGGCAGCCTCTAAGGGCCTGGGAGCAGCAATGGAGCTCAGGCGGCTCAGAGGACTGTCCCCAGCAACGGCGCGACAGCTGTTCACATCGACAGTTGCCCCGGTGGTAGACTACGCCTCCAACGTCTGGATGCACAATTTCAAGGATAGGCTCATGGGACCCATCAACAGGGTCCAAAGAGTAGGGGCGCAAGCAATCGTGGGAACGTTTCTCTCGGTGGCAACGAGCGTCGCCGAGGCGGAGGCTCACATCGCCCCCGCACGAGACCGCTTCTGGAGACGGGCAGTCAAGCTGTGGACAGACATCCACACCCTGCCCGAGACCAACCCACTTCGCAGGAACACGTCTCGAATGAGAAAATTCAGAAAGCGACACCGCTCGCCACTATATCAGGTGGCAGACGCACTCAAAGAGATAGAGATGGAGGAGATGGAAACTATCAATCCGTTCACTCTGCCGCCGTGGGAGAAGAGGTTGCAAGCGGTTACCGACAAGGCAGCACCAAAGCCGCCAAACCCACGCCGGGCAGCACATATCGCCGTAGGCAGTTCGGCACGGAATGGTGTGGTTGGATTGGGCGGAGCAATCGAGACACGCAAACACGTCGGAGATGTCCCCACAGCTGAGAGTTTCTCCTCCACTCTAGGCCCAAGGACAGAACAGAACCCATACGTCGGCGAACTAGCAGCAATGGCATACGCCCTTGAACGACTACCGCAGCGCAGATACCGCAGTATCACGCTTCTGACGAGAAACAAAGCAGCAGTGCTCACGCTCAGGAACCCAAGACAACAGTCTGGACAGGAACATGTCTGCAGCATTTACAAATCCATCAGAAAGCTCAGAAGAGAAAACAACGTGATCACGGTAGTATGGCTACCGTCGGGTGAAGATGACGAGCTCTGGATACGCGCCAAACAAAAAGCCAAGGAAGCCACGCGACAGGGCACAGAGCCACAGACACAACTCCCCAGAGTAAGATCGACGACGCTCAACGTGGCACGCGCCAAGCGAGGCACCACCAGAAGTCTGCCAGATAAGGTTGGCAAGCATTCCAAGAAAGTCGACACAGCGTTACCAGGCAAACACACGCGACGTCTGTATGACAGGCTCTCCTGGAAAGAAGGCAATGAGGTATGGTGATCGAGATCGGTGAGACAAGCATCCCAAGCGGGACGCCCTCGTAAACAGTGGTGAGAGCTGACACCTGAGCTGCACTAGGATTACTCAACCCCTGAGTGTAGACAGTGATTATGCCGTGCCATCGAACAATTCGGATTGATGCTGTCTAACGACTCCCAACGGCTTTGCTCAACTCGCTTGCCCAGGAGTCACAGATACAGAACGGTGTCACAGGCAAGGACGTGTGATGCAGAATGCAAAGATGGCAATGTTTATGATCGTCTAGGGAGAAAGATTCTGACCAGCCCTTCTTCCAAGTCATCCTTTAAATCATCAAGACATTCTTCCTTGACGGCCTCTTTGAGCCCCTCCATCTCCTTTGGCAGGCTTGTCTCCAAGGCGTACTCCACTTCTTGTTGGACGACGTCTCGGGTCACCTGTTCCCACTCATACGGCCTCTTGTCCCATATCTTAGCCATCTCCTCTTTGACATGCTTGTCGACCTGCCTAGTGACCTGATCTGGTATCGTGTCTACTTGCGCACCTATGTGAGCCAATATCTTTGCTATCTGGGCTTGTTGTAACGAGAAAAATGTGTCGATCTGTGTTTTGCTGGGTAAGAAGTGTAGTGTAGATACCGTTAATATCAGGTGATATTGTAGTGCTTATATCCGCGGCAACTCGCTGCCGCTTATTGAGAGGCTGTTGTGCGAAGAGGGAAGGCGGAGGCGACCGTGCTTTTGCGTAAGGAGGAGGGATTGCGCCGTCGCGGGCATTGTTAGGTCCGTCGCGGGCATTGCTAGGTCCATCGCGGGCATTGTTGGGTCTGTCGCGGGCATTGTTGGGTCCGTCGCTAGTCAGAGCGGTGGACTTCACCTCCGATCTTGCATAGAGCGCGAGGTCGTTAATAATCATGGCGTCACAGCCTTTGTAGAAGTCGCGGAGGGTATTGTGCCTGGGGTGCTGCTTGACAGAGCCGTTGCAGAATGCTTGGCAGAGATGCTGGATCTTTGTCTGATTTGGAACCAGACGCTGCTCCATGTGGATAGCGAGGACAGTCTGTGTGGCGAGCAGGACCAGGGAATCGAGCATCTGGGGTCCAAGCCCTTCTCGCAATGGCAAGCGAAAGCCTGAAGGAGCTACTATGTACGCGGGTTTGCTGAGCACCAGCCGGAGGCATGTTGTGGGGCCACGCAGGACAGTAGAGACGCCGTCTTGGAGACGATGCATTGGGTCCTGGACCAGCAATATGACGTCTTTTGGGTGGATCCAGAGATAAAGGTAGTCAACGTCCTGGTGTGCTGTGTCTTCTTTAACACCAAGCAGGACCTGTATCTTAATCTTGAAGATAGCGGTCTGTTCTTGTTCATCAAAGGAGAGGTTGATCTGGAGTGATGAATCGTGTGGTCCCGCAAGATGGATGAACGAGCGAGGCGTGGACAATGTGTCAGTCCACTCAACCACAGCAGGAATATTGCGCATGCGGGTTGCCATGACTGGCGAGGACGGAGGATGCACACAGAGCCAAGGGTGGTCCTGGGAAACCACAGTCAGTACATGTAATCACATTTAAAAGGGGCCGGGGATATTTGCTGTGCGACAGCGCGCGGAAATAGTAACCCCTGGTATCAGGATGCCCACCCGCCCAGGCTTTAAATGGTGCTTAGGGCAGCCTTGGCCCTAGAATTGGTCGGTATCGGTGTGGCGGGAAGCAAGGTATCCGAGCGTGACGATACAGCCCGACGAACACAGCTTTAGCAGCCCAATACCCAGGGGTAGAGACCCTGTTGAGGAAGCAGCCGCAGAGGTACGAGGCAGTCTTGATCGTGTGCGCCAGGAAGACACCAGTGCAGTACGAGGTGGTCCTGTGCCCAAGATTCAAGCAAACCAGTTCCTCATCTGGCCGAGTCCCAGGTTCTCCAGCCGCCTGTAGCTTGGCATCGGGAGCAGACGACGAGCGTCCTCGGTTGCAGCTGCGAGGTGCAATGCAGTTGACGCGCTTGGTGTTGCTCTGTCTGAAGCAGACGGAGGCGAGGGACAAAGAGAAGGCGAAGAGAGATCATGTCGGGCAGAGGGGACAGGTGCGTGTGTGTTGGAAGGAGGGAGTGGATTTAAAAGGGGGAGAGGAACGCTGGTGGCTGGTCGGATGTGGTCGTGAGCTGACAGTTCGGCACGCTAACACACAACGGGCCTCGGGAGCCACCGGACTATTCTGCCGCCCCGCAGAGCTTGGACCTATCACAAGAGATAACGCCCACGCCCCCGCTCCGCCGCGAGCGCTGCCGATGAGTGACGTACCCCTGACCTGTTCGTGATTGGATGCGATTTCGTCTCCTCAGCCTCTCAGCACACTGCAGCCTCTCCCGATTACTGCACGAGGCAGATATCGCTCCAATCGCCAACGAGCGTGAGGATGGGACTCCCAGCCAACCGGCGGCTGCGCCGCAGCCCGGCCAATGAAGCAGCCGAGGGCATTGAAATTGACCTGTGTGTGTAACGCCAAGTTTGTGGGGGCTACAGCTTTAGTGAATCCGTTATTAAAGAACGCTAAGATGGGCTTGAGTACCGCTAGAAGCGAATTCATCCGCTTTCTTTATTTTCCATTGAGGATATGGGATACGTATTGTGGTTTTGGAGCTTACGTTGTGAAGAGTTTCCGCATAAATGTATGACAAAACTGGTTCACAATTCTATCTTAAGGCCCGCAATTTGTATTAGAAGAACGTCATCTAAGCGCTTAAGTCGTTACAGTTAAAGTCTTCGGCTTAGTACAATTTTCACGCTCTTATCGGACGGAATTCGAAATCGTTCAATCTCCCACTTGCTGTCGCATGCACTTTCCGAGGCTTTGGGTTTGTCTTTTCACGGCGGTGCCGCAAACACGGCAGCAGGGAGTCATACAGCACAGCAATGGGCAACCGCCACGACGACAGAGTAAAAGGAAAAGAAAGCAGCAGGTGCCCGCGTCCCCGCTGCCGGATGAAAATGATCACGAATCGGTATCCTCCCCCCTCTTCCTCAGCATGCCACTATTCCCACACACATAAGGGCACCAAATAAGCACTATTAGACCCAATAAAGCGGCGACGTCGCCCAGCCAAGCCGACATCGCCCAGCCAAGCCGCCTAGCTAAGCCAGGCAGCAGAGCTTATGGCCTCGTCTAAATCAGCCTTCAGGTTCTCATACATACCGTATCCATCATGGAAAAGTTTCAGAAAGGTAGAAGGGTTGGAAAGTGCTGGGTGGCGGTGGTTTGTGGTGGTGATATTGGAGTTTCAGTTGTGACAATCGACCTGCCACTGCGCCTCGAGACCCGAGTAATCAGGGACCTCTGCCATCGCCACAATGCCACAGATTTGGTATTTGACCGACTAGAGTATATTTTCGATGTTGAATCAATTGATTCCATGAAGCATTTACCCGTGGGTGGCTGCGGCTTCCGTGCACCCACTGCTAGCGCAGTGGGCGCCAAAATTGGTTGACAGTACCTCCGAATTAAGCACTTAAGGTGCAAAATCAGCAAAATCTAAGTACCTCTCGAGGCTTGGCAGTCGTCCCACCCAAGCTGCCCCTTAAGCACTGCATGCAAGCGACAATATCTCAAAATCTCCGTTCTTTTATAGTGAGCGAGTCTTTAATGTGCCTTAAGACCCAGTGACCTGGATCTTCAGCAGGGACAGGACCAAAGATGAAGCGTTCAAAGAGCGGCTCTTGCTCATCTATGGTGGTCAGAAGACAACTCAACGGATCCGGACGATCAAGAGCCGCAGAGCTGGCGCTGTGCGACCTGTAGACAGCCTAAAATGGGCACTACCAAGATGAATTACCTTTACCTGCTCAGCCGAACGCATTTCGGGTCCGCTGGTGATGGTAGTGAAGCCACTCTCTGGCATGCCATGAACTTCTGGATCCGCAAAGGGATCTCTAAAAAGAAGGCAGACTTCCATGCTCTTGAACAGCTCATCATCCAGAGCTTTCAGGCCAGAGTTTGTGCTTTCATGTGGTCAAAACTCAATGAGCTTCAGCTGGGTAGTACGGAGGCAGATATCTCTGCTATTCTACGGTCGTACGGTCCCCACACCCCAGAGGGCCTTTGCGCTAAGCTATTTTCGTTTCGTACGGTTCTTCCATAATCACCCGAAGCCCCACAATTTCACTCCACTGACTGGTCCAATCTGATGTATATGCAGTGACAGGCCTGCTTGAAGGCCAATTTCTCCAAGTGTTCAGCATCCTATCCTCAGCAGCTGAAGCACGGTCTGCCAAAATGAGACTGTATGATGTTAGTAGGATTCAATCTGAATAGTTAGTGTGCCTGAGGCTTCTGGTCCATGTCAAGCCTCCCCATTGCAATGGCAAATTTGATCGTCGCCCGTACTGCCCGCATGTCTGGTGTCCATTTGTCACCGTCAGACGCCGCCTTTCCCCCCAGGAAGTATGATAGGTTTCCCATCTTTGCCTGTGAGCATCGCAACATGCCTTCCCGTTGCGCGGTCCATTTTGCACAGCGGAATAGGAAGTGTTCCACTGTCTCTGATGCTAGCCCGCATTCGCAAGTGTCCGATTCCACCGTTCCTATCTTGCATAGAAAGCTGTTAAGTCTCACCATTCCGGTGCGGAGCTGTGATAGTACGTCTGCTTCCTTCCTCTTCAGCGGGTCATATAGAGTACGGGTATGCTTGCCTGGCAGTGCCGTATCTATCTGCTTCGAGCATTTCCCGACTCTTTCTGGTAGTGTTCTTGTTTGCCGCTGCTTGGTTATCGCTAGTCTTATCCTTGTGGATCTTGCTAGATGTGGTGGCACATCTGGTCTGCATTCTCCTTCTGTGGCCTTCCGCGCTGCTGCTTTGGCTTTTGGTCCCAGCGCAAAATCCTCTTCTCCTGCTGGAACCCACAACATCCGGAGAGAGTGGCCCTCGTCTTCGAGACGCTTCATATGGTCGTATATTTGCCGTATGATCTGTTGGCCGGATTGTTGTCGTGGCCGCCGTATGGCTTCTAGTGCGGAGCGGCTGCTCGTCATGACAGTCATATCCCGCCAGCAGAGTCCAGACGGCATACATCTCAATACCATCTCTATAGCTCCCAACTCGGCGATGTATAGGTTCAGCTCCTCCGTCAACCCGAGAGTGATGGAGTAGCTGGCCACTACCTCGTCATCTTTGTTGATCGCCGTATCTCGTACGACACCTCCCATGCCTACCATGCCCCTTCTCTGCGAGGAGCAGGTGGCAATAACTATGCCATTCACCCTCTTTGCTTCTTCCACCGCTCTCTCCCGGTCAGGGTCGCACGACACCGGGATACGGTTCCTCCATGGCGGTAACGCGTACTCCCGAATGATCTCCATTCGTTCAGTGGCTGTTTCCCCTTGTACTTGAGCAATCCTCTGCATCGGCGATACGAATCGGCGACACACTTTCACTTTCAGTGTCGCCAACGGGTGTGTCCTGGGAAGGGTCCGGAGGTTGATCCAAAACCTTGTTGCCGCTTGCGCATGCCGTTCTTGCACCGGTTGGATGCTAGCTTCGGCCTCTGCCACCGCCGTTGCGACGGTCCGGAAAGCCCCCGTGATCGCCTGTGCTCCGACCATCTGTGCCTTGTCCAGCCAAGCAGCTTCTCTAATGCCACATGAGTGCGCCCACACGCTGGACGCATAGTCCATGGTGGGAGCTACTGTTGCTACGAACAGTTGTCTCGCAGTCCGCGGTGACAGCATCTTCAGTCTTCTCAGACACATAGCAGCCGAGAGCCCCTTTGCGGCGGCTCTAGCTATGTGTTCCTTGTACCGCAGTTTCGCGTCCATGACCACTCCCAGGATCTTGGCGCTCGCCTTGGGCTTGACTACTTTTCCTTTGATCATGAACGCTTTGTCGCTGGTACGCGCGGCGTTTCGCGTGAAATGCACGATGGTCGTCTTGTCTCCGTTGAACGTCGCACCGCTCCGTCTTTCCCAGCCCAGTGCTTCGTCTATAATTGATTGGATGCCGGCTCGATTCTCCTCCGCTGTTGGTCCCACCACCCAGGCTGAGTAGTCGTCCACGAATGCCATCGAACCACCTCTTGCGTTGATTCTTCTCTGCACCAAATCTGCATTGAAGAACAGGAACAACACCGGCGACAGTGGTGATCCTTGCGGGAGACCTGCCTGTGGCAACTCCCGTAGCTGTGACTTGTACCCATTTACCACCACGGTGGCCATGCGTCCAGAGCAGAAGGCGTCAATCCATCTCACCAGTCCACCAGGTATGCCTCTCGCCTTCAGCCTCTCCAGTAGTCGTTCTTTGAACACTCCGTTGTAAGCACCCTTGACGTCGAAACTGATCAGACTGAGCACCCTGCCGGCCCTCCATGCCTTGTAGATCTGCTCCTGCAGCAGTATCAGTGCTTGTTCGGCTGACCTTCGCTTCCTTGCCCCGAAGTAGTTTGCAGGCAGCAGTCCATAGCTTTCCACTACATAGGATATCCGCTCTGCAACGGCTGCCTCGAGTATCTTGCCCAGTGTTGACAGCAGGGATATCGGTCTCCATGCCTTGGCCACTGTGTAGTCTCCCTTGTCTGCTTTCTTTAGCGGGATGATCTTCGCACTCCTCCACTGGTGGGGTACCACACCGTCCCTGAGGGAAGTGTCGAAAAGGTGCAAGACACGGTATCTAACCACTGGCCAAAGCTGTTTCCACACCATTGCTGGCAGACCATCCTCTCCAGGTGCTTTCCAAGGTTTCGCTGCTAGCACTTTTTCTTCAACTTCCTCCATGGTGAGGTCTGGCATGTGCACTTCCGTCCGTTGCGGTCGCTCGCCTTCATCGTCAATCTTAGCCGGCAACGGGGGGAAGAACGTGCTGAGCAGCTCCTCTGCCTGCTCCACCGTATCTTCCGTGGTGGAACCGTCTTCCCTCTTCAAAGGGGGCACCCTGTCGTCCATAACACCTGTTTCCGGTTTTAAGTACTTGGCCGCCTTCCATATGTTGACATCTTCTGCCAGGAAGTCGTCCCAGTGCAGTTTTTTCTGTTTCCGGATGGCATCATGGTACTCCTTGGATGCTTCCTTGGCCCGTCTTTCCAGGTCGGGCCTCACTTGGCCTGCTCGCCGCTGTGCCCTGGCCTGATTTCGCCAGAATGTGTACACCCGCCGAAGTCCTGTCAAATCCTTCGTCCACCAGCGCTTCGCGTACGGTACTGGTTGTGCTCGGGGTGTCAGATCGTGGATCGCCTCGAGGACGACCCTCATTAACTGGTCTGTCTGCTCCTGCACACCGACAGTCCAGGGAAGCTCTCGGAGATTTTTCTTCACCCTGGTTCTGATTGTTGTCCATGGTGCGTTCTTGAACGACAGTCTTTCCGTGACAATCCGATCAGGCATCGCGAGATCGAACGTCGTTTGGATCGCCCGGTGGTCCGATCCGTGTTCTGTCGGGTGTATGGAGCACGTCACCATTTCGTCTGCCAGTTTTGCCGTCGCCAGCATCAGGTCGATTGTGCTTTCCTTGTCGGGGCCTTGCCATGTCTTTGTGCCTCTCGGGAGGAGGCTGCATAGGCCGTGCTCGTTCATGACGTCGATAATCGGTTCGGCCTCGCCTTGCCTTGCCAAGGCCACGTCGTCTCCTCCCCATAGCCGGTCGTGCTGATTAAAATCTCCGGCCAGAATGACGTCCACCGCCATCCCTGACCTGCTCCTGAGGTCGAGGATCACCTGGTGCAGGGTATGGCATGTATTTCGAAGAGCCTGGGGCTTGCGTCCCGGCACATACACTGACACAACCAACATTATTCGGTCCGGAAGTCGTATGGCTGCTGCTGTCAAGTCCGAGGACTGTATTGGTACTTGGTCGGCCCCCAAATCCCTATTCACCCACAACATGCTCCGGATCGGCCATCTGCCATCTCTCCAAATCGTAGGGACCATTTTAATCCATCTGGGATGCCCCATAGGGACTGTTAATAGTTTGCCGTCACCTTTCCATGCCTGTGGTTCTTGGACTGCCACAACTGCAAAATCCTGGAGTCGCGTATCGTTCATTAGGCTCTCGTGTACCGTGTCCTGTTTTCTTACATTCAGTTGGATGACCTGGAATATTCTACTCATGCCGAGTAGGGTAGAGTTTCGGGCAGCTGCGACTGAACGACTCGTGCGGTCCACCACAGGGTACGCACTTGGGTACCTGCGTCTGGCACTCACTATGACGGTGGTCTTCGGCAGCGCACCTCGCACATACCCGATTCTTGCTGCACGAGAAAGCCTTGTGGCCGAGCTCCTGGCAGTTGTAGCATTGTATCGGTCCGGCTCTCCGCTCGAACACGCTAGTGTACGCCGATTCACCCGCTGCAAGGAAGTAGCGTTCTTGTAGGAGTCTCCTGGCATCGCTGTTCTTGGTGAGGTATACCACCATGGATCCATATGCTTTCGCGTTGTCCTTTCGACTCAACCAGGCCATCTTGGCAATTTGAACTTCATTCTCTTGGCCCAAAGCGTCCATCGCTCCAGGAAGGACCTTGCCTTCCTGGTCGAGAACGGCAGCACGGTTGATATTGTCAACTTTGACTGGGTACAGTTGGTCTCGGAGCACTCTTGCACCTGGAGCCTTCTTGGCCTCGATGATCGCCTTGATCCTCTTCAGTTCTTCCTCGTTCCTACCAATCACCCTCAGGCGGTTGGTATTCCGTCCATCTTTGGTGACTGCAACACATCGCCAACTCGGCTGGTCGCTGGACATTCGCATTTCCTGTTCAACGGTTTTGCGAATCATTGCCGGTGTAGCGTCTCCAATGTGATCCTCGGGCACCCTGGATGTGTCCACTGTGCAGAACACCGGCTTTGGAGTCGCCGATCGGGCCGTAGATGGAGATTGGATGGGAGTACTAACGGGTGTCATTCTGGCCGCGTCTGCATATGTCCGGCCCGGCGATCGTGGTGCCTGAGCCTTACTCAGTGTATCCAGCTGTAGTCGGGTCTGCTCCAGCTTGTCGCAAACCTGGGTAAGCTGCTGTCGGACTTGCGATAATTCTTGTGCCATCTGGGCCGTAGTCCTAGTAACTTCCTCAGCCATGCGGTCCCTAAGCTTAGCAAACTCGAGCTGAAATTCCGCCTTCATCGATTCCATTCTCTTATTGAAATCTTGTTCCAGGAGTCGTTTTAGGCTCTGGGCAACCTCGCTCATGCTACCAGCTGCCTTAGGCGCGGCCCGTTTCTTAGCTCGGGTATGACTCGGAGTTCCCTCACTGCTCTCCTCTTCCTGCCATTCCATAGCACCTTTTTGCTGCTTGGATTCCAACGCCCTCGTCGTTCTGGTCCTTTTACGCAGGGGACGTCTGATGCGGGGTTCGCAACACCAGACATCCACCAGTGGCCAGAATCTCCGCCAAGCGGCCACCAGGTATTTCAAAGGTTGTAAAGAAGATAAAATATTTAGATTCGAGATCCGAAACCAATTGCAGGATCCGGTTTGCGTGGAACGCTGCGTGTCGGTGCTAGGCTTCGTAAGTCTGGGGGTGTGTGTCAGATGTGACGGGTGCTTTGGGTTAGGTGCCTGAGGCATCAATGGTTGAATCATGACAAAACCAGCCCCCTTACGGGTGGGGTCCCACCAAGGAAAAAAGACAAGACATCATCATCAATACACCCAGTGACCACCCCATCAATTGGACCATAATTACACGTCCCATATACCTAAAAGGGTGATAATCTGACAGTAGCTACTATCGTGGTGCCAAATTAACATTAAATAGCACCCTCTAATTGGCTGTAGCGGCCTAGTGCTGTAGCTTAGTCATCGCTTAGTCATCCGAGGGCGTGCAGCCTCCGTTTGAGGGCGTGTGAATCTCCGATCTCTAAATTTATCCTTACGGTAAGGCCGAAGCGCCTATCAGTAAAATTTCAGTAATGTCACGGCCAGCACGAGATGCAGCATGGGAGCTGGGTCTATTGGCGCTATCAACGAATATTCTAAGCTGAGGAGAGGAGAAGAAAGGGGAGAGCGAAGCTCTGGCGGTCTCTAGCTCGCGAAGTCTTGACGCGACTGTGGGGCTAAGGGTTAGGGTCCTTGTGACGGCCAGAGGGCTTGCCTGATCGTGGCTGCCGTCACACTACCCCCCTCCAAAACGCAGACACCGGGACGGTTTCGCGTAGCTAGTGACGTTATGTATGCCGTCTAGACCTGCTCTGCTTGCCTGTCTTTTCTGCCCTGTTATCGTCCGGGTGGTCGTCGTCTTCCTCGTCTGCTGCTGCAGACCGAATCCATTTTTGCAGTCGTAGCGGTGGACCGGGCGCTTCTGGGTGTTCTCGATGGAAGGTCTCTAGGGCTATTGCCGCGTTCTTGAAGTTCTCGGCAGGGTACCAAGTGTCGTCAGGGTCGCATCCTCGCCAGGCCACCTGGTACTGCAGTTCTCTGTTGCGGCCGTGGAGTCGGCTCTGTTTGATTTGTTCGACCTCGAACTCTGGTTCGCCATTGATTTCTTCTGGCGGTGGTGGTACCTGGACCTGCTGTGGCAACGGGTCGTCGTCGGCCTTCCTGAGCCGGTCGGCGTGGAACAGGTTGGGCATCTTATACGAAGCTGGAAGGTCGAGGACGTAACTGTGGCGAGGACGTCCAGGCTAGGTACACATAGGTGGTAGAAGACCGTGGTGGGATCGTCCGGGATATGGAGGAAGACGAAAACTTGCCCCGTGCAGATGTAACCGTATCGGATGGCCTTGCCGATCATGTAGGAGAAGAGCTGCGTGACGACGGCGGCGGCCAGTGACTTCGACGCGAAGTCGAAGCCCTCTCCGTGTTTGTTGATAATGTCTCGCCCGGGTTGTATCTCAGAAGCAAGACCCGTGACTAGTTCATCCTGGCTCAACTTGTGTGGCACTTTGTACTCGATCGCCGTCGAAGGGATGTTCACGCCGTCCGATGTTCTGTATATGCAGAACTGATCTGCTCGATTGCTCTTCCCCCCCCCCCTCCTGCCCTTAACCTTGCGGCGAGCTTTGGGAGCTGCTGCGTCACCGGCCGTATCTCCGGTGAGAGACAAGCCCTCTAAAGACTCGGAGAGGTCACCGCTGACGTTTCCGAGGTTCGTGTGACTCTCAAATGTCACAGTGCCCCGCAGGCCAAGCCTTTCACGCAGCAATGAGTTGCTATGCGCCGCATCGACCAGCCTTTGCACTGCATTCTCGACCGTGTCGCGCTCGAAGTCCCGAAGCCCAGACTCGCTGCTGATAGGCCTAATGAGAGATCGCACATATTCCAACTGGTGCTGGGACGGAAACGCCTCCTGTGTGGTGAAGGATGGCTCGGAAAGTCGATCCCATATCTGCTCTTGTCTTTTGGGGAAGTCCTCCCAAGGAATAATGCGCCGAGGGTATACTCGGCCCACGGGATTCGTCGTCTCGCCTTGTGTGGTTAGAGAACGATCGGTGACTACCTCGATGGCACGACTGAGAGAGTGACATGATTCAAGGTAAGGCTCGAGTGTCAAGGGTCGTGATGTTTTCGCGGCCTCTTCGGCTTCTTCGCGTCGGCGCTGCTCGTCTTCGCGTTGACGTTGCTCGTTCGAGGCCCGATGCTCGGCTTCTTCGCGTCGACGTTGCTCCTCAGCGAGTAAATTTCGTAATCTCGTGATTTCATCCATGATCAATGTTAAAACAAGTAGCAATTGAGAACGTGACCCTGGAGCAAAGGATTGTGAAAGTGTATGCCTAGTGGGGGCTTGGCACCGCTACAGGTTGCCGGAGGGATAGAACCCGGAGTTAACGCGATTGGTTTGACTGCTCAGGTCCCAAAATCATTGACACGGCAGTCAGGCCATTTGCTCGAGGAGTGCACGTGAGTAGCGTGCTCCGCTGCCGTAGGCACGAGCCACAATGGCCTGAGCTTGCTGAGGTAAGATGATTTTAGATTGACGTCAATATGCATTGCAGGAAGCGATACTAGCGGTTTGTTGTCCGAACACGTCAGAAGACCGCCGCCCCCGCACGAACAGAACGAGCAAGAACACTGCAATCTTCAATCAATCCTATCCTGTGAATCGCGATATACTGAACTCACCGTACCCTGAAATTACTATAACCAGTGCGCATCTAACAGATAACCCCGCGACTTCGTGAGTGTTTGCTAATCGCGTCAGTTCTGTGACCGTTTCCGAAACCTCGATATCCACACTAGGCTCTACCCACCAAGATGCCGCGGATGAATCTGGGCCTTCCCTACAACCATTGTAGCCATCAGCTATGCCAGGTTGGCTTCCAGAGCCCCGACCTTCTCCGCTGCGGTGGTTGTCATGTCGTCAAGTATTGTGGCCAGCCGCACCAAAGGGCCGACCGACCCAAGCACAAGGTCCAATGCAACCCGATAAAGCAGACCAGAGACAAGGTCTCAGAGGAAGAGGCAAAGCTGCGGACCAGCCCTGGCGCAGACACAGACGGGAACCCTTTCAACAACGTCGCGGGCCTTTTTTGGTTCTTCAAAAGCACTCGCCCTTACATGCAAGCTCGCTTTGACTACATCACTGCCGTTCTGAACGTCCGCACCGGCGAAGCCGTCGAGATCGCACTCGACCATTCCCTCGACCTGCTTCGTCTCTGCCGAGGCGACAATTTACGCGTTCGTTGCCAGGTTCCTGCGCTGTATCTCCGGCTTGGGAGGGACCAGGATGCATACGATTTCATCAAATGGTATGCTGTCAGAGGCGACTCGCACTATGACTGGCGCGATATGAACTTGCCGTTTCTCGACATGCATGGAGAGGATGCGTTTGAGGCTGTCGACGAGAAGCCCCACCACATCGAGTTGTCCTTCTTCGTGGCCTTGACGCTTATCAAGATTCGATTGATGAAGGATTTAGAGTCCCTCCAAGGATTCTTGCGGAGTAATCCTAACGCGACAGGGGAAGCTAGGTATGATCATCTGCAGGAGGAGGCGATGAGCGATATACTCCTGAGACGGCCGGACATTGTCGCGCAAGACAACTACGAAGAGATGATCGCTGAGCTGCGGCGCCAGGCACTACGGCTGTATAGGATAGTCAAGGAAAAGAACCCACATTTCTGGCCGGGCATCATGAATCCGAACCTGTACACTCATAGTGTGCCGACGATTTATGCTTTCGGATCACGAGAGGAGGCTGTGCTCGTTTTTCGGAACTCATGGTACTCGTGGTCAGAGACAGAAGTGGCCATACGGTTTATCAGAGGGGTTATACGCGACGATGCGTAAGAGTATCGGAATGTAAAACTGTACGGGATATTCTATTTAGGAACAACCGATATATTTTAGCCTTGACTTTCGCATTTTACGCAATATGAATGGGCTCAAGTGGCGAAGGGCTGAGAACCCATATGCGGCCATATATTTGTGCGTTCATTTGTTTGTTTAAAGGAGGACGATGCTGAAGATGTTTGGGCTTTGTTGACGCACGACCGTCGGTGTATTGTTGCCGGCTAAAGTCGCAGTCGCCAATGGATGCATGGTCTTCATGGAGTGCTCCTGAATTTCGCTCTCTTTTCCCCGCCCGCGGTCGCAACGAGATAAGGAAGCCAAACACCGTAGGCAAAGACGATCCACAGCGCGCTCAGCAATCCGCAGCCCAACAGCATGCCTGGCTACCAACCTCAGCTAGCCGGCTCTGCAAGTTGGCCAATTAGAGCGTCAAGTGCCTATACGATCAATTCATAGTGTCAGATGTGACGGGGTATCCAAGAAGTGTGTGCCTGAGGCATCAATATACCGTCATGACAAACAGTGTGGCTAACAATCAAGCTCGAACTTGACAATTCTCAATCAAGTTCGACTTCTCGTCAAGTCAAGTTCTCAAGTCAAGTTGAAGAGTTGTCGTCAATCAATCAAGTTAAAGGAGTGTCAAGTTGTCAAGTACTTGATGCCAATAATTACTTATGTAGGGAGTCTAGGAGAGGATACCCTAGATATCGCTAATTAGCCAATTACATCGCTTAGAACTAATTATCTAATCAAATGTCTATCAACACTGGGGAGCAGCCGTCAAGCCGGCTTGCTAGGAGGGCCTCCCGTTAGGAAGGAAAAGAGAGAGCTGGCGCTCCGCATCAGGACGTCTTCAGGCAGAGAAGGTCATGCGTCCGTGCGGAAAAACCATGCGTCTACGGCTGTTCTCAGCTGGGGCATGGGTTATTGGTGTTGTATGCAGTTGACAGGTTGGAACAGCTGGTTGAAATTCGCGAGCCACTAACAGGGTCACAGCGATTTTACCTGTAGACAAGATAGATCTACCCATCCAGGGAGATTAGCCGAGAGGAGGTCGTGGCACGTGTGCTGATGGGAGCAGCAGGAATGGAAGACCTGGAAGTCGAGATGAAGTAAAGTGAGTTAGTAGAGAAAAAGAGAGCAGGTCCGAGCACAGATCGTTTCGAAGGAATCGTGAACTTCCAATAAAGTTTCCAACAAAGTGGGGCCCTCGCACTGACGACGGCAACGACAATATTGGTCACAGTGGCCTAGTCACCCGTTAGCAGGGAAGTCCCCGGCAGGACCACTCGGTCACGTTTCATGCCTGATGCCGTAGTTGCCCGTGACACATCGGCACAACGGAGTTCCCCATGGCTGGGAAACAGGTGTGACGAGACCATGACTGTGTAATAGCATTCAATCAAGGAAGAATAAGAGATATTCTGGCGACGCTAGAGGATTTCCACGGACAAAAGTCGTTGCTGGGACCTCATGGATCACCGCCCAGCGCTATGGGTAGAAAGCGTCGAGTCTACTCACAAACACGGCCACTGGCCCGCCTCCTTCCCAAGACGCCAACTGCGACACCGGTCCACATAAACGCACTTCTTGTTGAACCGGCAGGGCCAGCAGTACAAGCGAACCATCCGATTGTGGACACTCCAGTCTCTCCGCTCTTCCAAGAGCGAAAGACGTCTTTGCAGGAGACCCTGAAGGCGATGGATGAACGCTGGGAGCAGAGGGTTAGAGATTCGACGGACCATACATGGACTGAGCCGAGACCGCGCGAACTCCAACTGGAGACGGTCCGTGACTTCTACAACAAGATGCATGACGAGAACACCATGGAGCTGGCACACTGCGTCGTCTGCTATGAGCAGAAGGCATCCATCGATGTCTCAGACTGGAAGTGGACGGTGCTCGAGCCGTTGTATCGGCAGGCGGAACAGCGCCTCACGCGTCAGGATCGGGAACATTTCGCATGCCGACAATGCTTCCCCCGTGAAGGGCCGGATGGGTTCCCTGTCTGCCAAGACTGTGGTCATGCCTTGGAGGCGGGTAGGCTCCCACGTGCCTGCGAAGTCAACAACCTCGGCCTCGGATGCGTTCATAGATATCCTGCGGCACTGCAATGCTTGACTCCACTGGAGGAGCGACTCATCGGCCTGTATATACCTTGTGGTTGGATCACCAAGTTCCAGATCGATATCGAGAAGGCCACCAACGGCCGATATCGTAAGCATAAGAAGGGCCACATCACTGTTTTCCCAAACGACGTGGAGAATTTGGTGTCTGAAGTGCTCCCGCACCCCATGGTCGACGAGGTAGAGAGGATCCACGTGTGCTTCGTAGCACCGCGGAAGCCGGTGCCTACAGACATTGCCTGGATGATGTCGGTCCATCCACAGCGGCTGAAACGCGCGCTTACCTGGCTGAAGCGGTATAACCCGTTATACCGAGATATTTGTATCAGTGAGGAGAACCCCCGGAGCTGGGGGGACTGGTGTGCTGGTACCGAGGTGCCGGAGGCTATATTCGACAACATGGTTCCGTACGAGCTGAGCCCAGAGGACCAAATCCGGACTGGACACTATGTGTCGGCCGTTGAGCGCGGCCGTGAAGAGCAGCCTATTCGTACCGCCGAAGAGGTGCTAGCTATGTTGGAGCACCGCGAAGACGACGTTGTGCGCCAAGAGAATGAAAGCAACGCGAGACTAGGCGGCCTGCAGGCGCGGCATCTCCAGACAGAAGCAGTGATGTTATTGGATTGGATTGGAGCTGGATCCGAGCCTCGATCCAATCCAGTCCAGACGTGGGGACAGGCAGCCTCCAGGATATCCAGAACCGATCCAGTTCATATTTTTACCCTTTTGGGACAATCAATGAGCCGCTGAATAAGCAGACTTGGAGTAGAACTGTTCTTGTCCTTGGGTTATGACACCACCTAACTACGGAGCTCATGTTCTCTAGCAACTTGCGTCTCCAGTATGTTCTTCTCGCTTCCATCATCTTCGCCGCCTTCCTCTCCCTCACCCAGCCCATCCGCCCCAACTGTACTCCCTGCCTCACCCTCCATCAAACCGATGGCAGAGTCATCAAATGCCTTCTGCTCCGGGCGACCATACCAAGCTCGTAAGCACTCGCTGGCTTCAATGACGTCCATCCGGAGCCGTGAGCGATGATTTGGTGTTTCGATTCCAGGTGGTTTAAGGTAGTACAATTGCCCTTGCCGGAAATAGGAAGTCCCTGTTGGCGCTGCTGCTGTTCGCACAGATAACAGTACCAGAACGTCTTCGTCGGGTCCTGCTTGAGTTGTATGTCTTCACCATACTGCCAGACGACTGATGTCCTTTTCTTGGGGTGCTTTTGGGACTTTGCCACAACAGAGTAGCGTACATATTGCTTCCCATTCAGCTTGAATTCGTCGGGTTCGATCAGGGTTCCGTCGGGGTCGTTTGGGCGAGGACTAATATATGTTGGAGCAAGAATAACTCTGTCAGAATCAGGACGGCGACCGCTGGCAGCACCGAAATAGCTGGAGATAGTGGCCATGGTGTAGCTGGTGAGTGGACTGTTCAGACACGTCTGCCACAGTAGAAGGACTGCTGAAGTCGCGAGCGACGCGTTTGCCTCCATGCTTTTAATAGCGTAGCAATCTGCACGCGTTGGATGTTAACCCAATAGCGGAACGATAGTTCGCGCGTCGTGTCGTGGTCTGCGACGGCAGCTGCGACGGGAGACTCCTCATGACCACTCAATTAGGCTTAGCTCTTGCCTTATCAGGTTAGACCATTGGAGCTCCAGGAGCTGGTTGCCAATCAATCCAATCCAGTCCAAATCTTCGAGAAACCCAAATCCAGTCCAGCCATTTTCCGACAAATCCAGTCCAATCCAAATTGCCTCCAATCCAATAACATCACTGGACAGAAGAGCTAGATCCACGCCACATAGAGCAAGAGCTAACCGAGATGGTCTCGACAGGGATGTTGGGGCTCGACGAGGCGGCTGACCACGGTCCCAGAGAACGGCTTCGGTGGTTCCGGGCCGGCCTGGACCAGATTGATCAGTGATGTTATTGGATTGGAGGCAATTTGGATTGGACTGGATTTGTCGGAAAATGGCTGGACTGGATTTGGGTTTCTCGAAGATTTGGACTGGATTGGATTGATTGGCAACCAGCTCCTGGAGCTCCAATGGTCTAACCTGATAAGGCAAGAGCTAAGCCTAATTGAGTGGTCATGAGGAGTCTCCCGTCGCAGCTGCCGTCGCAGACCACGACACGACGCGCGAACTATCGTTCCGCTATTGGGTTAACATCCAACGCGTGCAGATTGCTACGCTATTAAAAGCATGGAGGCAAACGCGTCGCTCGCGACTTCAGCAGTCCTTCTACTGTGGCAGACGTGTCTGAACAGTCCACTCACCAGCTACACCATGGCCACTATCTCCAGCTATTTCGGTGCTGCCAGCGGTCGCCGTCCTGATTCTGACAGAGTTATTCTTGCTCCAACATATATTAGTCCTCGCCCAAACGACCCCGACGGAACCCTGATCGAACCCGACGAATTCAAGCTGAATGGGAAGCAATATGTACGCTACTCTGTTGTGGCAAAGTCCCAAAAGCACACCAAGAAAAGGACATCAGTCGTCTGGCAGTATGGTGAAGACATACAACTCAAGCAGGACCCGACGAAGAGGTTCTGGTACTGTTATCTGTGCGAACAGCAGCAGCGCCAACAGGGACTTCCTATTTCCGGCAAGGGCAATTGTACTGCCTTAGACCACCTGGAATCGAAACACCAAATCGATAGGGAGACTGGTGAGCACAGACATCCAAAGCGCCACCCATCGCAGCCATCAATTGTCGACTTCAACAACATATCCACCGTTGTATTCAAACGCCGATTTGACGAGTTCAAGGAACTTCTGATTCGATGGATCGTCTATTGTCACATCGCCTTCTTTCAAATCGAGAACCTATACTTTCGCGAACTCCTCTTCTATGTTTTCCCTGGCCTGACAACACTCCTTCCAAAGGCGAGACTAGTGATTCGCAGATGGATAATAGAGGCCTTTGAGGCACGAAAGGACAGCCTGCGTCAAGAAATGCAAGCGGCCCACAGCAATATATCGATATCGTTCGATTTATGGACGTCACCGAACTATCAGGCTATCCTTGGATGTGTCGCGCACTTTATCAACAGAAGCGGCAAGAGAAGAACGGTTGTTCTGGCTCTTCGCGAACTGGTTGGCGAACATTCAGGTGAGAATATGGCAGATGCCCTCCTACATATATTTGATGACTACGGGATCAGTGGCCGGATCGGTTATTTCATGGCAGACAATGCAAGTTCGAATGATGCCTGCATCGACCTGGTCCTGCAGGCTCTTTACCCGCACATGAGCAGGAAACATCGCGTACGACGACGCCTTCGGTGTTTTGGCCATATCGTCAATCTCTGCGCCCAGGCGTTTATTATGGGAAAGGATGCTGCGAAGACCTGCAAGGATCTGGACTCTGCGTATCGAGAAGGGGACTACACACGGATTCGTGAGCTGTGGAAGAAGCGCGGTGCAATTGGGAGGCTCCATAATATCGTACGATACATTAGAGCTAGCCCTCAACGGCGCCAATTCTTCAGATCAATACAAATTGGCGGCGATCTGGCTGCATTTGACGGATTGGAGGTAAGCCCCCCTAGTGCGCGTCGCAAGGTAGTCGCGGCGTCCTACACTTCCGGTTTCAGTACTGACGTTGGAGTTTGTTGCAGCTTGTTCAAAGTCAGTCTACACGCTGGAATTCTTATTTCTTATCGATTGGACGCGCTCTTAATGTCAAAGAACGTATCCAGCTCTTCTGCGATCAATATGAGCCTCCACGAAGCGACAGAGACGTCCTGGACCAACGCCTCAGCCCACGGCAATGGGACGAACTCGGACACCTCCATGACCAACTCGAGACATTCTACGAGGCCACAGTAATGAACGAAGGCAGACAGTGGACTCTTGCAGATCATTTTCAATCGCTAGACTGGCTTATAGACGAAATCCACCTTGCTCAGCGAAAGTTTGAACAGCTCGCCGAAGACGCAATGCGGAAGCGTGGCCCGAATAGACAGGATAAGCAGAACGAATTCGACGACTATAACTGGCTTGCTGCGGCTGCAGAAGTTGCCTGGCAGAAATGCGAGAAGTACTACAACAAGGCCGATGAATCGCCCGCTTACTACGCCGCCATATCGTTGAATCCAAGCCTTAAGAACCAATGGTACTATCAGGTTTGGAATGGCAGTGATGATAAGCGTGCCTGGATCCAAGCTGCTGTTGGAGCAGTTAAGGAGCTCTGGGTTGACGAATACAAAGGCAAGTTCGCCCACGGCGCGCCAGTTCCTACCCACGTCTTTAAGGCCACAGAACCGAAAGAGAAATCGTTTACTTCAGTGAGAAACCACAAGCGTCTCAAACTACACCACCTCGACCCTAATTCAAGCCCCGAACTGCCCTCAACGGATCACTACAATGAGTTTATCACCGCTGACGTTATCGGCCTTAATGATGACGAGGAATTCGACCCCATCCAGTACTGGAATGAGCGCTACCACTCGCAGACGGACCTAGCTCGTATGGCGCTGGACGTTTTAGCCCTGCCTCCCATGTCGGATGAGTGTGAGCGCCTTTTTAGCAGCGCCAAGCTCCTCCTTACAGATCATCGCTCACGGCTCCGGATGGACGTCATTGAAGCCAGCGAGTGCTTACGAGCTTGGTATGGTCGCCCGGAGCAGAAGGCATTTGATGACTCTGCCATCGGTTTGATGGAGGGTGAGGCAGGGAGTACAGTTGGGGCGGATGGGCTGGGTGAGGGAGAGGAAGGCGGCGAAGATGATGGAAGCGAGAAGAACATACTGGAGACGCAAGTTGCTAGAGAACATGAGCTCCGTAGTTAGGTGGTGTCATAACCCAAGGACAAGAACAGTTCTACTCCAAGTCTGCTTATTCAGCGGCTCATTGATTGTCCCAAAAGGGTAAAAATATGAACTGGATCGGTTCTGGATATCCTGGAGGCTGCCTGTCCCCACGTCTGGACTGGATTGGATCGAGGCTCGGATCCAGCTCCAATCCAATCCAATAACATCACTGAGATTGATGGTCGCCATCGGGGTAAGAAGCGCAGGCGCAACGAGGATGGAATCGGATACTTTGCCGGCACGACGGAGCCCTTTATTATCAACCAGCGGGGTGAGGAGTATGCCGACAGTAATGACCCCGACTTCTTCCCCAAGACCTTCCCCTGCCTGTTCCCGTGGGGCCGAGGAGGGCCTAAGTTAGCGGAGGAAGCCGGTATCGGATTCACGGACATCAATAGTAGCCGTAGTGAAGACCGTAACTTCACCCTGCAGAGTTGGGCGAGATTGCTGCTCCAGAGACATGGTGTGTACCCGCCGAACAGGAAGGTCGGACCGAATTGACTAGTAGCAGGCGGCCTTTTCGCGACGCATCCAGCCTTTCCCTTCCTCATATACAATATGCTGGTACGCTCGGAGAATCGGCGGATTAGCTATATACGTATGCAAAAGCGGTCCTTTGCGCGGGTGGAGCAGATCCTCCGCACACTGACTGCCAGCGAGATCGAGGTAGCGGAGGAAGAATACCGCCAGACCAGGACGACAGCCAACGAGGACGTCTCCTTCCTACTTCGAGAGCTCAGCGCCTTCGGCCATGGGCAGCATATGTCGAACGAAGACAGACTTGGCCACCGTCGCGGGATCAACTCCCTCAGCTTACTGCTGGGGATGAAGACGATTTGGTTCACCCTCAATCCCAACGATCTGACCAACGAGGTAAATATAAAGCTGACTGCTTACCGGGCCCTGAGCGGAGAACTGGCCAGGCACTTAGTGGACCAGCTCCGGAAGCACATCGGGCGGGTACAGCATGTAGTGCGAGATCCTGTGAGTTCCGCCAAGTTTTTCGACCGCGAGATCCGTCTCTTCTTCCATCACTGCGTGCGCGTAGGGAAACAGTCGATATTCGGCAAGGTCTCTGGCTATTATGGCTGCGTCGAGACGAACGAAAGGGGGGCGGAGCACCTCCACGGGTTCTTATGGCTGGACGCCAACGTGGAACTGCCCACTGTCCTGGATGACATGCGAGATGACGGGGGGTACGCGGAGCAGGTGTGCCGATACCTTGATACCCTAGTGAGTGAGGTAAGCATATGGCTACACTATACACTGCAGAGAGGGAGGGGCCGCTGACCCAGATACCGTAGTGTTGTGACGAACGGGAGGCAAAACGATACCGACGGTGGGATAGCGTCTTCAGTGATATAAGCGACATCGTGAACGATGCTGACAAGCTGGCCGATGTGTTCGAAAGCGAGGCCAACTGGGTGGCGCATCGCTGCCAGTTGCACAGCTGCGGCGCTACATGTGTCAAGTACAGCTTCAAGGAAAAGGACCGGACAAGAAAGCAGCACCCATGTCGCTTCAGAGCTCCGTGGGCCTTGCGGGAACAGACCGAATTCACCCCTAGCGGCCTGCTCCACGTGAAACGCAATCACAGTCGGATCAGCCGGTACAACATGGCCCTGGCCGTTGCGTTACGCCACAACCACGACGTTCGACTCCTCGTCACTGTCACGGCGAGCCTAGCCATGGGTTATTACGCCACGAATTACGCCACCAAGCTAGACACGCCGTTGTGGAAACGGGCGGCGCTCATGAAGACAGTCCGGGAAGGGATGTCCGCAGACGTCGGGGCTGGAGGCCAGATGGAGCGTGAGGAGGCCAGATCCCAGAGGGCTGCGCCGGTAAACAATAAGGCTAGGCAGTTCCTGGCCCGAACGGCAAACCAGATCTTCACCAGCAGGGAACTATCGGCCGTGGAGGTATGCAGCAGGCTCCTCGGGCATCCCAACCACTACTCCAGCGTGGAGAGATGGCAGAGCATTCACTTGAATACACTGTACTGGGCGGTCTTCAGGAGGTGGCGGGGTCTACAGGAAGCTGCCGGCCCGGAGGCCCATCTGCGAGCGGCCCCGGAGACGATCAACATAGCGCAGTCTGGTGTGCGTCTTCCCCTGCTGGAGGCATACGCCGGTCGTGGGGCTCTATTGGAGGACCTCTGCTTCTACGACTATGCCAGCATGATCCAGGTGCGACGGGTTGGGAAGCGGACGAGCGCAGGCAAAGTGCAGCATTTCCCATTCGACCAAGATCTTGTCAACGGAGAGAGATGGACTCAAGAGCTCCTGAAGGCAGGGGCGCATTACGTACCTGTCCTCACTGGCCCCCTCAACCACGATCTTGATAAGCTAGACCCAGGATTTTACCAACGGTAAGAGGGGAGAAGAGAGAAGCCTCGTCAAAGAGCTAACGGCATACAGAACCGCGGTGCTCCTCTTAGCACTGTTTGTACCGTGGCAACGCTTCACCCACCTGGACGAGCTCTACGGCCACCGCTATGTGTCCGGTGATTACCCCTCAGTCAAAGACGTGTGGCAAGAGCTGTCGGAAGCCATACCGGACCGGGTGAAAGGGATCGTTAACAACATCAAGCTTCTGCACAAGAGCGCCGAAGATGCTAAGAAAGACGCGGGGTTGTGGGCTAGCCACAGCGAAGGTGATGAGGAGAAAGAGCACGAGCCGCCGGAGGAAGGTATAACCCCTAGCACCACGTGGCGACCGCAGAACATGGACATGAGGTACACATTCCATGACGCGGTGTATAACCTACACGGAGGTCAAGGCATTGCCAAAGGCTCCCCCGCACTCGTAAGGCTGCTACAGGCGCTGGAGAGAGCTAGCTTCTCAGACCCCGAGCCGGACCCGTGTGGTGCGGATACACGGTCCGCACGCCAATCAACAGCAAACGCACTGACGAAGCCCGAGATCGGCATGGTACGAGCGGCGCAGCTGCGTCTCCACAAAGCAAGGGTGCTAGTCATCGAAGGAGATGATGAAGCCGGCGAAGGCCCGAACGGCGACGAGGCTGGCTTCGGTTCCGGCGATGAGCAGCATTTGTTCCCACCCATCCCGGCGTCCAACCCAACCCCCACTTCAGCCCATACTTGGGTAGATATAGCATCCGGGAGTAGCTTCTTCCAGGTCGGGAAGGACGATAGGCAACCATAGAACGCTGAACCGCATGCAGAAGATTGCCCTCGGCCTGATCTGCGAGGCGATGGACAGAGCGGAGGAAGCATCAGACAGAGCTGCTGAGGGCAACGGAGGACACACGATATTGGGGCGGCCGCCTCAACATCTCCAATACATAGGCGGCAGCGGCGGCACGGGGAAGACTTGGCTCATCGAGACACTGAAAGATGTATGCGCGGCGAAGGGAGCGTCGAAGCGCATCATCATCACAGCTACGTCCGGGACGGCAGCAGCAGGGATCGGTGGCAACACCATCCACTCCGCGCTAGGGCTAGCCTTCAAGGATCAAGACGGAGCCGAGATGGAAAGCCTACCATCAGCGAACCTGGAGAGGCGCCGGCAGCGTTGGAGAAGGCGTGACGTGCTTGTGGTCGACGAGGTGAGCATGCTGGGCCTTAAGACGCTCTACGAGGTAGACCACAAACTGCGGGCGCTGCGCGGCTTCCCGGACAGGCCGTTCGGCGGGATACCGGTGGTGGTCTTCACGGGCGACTTCCTTCAGTTCGGGCCAGTGCTGCAGAAGGGCCTGCTGAGCCAGCTCGACTACGGCGACAGCGGCAAGGCGCCACGGAACCTCTCGGATCGTGCAACGCAATACCGATGGCAGCAGATCCAGGCCAAGACGAGATGGGAACTGTTTACTAGCGTGGTGATCCTAGAGGAGCAGAAGAGGGCGGAGGGCGACGAGGAACTGATCGGGCTCCTAGAACGCATCCGGACAGGCCGACAGACGGCGGCCGACCTCGACAAGCTAAACTCGCGATACCACCCTGACGAGAAGCTCGACTTCACGGGAGGCAGGCGCGCCATTATCCCGCTCAACCGACACAGGTGGGACCTCACGCTCTGTGCAGCCCTAGCCTTCGGCGAGGAGCACGACAGGAAGGTGTCCCTGTTCATGTCCGATCACCAGTGGAAGACCCGCGTGCCCACCGAGGAAGAGATGGAGGCGGTAGTGCTGCTAGGGGATGACGCGCAGCTCCCGATCCCGGGCATCCTTCCCTACGTCGATGGTATGCCGGTCATCGTCAATCAGAACAAGTACCTAGGACTTAGAGTGGTCAATGGAGCGGAGTTCACGGCCGCCGGCGTCGTCGCAAACGAAGAGGTAGAAGAACAGGTGATCAACGACCGGCTGTCCATCTTCCTCGGGCCACCCAACGGCATCCTTCTCCAATCGCAGGACACGGAGGGGCTCGCGTTTCCGCACATACCGCCGGGCACCCTCATGCTAGGGACAGAGACTGTGCAGCTAGACAAAGAAAAGCACGGCAAGCGCGTCTGTCCGCGACTCGCAGCCAAGCGGGAGTTTAAGATGGGGCTAGCGCGCACGGGACTGCCATGCGCGCCGGGATTTGCGCTCACCGACTATAAGGCGCAGAGCAGGACTATAGAGAAGGTCCTGCTCGGGCTGTACGGGAGGAAAGAGACGAAGGGCGGTCAGAGCACGGAGAAGTGTGACGTGCTTAGCCTGTACGTGCAATTATCACGATGCAAGCGGTTGCGGGACATACGGCTTATACAGCCAATACAAAGGGAGCACTTCGAACAGGCACGGATGCATCCGGAGCTCATAGAAGGGGAGGATCGATTAAAAGAGCTAGCAAGACAGACGGTCGAGCGGTTTGAGGCCAGGCATGGGAAGCAAGGCTAGGAGGACGGGTTCGTCACGCAGACCAGAAAAAAAAGAGGGCCAAAATGCGGAACGGACCAATCAGAAGACATTTTATTAGCCAATCAGAAGGCGGGGGATCCAGGGTGTCGGGGGTCGGGCGCGAATAAGAAAGACCTTCCTAACGGAAGGCAACCCGTCGAATCGACGCGTTATTATGTCGCTACACGCGTTCTGGGGCCCAAGTCGGCCATCAAGTACTCGAAGCTTATCTACGATTTCTTCTTCAAGGCAATCTACTGACCTAAACGAGCTGCTATTGTCGACCGAGCAAACGTCAGATGTAGAGCAACCTCTCCATCGATCTACCTGCCCTCCACACTCTCTCTCGTTCCCAATTGACTGGGGCGTGCTTCGGCGGCACGATGGCACGATTCTCAAGGGTATACAATATCGCATACGGGACAAGAGGAGCGTGGGCAGACGAGTCAAGGTCTCATGGATCTATTCATATGGAGCCGAGCTGGAGCATAGTAATGACAAGTACTTCCTCTGCGCCGATTGCCATACCAAGAAGCGGTATATCAGTCAGCTATTTGCAGCAGAATCGACGACTGCTGCAATCCAGCATCTTATAGAGTTCCACAATATCAAAAGGCCTTCGAATTCGACCATCGATGACGACGATATCGACGCCAACAACGCCGCAGAAGTCTTCCAGCTCGTCATGCCATTTAATGAGGATGAATATAAGCAAAAGCATATTGACTGGGCCATCAAGCTACGCCTCAGCTACCGAGAAGTCACGGACGAGGCGACCACTGATTTACTCACATACGGCAAGCCTTCGCTCGCACGCCTGTTGCCAACGCATCACTCAACGCTCTCGCAGTGGGTGAAGGATTCGATGGCAGCACGCTTGCCATTCATCATCGAATTGGTGCAGTCTGCACTCAGCAACATCAACCTCTCGATCGATGGATGGCGAGCTCACAATCGCAGAGAATACGTCGCTGTATGCGCACACTTCGTCGACGGCAAAGGTCATCCTCGAACACTCCTCCTCGGCTTCCCACGACGTTATGGCGGTCACACCGGCGACGACCTCGCAGCTCTGGTAAAGCCAGTAATTCTACAATACAGCATCGGCGAGAAGCTCGGCTCCTTCGTTATGGATAACGCTGGTGATAACGACAAATGCCTCGAAGCGTTACAGCGTTCCTTCTCCTCGATCGATCCAGAAGCAGACCGTATTCGCTGTATCGGCCATATTATTAATCTCGTCGTTAAGGCTCTCTTATTTGGCGAAGGCATCAGCGCATGGGAGAAGAATCTTATTGAGGCTTCGGAGGAGCAGCGTGTAGCTCTCTGGAGCCTCAAAGGCGTCATTGGCAAGCTGCACAACCTCGTTATCTACATTAATCGCAACGACGCGCGTCGCGAGGTGTTGAGAGCTCGCATGCGCGTCACGAAGACGAGCGACGGCAATCTCTTCGTCGGCGTGCTCCTCAATGACGGTGGCATTCGATGGAACGCGACATATTACATGATCGAGCGTGCTCTTAAGTGTCGCCCTGCCATCGATCTCTACCAGGCGCAGTGGAAGCCTCCAGATAAAAACGACAAGCACAAGAATGACTTCCTCGCCGAGGCTGATTGGCACGAGCTTGAGCTCTTCTATAAGCTCCTGCAGCCTTTCGAGCGACTCACGAAGCGACTACAAAGCCGTGCAGATAGCGAGGGCAACGAGGGTGGCCAAGGCTCGGTGTGGCAAGTACTCTACGCCATGGACTTCCTGCTCACGAAGCTTGAGAGCGTCAAAGAAGAGATTGACGTCATGAATGCAGATAACGAGGATGCCCTTCCTCCCTACTACTCTGCCGGCGTGCTCGCTGCATGGTCAAAGATCAACACCTACTACGAGCTTACCGACCAGTCGCCGATCTACCGCATGGCCATCGCCCTCCACCCAGCCTACCAATTCGAATACTTCAGGGAGAAGTGGTGGAAGCGAGAGGATTGGATAAAGACAGCAGAGAAGGAGCTCACTGTATATTACGATCGCTTCGCTGCAGTCACGGTGGCCACTGAGCACGTCGACCAAGCCGAGACCTCTCCTTCTTCCTCGCCGACAATCGATGACGAATTCGATGCTTGGGGCCATACAACAGATCGACCACGCCGTGGCAAGAGGAGGAAGGTGGAGACTGAGTGGGAGGTCTGGATAAAGCAGGTGCCGTCGAAGGATGACATGACCGTTAAGAATCCTCTGGCGTGGTGGGTGGACCGACGCCACGTATGGCCTATTCTCAGCAAACTTGCTCTTAACATCTTCAGCACACCAGCGATGAGCGCAGAGCCAGAGCGCGTATTCTCTGACGGTAGTGAGCTCATCACCGACAAGCGCAACGGTCTCGGCGATGACACAGTTGAAGCTGAGATGATACAGAAGAATTGGATTACTTCAAAGATCTTGCGCGGGATTTCTACACCAAGAGGTCTATACAAATTACCTGATTAGGCATAGTATATCAAGTACTTGACAAGTTGTCAATCGAGGCCGCTGATTAGTCAAGTCAAGCTTCAATCGAGCTGAGATAGGTTCAATCAATCGAGTTTGAGGGCCGAAATTGAACTCGATTGATTGTTAGCCACACTGCTCATGCTCTTGTGTGCAAACGACTATATTCCATCGGTCCTTATTCGAGAAGAGACGCCGACTCAATCAAATGACTTTTTGCGCTACTCCGTCCCCGCATCAGGACTGATCATGCTTGCGTATCAGATGAAAGAGTCGATAGCAGCGGGCAGGTTGGAATTGCAGAAAGAGTTGGAGAACGTTTCATGCGCTCTGACAAACTTCTTTGGAAAAGATATCACTCGACATACAAATTTTCAGGATGCAGTTGAGGATGCAGTGGAAGGTGGCCCGGGTGCTTCTCATATGGATCGGCTTTGGCTCCTCTCGGAAATTAAAATGCCAAATTTGAAACGTGTGGTCGTTCTCCCACTGTCTGAGACCATTGGCGATATCATTGGAGGAATTGTATCGGTGGACCATGTAGATAACATTGGTTTGCAATCTAGCCATGGTGAGTATGTTGTCAGGTATGGCAGAGACACAAATCAGCTCAAGGAAGGCGTCACGTTCATGGCATTTGTTGGGGGATATCGTTGGCGTTCCAAATTCATTGATGAGATTTCGACTAAACGATAGAACGCTTTCTTTCGGTTTTTGACTCTGTTAACGCGCCTGTCTCACGTCTTTATTGTTTAGGTTTGGTACCAAAAAGGCAGCGCACCAGGATGTAGTCTTCGCTCAATATCAAAGAGGTCACGCTTTAATTTAATGGGGATACTGCTAAGGATCCGCAACTTCAGCGGCTGCCGCCGCGGATCAGTCGAGGCGTACAAGACTCCCGACATTGATGTAGGGAGTAACGGCTCGTCTACTTCTTGGACACACACACACACACACAATTTATTGACGCCCGGCGGCGGCTTGCGCCGAAAGGGCAACTATTACTAATCTGCAAATACATGTCCTAAAATGAATCCCGACCTCCTTAAGCCCATATGCAATCTGTTCCTAGCTTATAGCTTGTCTCAATGTACCATGTCTCTGCGAATTCTCGTGGGTTAGTGGTGTTAGTAGGCCGACTTGAAGGCGATTCTCCAAGTGTTCAGTGTCCTATCTTCGGCGACTGAAGCGGTGCCTGCTGTATATGACACGAGGTGATTAAGGTTTGTCGGATTAGTGGTGATGGGGTGGAGGTGTTCCTCCTTGTGATCAGTCTGCGTCGAGTCGCCCCGTGGCAATAGCGAACCGTATCGTTGCGCGGACGGCATCCATATTTGGAGTCCAATTTGTACCATCTGACGGTGCTTTCCCTCCTAAGAAGAAGGAGATATTACTTCTGTGGGTATCTGTACACTGGAGCATCTGCGTTCGGTGTATCGTCCAACGCCTGCACCGAAAAAGGAAATGTTCCACGGTCTCTCTCGCTTGTCCGCATGCGCACTGGTCTGACGATGCTGCTTCGATATGGTACAGATATGCGTTCAATCTTGCCATACCCGTCCTGAGCTGCGCGAGTATACTAGCTTCTTTCCAGGAGAGCCTGTCATACAGACGTCGCGTGTGTTTGCCTGGTAACGCTGTGTCGACTTTCTTGGAATGCTTGCCAACCTTATCTGGCAGACTTCTGGTGGTGCCTCGCTTGGCGCGTGCCACGTTGAGCGTCGTCGATCTTACTCTGGGGAGTTGTGTCTGTGGCTCTGTGCCCTGTCGCGTGGCTTCCTTGGCTTTTTGTTTGGCGCGTATCCAGAGCTCGTCATCTTCACCCGACGGTAGCCATACTACCGTGATCACGTTGTTTTCTCTTCTGAGCTTTCTGATGGATTTGTAAATGCTGCAGACATGTTCCTGTCCAGACTGTTGTCTTGGTTCCTGAGCGTGAGCACTGCTGCTTTGTTTCTCGTCAGAAGCGTGATACTGCGGTATCCGCGCTGCGGTAGTCGTTCAAGGGTGTATGCCATTGCTGCTAGTTCGCCGACGTATGGGTTCTGTTCTGTCCTTGGGCCTAGAGTTGAGGAGAAACTCTCAACAGTGGGGACATCTCCGACGTGTTTGCGTGTCTCGATTGCTCCGCCCAATCCAACCACACCATTCCGTGCCGAACTGCTTACGGCGATATGTGCTGCCCGGCGTGGGTTTGGCGGCCTTGGTGCTGCCTTGTCGGTAACCGCTTGCAACCTCTTCTCCCACGGCGGCAGAGTGAACGGATTGATAGTTTCCATCTCCTCCATCTCCATCTCTTTGAGTGCGTCTGCCACCTGATATAGTGGCGAGCGGTGTTGCTTTCTGAATTTTCTCATTCGAGACGTGTTCCTGCGAAGTGGATTGGTCTCGGGCAGGGTGTGGATGTCTGTCCACAGCTTGATTGCCCGTCTCCAGAAGCGGTCTCGTGCGGGGGCGATGTGAGCCTCCGCCTCGGCGACGCTCGTTGCCACCGAGAGAAACGTTCCCACGATTGCTTGCGCCCCTACTCTTTGGACCCTGTTGATGGGTCCCATGAGCCTATCCTTGAAATTGTGCATCCAGACGTTGGAGGCGTAGTCTACCACCGGGTAAACTGTCGATGTGAACAGCTGTCGCGCCGTTGCTGGGGACAGTCCTCTGAGCCGCCTGAGCTCCATTGCTGCTTCCAGGCCCTTAGAGGCTGCCCTCGCGATGTGTTCCTTGTACTTGAGCTTGGTGTCCATGATCATGCCGAGGATCTTAACGTGCCCTTTAGGTTGTACAACTTGTCCCTTGATGGTAAATGGCTGAGAGTCCGTCTTGTACGACTTGCGGGTGAAGTGTATGATTGCTGTCTTCTCCGCCTCGAACGTCGCACCACTTCTTCTCTCCCAGTCTAGGGCGTCTTCGATGATGGATTCGATGCCTTCCCGGTTGCTTTGTGCCGTGGCTCCTGCGACCCACGCCGTGAAGTCATCAATGAATGCTATCGCTCCCCTATTACTGTCGATTCGCCGCTGTACCAAGTCGGCATTGAAGAAGAGGAACAGAATCGGGGACAGGGGAGAGCCCTGAGGCAGACCAGCCTGTGGTAAGCTTTGGACCTCGGAGGATTGTCCGTTGACTTGGATCGTTGCCGTGCGTTCCGAGCAGAATGCCTCTATCCACCGAAGCAGCTTTTCTGGCATGCCTCGCGCCTTCATTCTCTGGAGCAGTCTTTCCTTGCAGACTCCGTTGTAGGCCCCTTTGACATCGAAGCTGACCAAGCTTACGACCTTTCGACCCCGCCAGGCCGTGTAGATCTGCTCCTGCAGAAGCAAAAGCGCTTGCTCTGCCGATCGTTGTTTGCGAGCTCCGAAATGATTGGTTGGGAGAAGGCCATACGTCTCCACCGCGTGTGAGATCCTCTCCGCGACCACCGATTCTAGAACCTTGCCGAGTGTTGCCAGGAGTGAGATCGGTCTCCAGGCCTTTGCGACTGTGTATTCCTCTTTGCCAGGCTTTTTGAGCGGTATGATCTTTGCGTGTCTCCACTGGCTAGGCAGCATCCCCTCTTCTAAGGACGCTCGAAATAGTGCCAGGACGTGGTGCCTGACCGATGGCCAGACCTCTTTCCAGACTATCCCGGGTAGGCCGTCGTTTCCTGGTGCCTTCCATGATTTTGCTGCAAAGAGCTGCCGTTCCACTTCTTCCATGGTAATGGCGGGCATCGCTACGGGAGCTCTTTGCGGCCTGGGTCCTTCGTCGTCGATCTTGCTCGGTAAGGGAGGGAAGAACGTAGCCAGCAACTCTTCTGCCTGCTCCCTGTGATCGGTCGTGGCTGTTCCGTCCGCTCTGACTAGTTGCGGCACCTTCCCGAACGCCGTGTCGTCACCAGACCTCAGGTACTTGGCGGCCTTCCAGATGTTGTCGTTGTCTGCAAGGAACTCGTTCCAGTGCTTCTTCTTCTGTTGCCGGATAGCGTCGTGGTACTGTTTCGCAGCTGCTCTTGCCGTCTCTTCCAGGTCCGTTCTGGTCCGCCCCGCTCGGCGCTGGGCCCGGGCGCGGTTTCTCCAGAATGTGTATATTCGCCGCAGCTGTGTGAGGTCGGTCGTCCACCATCGCTTTGTGTACGGTGATGGTCTCGCCTTCGGTGTCAAGGCATGAACCGCTTCCAGCACCGCCGCCATCAACTTGTCCGTTTTCTGCTGCACTGTGCCTTCCAGCGGGGCATCGCCTAGCGAGCTCGCTATTCTGGCGTTTATCTCCTTCCAGGGCGCGTTCTTGAGCAAGAGCCGCTCCTGCTGCTTCGGCACTGGGACCGAGATGTCAAAGACCGTCTCAATCGCTCGATGGTCGGACCCGTGTTCCGTCTCGTGTATCGCACATTTGACCGTTGATGCCGTCAGCTCCTCGGAAGCTAGGACCAGGTCGATGGTCGTGTCGTAGTCTCCATCATGCCATGTTTTCGTGCCTCGTCGAAGCAGACTGCTGAGAGCAAACTCGGTCATCAGGTCGATGATCAGATCTGCTTCGCCTTGTCTCACCAGAGATACATCGTCTCCACCCCATAGTTGATCGTGACGGTTGAAGTCTCCGGCGATCACTACCTCCACTACCGTGCCTGCCGCTTGCCTTGCGTTCGCGATGGCCTTTCGCAAAAGGTCGCAGGTGTCTCGCAGGGCCTGCGAATCTGCTCCTGGTACGTAGACTGAAGCCACCAAGACCCACCGATCGGGGAGCCTTATCACCGCTGCCGTTATATCCGGGGACTCTATCCGCACCTGCTCTGCCTCCACGTCCTTATTCACCCAGAGCATGCTCCGAATCGCCCATCTGCCTTCCCTCCATGTCGTAGGGACCATCTTGGTCCATCTGTGGTGTCCCATAGGGGTCGTCAAAAGCCGGCCCTGGATTCTCCGTGCCCGGGGCTCCTGGATAGCTAATACCGTTGCATTCTGGATTTCCGCATCATTCATCAAGCTGTCGTGTACTGTGCCCTGTTTCCTCACATTAAGTTGGACCACCTGGAACATCTTACTCACGCCGGGGAGGGTAGAGTTTCGGGCAGTTTCTGCTAAAGGACTCGTGTGGTCCTCCACATGGTACGCACTTGGGTACCTGCGTCTGGCACTCCCTATGATGGTGGCCTTCGGCAGCGCACCTTGCACATACCCTGTTCTTGCTGCATGAGAATGCTTTATGGCCGAGCTCTTGGCAGTTGTAGCATTGCATCGGTCCGATTCGCCTTTCGAAGAAGCTGGTGGAACCCGACTCGCCCGCTGCGTGGAAGTAGCGTTCCTGTAGTAGTCTCCTAGCATCGCTGATTTTAGTGAGGTATACCACCATGGATCCGTATAGCTTTGGAATATCTTTACGACTTAACCATGCAATTTTAGCAATCTGAACTTCGTTCTCCTGACCCAGGGCTTCCAGTGCTCCAGGAAGGATCGTGCCTTCCTGGTCGAGCACGGCGGTACGGTTGATGCTGTCGACCTTGACTGGGTACAATTGGTCACGAAGGACCCTCGTGCCCGGCACCTTCCTGGCCTCGACAATATCCTTGATCCGCTTGAGTTCTTCCTCGTTCCTAGCTCTAACCCTCATGCGGTTGGTATTTCTTCCGTCCCGAGTCACCGCAACACACCGCCAACTGGGTTGGTTGCCTGACGCTCTCATTTCTTGTTCGATGGTCTTGCGTAGCGCTGTTGGTGTGGCTTCTGCGGCGTGATCCTCAGGCACCCTGGATGTGTCGATAGTACAGAAGACTGGTTCCGGGCTGGCCGACGGAACTGGAGAGGAAGTCGGAGAAGTCAGGCCAGCCGGTGCCGTACTGGCGGCTTCGGCGTATGACCGGGTGGTCGGTGAACGGGTAGCCGGTGAAGCTCCTTGAGTGCCCATCACGGTGTCCAGCTGGAGCCGGGAGCACTCTAACTCGTTGCGGACTTGGGAGAGCTCCTCTCGAGCTTGCGAGAGTTCTTGTGCCATCTGGGCTGTCGTTTTGGCGACCTCCTCGGCCATACGGTCTCGAAGCTTTGTGAACTCAAGCTGGAACTCTGCCTTCATGATTTCTATTTTCCTATTGAAGTCTTGTTCCAGAAGTTGCTTCAGGCCTTGGATCGCCTCGAGCATTCTGTCGGCCGCCTTAGGCGTAGTTCTCTTCTTCGTTCTAGTATTGCTCGACGTTCCTTCGCTGTTCTCCTCCTCCCATTCGATATTACACTCCTGTTGCTCCGCTTCAATTGCCCTCGTCGTTCTGGCTCTCTTTCGCTGGGGGCGGTGGCATCCCCCTCCCGAAACGTCAGATTGGCGGCCCATGACGTATGACGAGGGGTTGACCTCGCCAGACATCGCTACCAGGCCAAATTTTCCGCCAAGCGGTTACCAGATATCCCCAAAAGATAAAAAGGTAGATCAACAACGAAAATTGAATGTGTTTGTCAGTAAAAGGCCTCCGGTCGGTTTCGTATCATGTCGCCGTACCAACAGATAGCTTCGTAAAACTGTACACACACACACACACACACAATTTATTGACGCCCGGCGGCGGCTTGCGCCGAAAGGGCAACTATTGCTAATCTGCAAATACATGTCCTAAAATGAATCCCGACCTCCTTAAGCCCATATGCAATCTGTTCCTAGCTTATAGCTTGTCTCAATGTACCATGTCTCTGCGAATTCTCGTGGGTTAGTGGTGTTAGTAGGCCGACTTGAAGGCCATTCTCCAAGTGTTCAGTGTCCTATCTTCGGCGACTGAAGCGGTGCCTGCTGTATATGACACGAGGTGATTAAGGTTCGTCGGATTAGTGGTGATGGGATGGAGGTGTTCCTCCTTGTGATCAGTCTGCGTCGAGTCGCCCCGTGGCAATAGCGAACCGTATCGTTGCGTGGACGGCATCCATATTTGGAGTCCAATTTGTACCATCTGACGGTGCTTTCCCTCCTAAGAAGAAGGAGATATTACTTCTGTGGGTATCTGTACACTGGAGCATCTGCGTTCGGTGTATCGTCCAACGCCTGCACCGAAAAAGGAAATGTTCCACGGTCTCTCTCGCTTGTCCGCATGCGCACTGGTCTGACGATGCTGCTTCGATATGGTACAGATATGCGTTCAATCTTGCCATACCCGTCCTGAGCTGCGCGAGTATACTAGCTTCTTTCCAGGAGAGCCTGTCATACAGACGTCGCGTGTGTTTGCCTGGTAACGCTGTGTCGACTTTCTTGGAATGCTTGCCAACCTTATCTGGCAGACTTCTGGTGGTGCCTCGCTTGGCGCGTGCCACGTTGAGCGTCGTCGATCTTACTCTGGGGAGTTGTGTCTGTGGCTCTGTGCCCTGTCGCAGTGGGGACCGAAATCAGTGTCCAGCGTGCTGTCTGTTTACTTCTTGGACAATGAATGAACGGATAAAGGAAAAGGTCAAGTCATGAGTAATTTTATGGTTCAGAGTGGAAGTCCATGTGTTTTTGTGCACACCTGTGATCTGTTGTGTAACTGTCCTCAGGATATGAGCTCCCGTTTTGTACCTCGCCGGCTTCAGTGGCCGGGTTGTTCGGCACGGATGTATCACGTGACTTAAGGCACCGAATTTTGGCCGCACTCAGGCCCCCTTCTTCGAAGGACGCAACGACAGAGGCCGCCATTAGACTTCGAATCCCACCTTATAGCTTCTCCAAAACGATTAGAAACCTCACTGACTAAAAATTCGACGCCCCTTTTGACCTCAAATAGATCCGCGTCTTTGCTGCCTCCCAACGCCGCCAACCTCATCAACTCCGGTCCGTGCGGTGTCGGGTCCACAATCCTCCATCCTGACGCAGCCTAGCATACTCTTGCGAATACCTCCCGAAGTTCGCCTCCTGATATACGGTAAGATCTTTCTGTTCGGTAGGATTAAAAGACGTAAAGCCATGGAGCGCTGGGTTAGCGATGGCATTGAGGAGGGCGAGCTCCCTGACCGCCAGGCCACCTACGTCGTCGGACTCAACCAGGGTAACATATTCGACAATGGTCTGGCTCGCATCGTCTGGCGAAAGAAGGCCAATCTCAATATCAACACCGCACTATTAAGCGTCTCCAAGTTGACACAACGCGAGATCGAGCGCCCGCTCTATCAGTCAATTGCCTTCCAGCTCGTTGTCCAGGACCAAAGGATGGTGTGCTTCGCCGCGAAGCATCAGTGGTTTGACGCCAACGATAAAAGGGTTAGCCAGCTGCCAATCGCGAAGATCAGCATGCTCCGTCTCCAGGTCCAGTCCAGTAGTTTCAGGAGATGTCTCACTTTCAAGCACTGGACCGAGGACAGAAAGCAGTATGGGGGAGATGGCGCTTTCCTTCGCGGCTTGTCTCCCGGTGCACAGGTGCACATCTCGGTCACGCGCTGCCTACCGAACGACTCGAGTGACATTGACCTCCGAACAAGGTCCAGTGGTATCGGGAAGGTGCCTACTGACGGATCGCTGTCTGCCATCCAGCGTTTTCTTCTCCGCAATCTTCACAGGGGCATTAAGGCTGTCTGGGTCGATAGGGTGATCCCACGCGAGGGCAGGTACAGGCGCCTTGAGCGCATCAAGGCCAGCGAGCTGAAGCAAACCGCAGATCGGATCGTCAAGCAGGGTCATCGGGGCGCAGCGACCGAGGGTGGATCTCCATGGCGATAGGCCGGAGTCCGAACACAATAGTATCTCGTGATGGATGGAGACGGTACGGTTTTCGCGTTACAGGGTACCTTCAGCACAAAGCCGCCAGTTACTAGCTATTGAAACCACTAAAAGACAGTCATGGCCCCGTCTTTCTTGGGGCTTTCAGTTTCGATCTACCGTACTACTACGATCTCCTGGTTCGCATCGTCCACTTCACGTTCTTTCACGCATCTGTCGGTCCAACATGTGACAAGATTCGGTCAGGTATGTGTTGCCAACCGAGGTCCGACTTGGCGTCCTGTACTCCCAATTAGTATTTTTTTGATCGGCATGTAATGGAAACTTGCTGGGCATACCACAAATAAAACGACGTCGAAGGTGTTCTCAACGCCAGTTTCGTCTGCGACGTGGTTGTCTTCTATTGCGAGTGATCGACGGGTCCACGTCCGACACCTTGGGAAGGATGTCTCTCGGTCAAGTAGATTGGACCACAAATGACCAGGACCAAATCCATCGTGGGTGTCAGTGAGGTCCAAGACCCTCATCCGTGGATTTTTGTGGCCCAGAAGATCGAGCAGGGTGCCAACCACGATGACAAGCTTTGGGCATTAAATATGGCGTGGATATGGATGCTGACTAATGACTTCGATGTGGAATGGGTGGAAATGGATCCATTATGGAAATGGATCCATATTGTGGAATTTGTGGAATGGAAACCTACTTCGTCCAACAATGGTAATTAGTGGGTCGCATCCATGCCTTGGTCATTTTATCACTCGTCCATTACAATCCTATCTAGCGACCCGATCAAACCAGCACGCAACCAACTCCGTAGTGTCTGACAAAGCCCAATTGTACTGGCATCTAGCCTATTGCGGCTCTTGGTAACCCATGCGGCCAGTGGTCGAGAATAGCCTCTCACACTCGGCTGACATAGGTGGCACAGTAAGCAGATCCAAGGCCATCCTAGACAGCCGGGGGTATTTGAGCCGCCTTATGTGCCAGTATTCGTAGGGATCTGTGACAGAAGCGTCAACATCCTCGATATCGCGCTGCCACTGCTCGTATTCATCAAGATCCAGACCGCCAACTGAGGACCTAGGGGATTGAGCTGGGGATTGAATGTGCGACTCGGTAACAGAAATCCCTCCAGCCATCAGTCCTCGCTTTTTCGTGCGCCACGCTGCGAACTTGTTTCTTGAGGTCTTCAGACGCTTATTGGCAGGCAATTCAATCTCTGGATCATCAACCTCAAGGTCCCTATACTCTCTCTCCCAAAGATCCTGGACCATCTCCTGCGCCTTGGTAATCCACAGCTGTCTTTCCTCGTCGTCTCCCCACAAATCGTCAAACAGTGCCCACCGGTAAGCAGGATGGAGAACTGCGGCGCCATAGATCAGGGGGCTATCGTTCAAATGCTCGTAGTATTCGTTCAATTTGAGCCAACCCAGGTTGATGTTGACTGCGAGGTGGTGGCCGTCTGGAAAATTGGCGACTGCTCTTTTCGCGGATTCAAGGGTTTCGAGAAGAAATTCGTACGCGTGAATAAGATCCCAGCTTGTACCTGTACAAGTCAGCTGCTAGAATAAGAATAGGGCCGCTTTTGCGAAGTCTAAGGCTTACCAGACAGTGGGGGCTCGACCTCGTTTTCCTCGACGTTTCTGCGGTGTTTTCCCTGTCCATCACCCTCAAGGCCTTTCACAACCAGCTTGAAGTCAAGCAAAATGTCGTAAAGAGTCCCGAGCACATGCCAATCATCAGTTGTCATGCGGTTCTCTTCCTTCAGGAAGAAGGGCTGCTTGGAGCCCTTTTTGATGTTGCCAGCTCTCGTCAAGTTGGCCTTCTCCCACTCGTTTGACGCTCTCTGGACAAAAGAATTATAAAATGGCCTTAAAACCAGAGCACGCTCAATCATCGAGAATTGAGAAAGCCACCGGGTAACATTGTCGACCACAACTCCAACTGGACGGTGTTTCTTGAGCTGAGCGTCGTCAGAGAGTTGGCTCTCGACAGCCTGTACCTTCTTGAGCATATCGGTCCACGTGTCCGATCTGCTCACCTCCTAGGACTTCGTGAGTATAACAAATAAAATCGGGGACTGAGCCACCTACAACAGCAAAGTTATGCCATTTTCCAACGGAGCCTCGCCTCCTCCAGACTTCATGCTCCTTCGCTGCCGTGTGAAGTCCTTCGAAGAGCTCTTTCTCAAAAGCATCCGGGTTCTTGCCATACAGCATCTGTTTCACTACTATGTTGACAACGTGGCCAACGCAGCGAACCCATCGCTTTTTCCAGTCGAAGCCGAATTCTAATGCAAGCTCCTCCATCGAGGTTTTATTGTTACCGGCATTATCCAGTGTGAAATACCCGATTTTATCGCTGATCTCGTACTCTCGAATGATCTCGATGATCTGCCCGGCGATATTCTCGCCTGTGTGCCGCTCTGTAAGTTCAGGCAGGCCGAGGACACACTTCTGTGGCCGGTCGTTGGAATCCCGAAACACACATGTGATGCCGTATAAGGCGTGTCGGTTACCAGACTTCCAGCCATCGTACTGGATATGGATCTGTCCTGGACTCTTCCGCAAAGCATCCTTCACTCTTTCCATGTTGTTGGTAAATTCTCGTTCTGCGATGGCACGCACGGTCACGTCAGTAATGTTAGCTTTTGTGATCTCGACAGATGGATTGAGGTAGTTGAAGATGTCTCGAAGATCTTGATCGTTGACGATCGAGAAGGATTGGTTAGAATTGACAATCCAGTTGACAAGTTTCTGCTGGAATACAGTTTTGTCGAAGCGTTTGATCAGCGTATTGATCAAATCTTGTTCCTTCGGCTCCGTGGGGTTCAACTGTAGGATTGTTGCAATGGACTGATGTGCTTTCTCAGATGCCTTTGCAGGTTTTTGCCTCTTGCCCGTCGGATCCATGATGCCATTGTGGTCCGTGTACAGATGACCCTCAGCGTTCTGCAACCCTTTGATGGCATAACTCTTTGGCCTCGGCCGCTTTTGCTTGATGCAAAGACAACACACCCATCGGCGTTCCCCCTTCTGGGCATGCTGGATATCTAGCCGAATTGATATACCCATTGACGCACTTGGCCGTCTCTCTCCGTCAAGGTCCAGCCTTTGTAGAGCTGAAAGAGCCGTTGACTGTCTTCTTCTGTACGTTCTGGAACGGGCGTGGTTGACTTGGTAGGATGGAAGGTGGCCATTTCGATTTGAGGTAGTAAGGTCGTAACAGTAAAACCTCCCAGAATAGACTTGTTTAACTTTGTGTACGGATAAAACGGGGTGGAAAATCGTTTTTATTTTGTTGTTGTGGGCGATCGAAGGTACTTAGGGTATGCGCTATTTCACAAGGAAATCCAGGTATTTTCAAACCCCACCAAAAATGTCCATTCCTTTCCACAATTTCCACATATGGAACATGTGGAAGGGGCTCCGTGGCGTGGATATGGAAATGCAGAAGCCCGCGTGGAATGGAATGGAATGGATATGGATCCACATTATGGATCCATACGTGGATTTCGTGGTATGGATTTGAACCCTGCCCTCTTATCATAAATATCATAGACTGAATATGTAAAAATGACGACAAAGGACCTGGCCCATCTACCGACAAGGGACTTGCAGAGAGCTTTCCTCTTCATTTGGGAAATTGCAGAGGATGTTTGTGAAAAAGTTCCGTAGTGATGCGTGGTGCTCAATGAAACCTTGGTGGTTTCGTTCTTAATCAGTATACATACGAAGCTGTACGTGGTCCCTTCATACAGTGGTAAATGCTTAAAGGCCCAGCATTAGTAAAAAGAATATAATATGAAATCTAGGCAAAATGAAATTTCATGGATTTGAGATATATGAATTAGACTACCGGCAAAATAAGGCAAACGAAACACATCATTTGAAAAAGATAATCTATATGCATTCTCCTCTTCCTTAAATCTTTTAATCGTTTTGCGTTTTGCGTTCTGCGTTTTGCGTCAAGGAAATTGCTTGATGTGTTTCTCTTGATCCACTTTCTGTGTCCGTGTAATAGGGTGCAAACCCCCGTAAATAGATGTTGATGTCCTCGGATTCTCCCTTGCCATATCACCAGTAGCAAGCCGCACCTTGCTCAAGGCCAGTTCCGGCTGGTGGGCTTGATGTCGTATCAATGTGGCTTGTCCTTTGTCTATAAGATTGACAGACGAAGCGACCTATCGCACCCCCTCTCTGGCATGGTAACCAAATCGGTTACGAGTTTAGTTCCGATAGTTCATGGATTACGTGGGAGGGACAGAGTGTACTCTGGCTGCAAGTTCGCAGGCCAGGGACACAGCACTACTACTATCACCAGCAAAAACCGCGTAAGAAAGAGGGAAAGTCCAAAAGTAGCAATGATAGCCAAGAAAGTACCGCCCAGAGCACCTCGGCACCGTCTCGGACGTCGGGGACAACGGCACAAGCTCCAGTCATACAGATCAATGAGCTGCATCAATGAGCTGCAACAGAAGCTAAAAGATGCCGAGGCGGAGGTCTACCTGCTCGGTTGGTGGCAATTCGAACAAATAGAGAATCAAGATTTCTTATTTCCCAAAACTGAAAATATGGTTGCTGAAGGAAATAAGGAAATGGAACGGTTTTGGCAATGTCAAGTTCCCGCCTCCATCCGCACATCTTGTTCCAAAGCAATGAAAAAACTAATTTTTATTTCTAGACATTATAATGGTAGTTGATTTGAGAAATGGAAAGCTCGCTTGGTTTAATCGCTATGTTCCGTCATAAAATCTGCGTGTTGTCGCTTCGATTCCGCATCGATTGTAAAATCCTCCCTGCCATAGCGGAAACCCTCGCCATCTTTTTTCATTCAGGCCATGTGCTTGCTCATAATTACCAACAACACCCGTTGCGGGCACAATACATACTACCATGACTCATGCGCAGGTAGCACTCATCATCACTGCCCACGCAGCTGGACAGAGATGCACGCGCGCAATGAGAACTGCTCAGCCTGTGCTCGTTGGGCTGAACTGGCCTCGCGAAACCGGGAGGAACGCATCGCGTGGGCTTACGAGAGTCAGAACTATGAAAAGTTAGCCACAACTATGCACTCATGGCAGGGACACGTATGTAGGGGCAGCAGAATAGCCAATAAGACAGCATGACGCGCTCGACGTCGTCGAGCGCGTCTGACGAAGCGCGCTGTCGGCGCTGAAGACAACAGTCCTCGGTTCATCTGAGCCAATCGACTCTTTCAACAGGTGGCACACATGCGTGAAATACCCCTTCTCCTGCATAATTTAGGCAGCAATTGGCACCGCATACTGCAGTGCCACAGCCAATCAACAGCAAACAAGCAGTGTCTTGCCAACCATTATTTATTTCAGAAACGGCACTCCGCGTGTCGTTGTTGGCATTTATTCATTCACTCATCAACAAGCTTCCTCGCTCTTATCGATGACCGAATTTTGAGAATTTGGGCACTTTTGATGTATCTTCGGATCTACGTACAGCACCTACTTTAACTTCGGTCCAGTCTCAAACGTCACGCAGGCACTACTCAAATCTCAGGCCCACGCCTTCGGGTTCAAGAGTCATGTCCGTCGCAGCAGACCTGGCAGACCTGGAGCATACTCTGCAGGCCATGCTTACCCTGAAGTCTCCTGGCGTTTCTGGGCTCGGGGATCAACACGCTGACCAGGCTTTGCATCGCGAATGTTAAGGTAAGAATAATGCCCCCCCCCCCAAGATGACCTCGCACACCACTGCCGACCGAAACTCAAGCACAAGCAGGCGTACTGATTTTATGTGGCGTACTGTGGCGGTTGTCACCACTAGACGGGCTGACACCACCACAAGGTGCTGGCAGGGGCTGGTCCCTGCCACAGGCACGGACCACGGTTATTAAACTTCTCCACGCGTCGCACATCGCGAGTTTCTTTCCTTCCTTCTTCTCTCCTTAAGCTTAGAATCTTCGTACATAGTGCCAATACAACAGCTTCCAAGCTGGACATTGCTGGCCGTGACACGTACTAACGAGGGACCGCAAAGTGCGAGTTAGTTCTCGTCGAAAAGATTTGTACCCATTTTAAGAACGCCCCCGATTCACATAAGCTTGGTGTCCTCTACGTCATCGACTCTGTAATCCGCAAATGGCTGGGGCACGCCAAGCAGCAGGGCCAGCCTGTCGGCAGCTCCGCCGCAGATGGCAACTTCGCCGCTGGCGTTAACAGGGTGACAGCGATCATGCCAGATTTGATGAACGACATCATCTCCTCTGGCCCACAGGAGCAGAAGGTAAGTCCTTATGTCAATTGCGAAATTCAGTCCGAGCTTCGGCATGACGTGGAGGAACTGTATGGATTATGGTGAGGCATCGCGGATCGTGAGCCTCAAACATCCTCACGGGCGATTATTCCTTCTAAACGCTCGCTTTTATTTATGAAGACTAACTAAGTTATTTCATGCAATTAGCAGAAAATCAGAAAGCTAGTCGATATCTGGGAGCAGGGACAGACCTTCCCTTGCAAGATGATCCAGGGTTTTAAGGACAACTTGAATAGTAGGTCACCCACTCCTCCCCGCCTTCCGGCTGTCTCCCTTTATATACATTCTGAAATTCATCACGCGCGATACCAAGAATCTAACCTCATCACTCAACGTAGACCATTCTGCAGCCTCTCCTGTAAGCCCGCTGGCGAACACGCTCCCATCGCTCAGCAACCGGCCAACACCGACCCCGCCGGCAGTTCTAGCCAACATCACGAAAACGATGACGCACATCGCCTGCCACAAAGCCAACAACATTCAGAACACTCCCGCTAACTCACCTCCAGCACCTGTCCAGCAGGGCACGCCATTCATGCCAACACCACAGGAAGCAGCTCCGACCGTATACCCACCTGGGACACTATCCAAAGTACCTCGGCCTCACTCTGTGCAGTTGCACAACCTCGGCGCCCGGGCTAGAATTCCACCTGCTGCCCCGGGGTCGCGGGCAGGTGTCACCGACCAGACCGCGTCGCAGGTGGCTCTCACCCAGCAATTGATTCAAGATGGACAGCCTCAAGAGCAATTTGCTGCTGTCTTCAAGGCGCTCGGATGTAACACTGGCGTGGCTGCCCCTCGAGTATCTCAGCCGAACCAAAGCTCTTACCGGTACTCGCTGCCTCTAAGTAGTACCAATGGTTGGGATCCGCTGAGACCTGGCGGACCTCGAGCTCCTAGATCTCTCACGAATACAAGCTCCGCAAGGTCTCGTTCGCGATCTCCAAGACACCTGGAGCATCGTAATTCTTCACAAGAGACTAATGAACGGCGCTTTGGAGACTACGCACATAATTCTCCCTCGTATGATCGTAATGATAGTTGTGACCGCAGTCGCAAATATAGGCAACGGTCCCCCCAAAGACATTATGGCCACAGTCCTCACCGCGGTGAACTTCCTGCCTTCCAACATCTCAAGCGGATCGAGCACGACCTAAACCTTCCCAGCGGATGTATGAAGGTGTTAAGCCGCACTCTTTTTGTTAGCGGTGTGGATTGCTCGAATAGCGACCTACGAAACATCTTCAACGACTTCGGTACTGTCCAGACGTGCATTGTAAACGAGAAGAAGCGCCATGCTTTCGTCAAGATGTACAGTCGTAAAGACGCTGTTAACGCCAAGGAAGCCATGGACTCAGGTGGTAGTCCGGATGTACAACTGCGCACTCGCTGGGGTTCCGGCTTCGGACCTCATGACTGTAGTGACTTCGAGACCGGAATCAGTGTCATCCCTATTCACAAGCTTACGAAAGCAGATCGCAAATGGATGCTCACAGCTCCCTACGGCGGATGTGGTGGCCAAACCATCACGCAAGGCATGGTCGTTGAGGAGCCAGATGTCGAGATAGGTAACGGATTATCATCCAAGGCCATCAGCAAACGCAAAAGTATGGACCACCCACGGTCCTGACTCTTGTCCGCTGAAGGATTAGCAGCAGTTTCAACGACCGCTAGGGTTGGGAAGCACCAGGGGCAGGAGCGCGCAGGACATTCATCTATGCGGGCTTACTATTAGGTTGAATAGTGAATCTGATTTCTTGTCGACAACTCGAGAAGTTGATGTCATCGACCAGGAAATTAGAAGGGTGAGGTCCAAGGTGCTTGTAGAGAAGCACAATTCCGAACGTGTTGTGCATCTTTTCTTCCACCAGAAGCTTTCGGATGGGCCCGTTGATGAGGCCTCGGAAGTCTTTGGCCTCTGCTTGTCGGAGAGCACAGGCAAATTCAGGTAATGAGTCATAGTTCTGACGATTGTACTGCGAGGGAACCCTAAAAGAACGAGGTCAGGTGTGCCGTGTACGCAATGGGATGTGGACATACATTTCGCTCATGTTTACTACCAGATTGTTCATGTGACAAGCGTATCGGGATGTTCCTCCCCAAGGACCTCCTTGTGCAACTTGACGGACTGAACTGCATTCTCTTGCGCCCTGTCCCATTGACCACGATAAAGTACTTCTTTTTTACTTTCCATGACAGGTTACTTCCTGGCACCCTTGTCGTCGGTCAAACCAGTTCTGTAACTTAACGCATCTGCGTCAACTCGGCTTCCGTTTCTTTTATTTATTCTTCAATCTCCGAGGCCGTCGATAGATGACCTTAATGCCATTTGCGCGTTCAAGGGCGCGAAGGGGCCAGGTTAGGTGGGGGCCAAAAGTAATCAAGCCCCTATGGACCCTGGCATTTGTTGCTCGCCGTGCATGGTATGGTGCATCATCAAGAGACCACTCCTCCACAAAAAGGATGATCACAAGGAGCAGGCTAGATACCATATCGCACTTTACAATATCAAAATAGTCCCGCAGCGGTAGGGCGGTAATGCTATTCCTGAACGTTGACTGGGAGGGCAAAAGTACTAGACTTGTTGCATGGGAGTGTACATGAATTTAGGTCCTCACAATCCCACGCCCCGCTGGATATAGTGCTCATTTGAGGGTTTCCAAAGACTCCGTGAATATGTTCAATAGCGTGTCATTGAGCCATCCATTCAATGGATGGATCAAATCCTATTTTTGAGACCAACCTCTTCAAGGGATTCGTTTTCAACCAAGCAATAATGCATGCTACCTATCCTTCTTGGGCTTGCATGAGTCAACGGTGTAGCAGTAGTATGTATGCTCGAGGTATATTGGCTTGTTAAGCTATAATTCAAATAAAAATGTCGATATTATCTGTTCAACTTTCTACTTCCTATATTGTACTGTGATACAAAGTCGCTTTCTCCCAGAAAGTCATTCGTTGTCTTGAAGCCGGAATAGCGGTGGTGACTGTCCCCTTATGGGCGCCTTATACGCTGTGGAAGGGTTACAAGGCTGCGTTTGACAGGTAGTATGTTCTTACCAATGAATTGTCGGTGTAAAGGCGAAGAGGCCCTATCTCCGAACCAGCAAAGCAGGGAAGTACTAGCGCTCATTTAGTACTATACACAACATAAAGGTCTACAGATTAAGGACGTTGAACGTACCCGCATCACATCTGCCGCACCCCCTGCTTTGCCGCACCTCTTCCCTTACTAAACACCACTTTTTAACCCCCTCTATTACAGTATATTGTGTGGATAGCTTCTTCGAAGCTCACAAGAGCCATTCTTTTAGATGCTGGGTGTGGCGAGGTCACGTGACTACCTTTATGTACCTCGGAAGATGTCACGATAGTAACGGAAACGGCGGTCACGTGGTGTAGCCGACAGAGGCGCATGATGATAAAAGCCGACAATCTGAGAGTAGTCACTCCCTGATTAAGTAATTAGAACGATTCCGTCTGTCTGATCCCCTCCTAAGGCTGGCGAGCTTCTTTTTTCGGCCTGGGCCGCCTCGTCTTGCCTTAGAAGGGGATCTTTCTGGCTTAGGAGTTCTGCTGAGGCTAGAGTCCTCTAGTTAGCGCTGTGATGCCCTCTCCGTCGTGGTGGAAAGCCGGTGTGCTTTGACTTCGCGGCGCGAAGGTTGCGAGCTCGACTGACGCGCGGAGTGAATTCATGGAGTTCTTTTCTGCTTTTCCACTGCTCCGGAACGTGGCAGGCCGGTCTGTGTGAACTTTGCGGCGCGAAGGTTGCGAGCTCGACTGACGCGTGGGGAGAATTTGTGGACTTCTTCTCTGCTTTTCTGTTGGTCCGGGATCCCTCCGCTTGGGCCGGACGTGTCTTTCTGCTGCGGTCCTCTTCACGCCGGTGACGTGTCTCTAAGCGAGAACCCTCTTTGGAGTATGGGCCGCCGGAACGGGATGTTTACATGGTCATGGTGACGCTGACGACGAGGACTTCGCTGTGGCGCTGTCAGAAAATGGCCATGGTGATGGGACTTCGCCGTGGTGGTGCCAGAAATTGAGCTTCTGACGGTGATGTGCTGGGAGTCTTTCCTTGGGAGTGGGATACCGGAACAGCATGTTTCCACAGTCACCGCCATCCGAACGAGCGGAACTTCCGCATGGTGCTGGCAGACTGTGACCAGTCGGGAACCCTAAGCAATGGCATGATAGATGGTTTTGGGCCATGAGAAGGTGGTGAGAGGGGAGTCAAAGTCTTAAATAATGAAACAAGAACGCATCGCGCAATAACTCCATCAGAAAGTTTCTCACCGCATGCAAGCTCAACCCTTAAGAATCACCACTCAAAGAGTAACCAACCAAGAACCCCATTATATGCCTAACCCTGATTACTCAGAATCGTCTAAGTTGTTGATGGTTTCCTTCCTCCTTTACCTATGCGCTGCTATCATCATCTTCGGACCATGAGGACGAGTCATCAGGCGATGCCTGGGAAAAATGGTGCTCGCAGCGATGACCGTCTGAATGATAGACACACTCTGCGCAAGAACCACCCTCGAATCCAGGGATGATCTTGCAACCCCGGAACCTGGCAGTCTCTGGGCTGGCGCACTCGTTGGTACACGGATGGACGAAGAGTCCGCGCGAGGCGATAATGAAGGCGCGGAAGAGGTTTGGAAGACGGATGATCTTTGCGGCGACGAGATGGACATCCTCGTTCGCAAAGATGCGAATCGGGACGTTGTGCGACTGACGCTGGAGGGCAGTTGTCTCCTCGTCCTGCAAACTGGTTAATATACGATTATGCAAAATGTGGAGAGAAAGGCTTTATACGAACGGTGATAGCAAGCCTGTTCAGGTGTGTACGACTAGCGTTTGTCTCTGCACGAAAGAGTGCATAGCGCCGGCCGTCGATGGTGCGCCACATGACAGGGCCGAGTACCGTGTTGGTCGAAGGGGCAGGAGCAGCCATCGTGTGATGCAGATTGATTGCTGTTTGTAGGTTTTCTAGTTGGAAGGATCGTGCAACACGAGGAGGAGGTTTAGATGTATGTGTGCGTGTGTGTGTTGCACGATGAAGAAGGGAGGAAGAAGAAAGAGGAGCGAGAGAGAGGGAGGAAGGGTTTTATGCTGGTGGGCGAGAGGCTAGCTGCGAGGGCCACTTCTCCAGATGGCAATCAAATGCTCATGAAAGCGACTCACTGAAAGACGATTTCTTTCCTTTCAGGACATCTTTCAACACCAATTCAGGGAATGCGTCACAAGGTTTCTTCCTTTTGGCACACTCTTGACAAGCAATCTTACCTGTGCGTCGTTAGTTGTTAGTCAGTACGTCGACGTCATTGCATTAGATTAAAGGCTTACTAGATAGTGAGTGTGTTGCTGGTCCATCGCACTGGGGTTGTTTACCACGAGCATAGAGCTTGAAGCATTGGACGCATGGTTCCACTGTCTTAACTTTTCCATCATGAGAAATGAATTTCGGACGAGGGGGGGTTGAAGGGCCAGTATCCGAGTCTTCATCTGAGATTGGACTGGGCGCGGATTCGGGTCGAGGGCGGGTTGAAGGGCCGGCTTTCGCGTCGTCATCTGTGACTGATTGAGCCGTGGACTTGGCATGAGCGGCGGATGAGGCGCCGGCTTCTGGGTGATCATCTGTAACCGAACTGGCCGTGGATTGGGGATGAGGGTGGGCTGGAGGCCCGGCTTCGGTGTGATTCGGTGTGACCGATCTTACCGTGGTCTGTTGACCAGCTGAGCTGCTTTTCCGACCCTGTTGCCGAATGTCGCTGTGGATGTCTCCGATGGTATGCAGCGAGGGTGTTGCGAATTGTTCAGGCCTGTGATGTTGGTTTTGCTGATGTGCATCTGACGAATAAAAACCAGTACCCCGGACTGAAACTCATGAATGGGACAGAGTTTGAAGCCAAAGGCATCATCCCAGGGGATCAACCAAATGCGGGACTTCGGCTCGGAATTGATACCATTATACACTTTGGGGCACCAGCAGCCATCCTCCTCCAGTCTCAAGAAACACAGGACATCGAAATCCCCGGGCTGCCAGGAGGACAGATTCTACTAGCTGCAGACAAAATCACACTGAAACCAACACGAAACCGTTTCAAATTCCTCACAGGAAACTGCGTTCGGCGTGGCCTTGCCTGCACACCAGCGTTTGCTCTAACAGACTATAAGGCACAAGGGAGGACGTTTGAGATGATCATTGTTGACCTGAGAGCACGCAGAGCTGCGAGCGATCAGATCGACCCTGTTACTGCCTATGTCTCTTTATCAAGATGTAAAACACTTTCTGGCGTTCGAATGCTTAGGCCGGTGACTTTGAACAGCTAGACTACACTTGGTATACCCCAGACCTTACGGGATGCATTGAACAAGTTGGAACACCGATCTGTCGAGACGTTGAGAAGGTGGTCTTGAGTTACGACATATAATGGTTGCTTCTCACGCGAAGACTTCCTTATCATATAGGGCCATTTGATGCTCCCGGCATAAATAACCCATAGCTGAGGTCCACTCTAATATCAGCACCTTGAGTGAGAGCGGTCCGCCGCGGACCGCGCCTCAACCCATACCTTAAAACTTACCCTGCCCTTTATTCCGTTGAAATGTGTGTGCCGAAGAGAGTGATAATCACTATAATGAAACCTTCAGTTGCAAATATTAAAATTTCTATGTTGGAGCCTTGGTATCATCAACAACACCAGACATATGTGGCGCCACTACATCGTCAAACCACTCGAACCATCTTCGCAAGCCATCTATACCTAGAGTTAAATGATGCAAAGCATCATAAGGGCTCGGCATAGACAGCTCCTCTCGGACCTCGGCCCGCTCCCTATCTTGATCATATTGTGCATCCCTCGTTAAATCATCTAACGTTAAAAGAGCCGAGAATTAGTAAAAACTTACTGCAATATGGTCAGGCTTATACGTACGCATCTCACAACCACGAGCTTTGCCATTATAGTAACAATTCGCGCAAGCCCCGCGCGTTGCTGCACGCACAATGGGCACGGAACTAACCACACACAGCAACCATAGCCCCTTTCGATTTTTACACCGCCCACAGGGCTCTCTTGCTTCATCGCCAGATATTTGAATTAAACAAGCCGCAAGGTTTTGGATCCTGCTAGTATAAAGGCGCGACGTTGAGGATGGGTTCAGTCGGGGATGACGCTGCGCGGGTATTGGTAGTAATGCATCGATGATCTTAGAAGACGGGAAACGTTGGACTTCAGGCAGTATTTCTCGGGCGTAATCACCTGTGGCTAAAAGGAATTAGTAAGAGTACCAAGAAGACTAGCCATTTTTAATAAATCATACACTGGCCTTCTGTTCCTGATGCCATAGTCGTGATCACTGATACTGCAATGATATGGAGCAGTTGATGTTTGGGAGAAAATAAGGTTGAGAACTCTAGCTATCGCGAAACAGAGACCTGCTACTGAAACACTCGAAGGAGTAGCTTACATAACAGAAAAAAGTAGCGGTACAGACTGTATTACTCATCTGCAAACAGCGTTGATCCAATCAGAATAATGCCAGCATGAAAGTCAGAGTTGCAAACCAACCGCCGGGTTTCTCGCATTGAACATAGACAAAGTAAACATTAATCAAACTTCAACTTGAATTATCTCTATGAATATAAGCGCAAAAGCTTAACTACTAGGCTCATTAAATAGAGGAAAATCTATGGATCAGTTTGATATATAATGCACCCTAAAAGCTCGAGCATTATTTTCTAGTTATTTTTCTCTATGCTTTCCCGGACAGGGTAGTAGACCATTCTAAAAGAATGGCAATAGACCATTCTAAAAGAATGGCAAATCCAAATTAATATTTATTAATCTCAAATCTATAACGTGGTTTATCACCCAGCCGGTCATATCACCCAGCCGGTCACTTTTACTAACTCCACCAACTTTCGTCGACCCTAGCACCCACCTAGGGCAAAGGAATCAATAAAAGTTAGCACCAATTGGTGCCAACTGCTTCAAATTCTTTTTTTTGTATGAAGTTAGTCAATTTAGAGTTGTGGTGGGGTTGCAGTGCCAGTCTGAAAACTTAAAGTTTTGGTGGGCAGGTTTGTTTTTGGTGCAGATCGCGTCCCCATTTTTCGCGTCAATCTCGCATCACTCTACCTACTTGTGGCGGTTGTCACCACTAGACGGGCTGACACCACCACAAGGTGCTGGCAGGGGCTGGTCCCTGCCACAGGCACGGACCACGGTTATTAAACTTCTCCACGCGTCGCACATCGCGAGTTTCTTTCCTTCCTTCTTCTCTCCTTAAGCTTAGAATCTTCGTACGTAGTGCCAATACAACAGCTTCCATGCTGGATATTACTGGCCGTTACACTATTCTAAGCTTCAAACCCATCGCTGTCTAGCGATCCAGAAATAGGCAACCCTCGCTGCCCAGCGATCAACAAATAAGGCCACCTCAATCAAACCCTATGTCGTGTGCAGGCGACAGGAAAGAAATTGCACGAATTGAACCGAGAGATCGAGCACGCATCAACTGATGCCTATTAAGAAGACATACCCGCCGGCAAGCCGCAGATCACACCGTCTCGCGCCCGAAGAGACACCTGTGTCAGAAGCCGAGAACGCCGAGAACGAGACCCTGCGGAGAATCGAAGAAGAGCAAAACATCGTGCCCAGCCGAGAAGAGAGGTCGACCGAGAACGAAGGAAGCATGTCGAACGCCGAGAACGCTGCGGCCGCACAGGCGGACAGGATACAGCAGCTTGAAGTCACGATCGCCCGCTTGGAAGCAACGATTCAAAGCAACCGACATGCCACACCAGCCGCTCCCCGGCCTGTAGCTGAAGACATTGAAGACCGTAGCCGACGGGAAATAACCCCCGCTGAGAGTGCCTTCGGGGGCACTGCTTTCAACCCGACCGGTCAGGCAGCGCTCCCTGCCTTTAAGCGATTCGGGACCATCGACAATGACAGAAACCCGAATTACAGCGATAAGGCCAAATCGCGCGGGAAGGAACCGCAAATTTTTGAAGGTGATGAGAAGGTCTTTGACCGCTGGGTTCGCAGCCTCGCCGCCAAGTTTGAAGAAGATGACGCTACATTTCGAAGCGAGAAGAGCCGGGTCAACTATATGATGGAGTTAGTTAAGGGCGGACCAGCCGAGGCACTAGAACCGAGGTACCTCTCGACAGAAAACCCGTTCTCTGGTGTCGCTGAGATGATTCAAGTCCTGGAAGCTGTTTATCATGACCGTAACCAATCCTCAGCTGCTCGCCTTGAGCTAAGCACGATGATGTTCGACCCAAATGGAGACTCCAACGTCCATCGGTTCATCAGCAAGATCAACAGTCTGGCACAGAAAGCCCATATTGCAAGCGCGGATATGAAGCAGACCTTGTGGGAGCATATCCCAAAGTATCTTGACCATAGCCTCTTGGACCTCTGCCAGGACCCTAGTATCAGCTATGAGTCCTTTTGTACTCGTGTGTCCAATCGAGCGTACAGCCTTCAGGTCAGTCGTGGGGAGCGTCAAGCTAGTCAGAAGGACTACGGCCGCTGGGGCAACCAGAAGCCAGGCAAAGCATCCGTCGCCAGCCGCAAACAGACCCAGCCGATAAAGCCCACGACATCAGCAGCTGCCGGGCGTGGCCTGACTGAGGACGAGAAGAAAGCTCACTGGGATGCCGGCACTTGCTTCAACTGCGGAAAGACGGGCCACATGTCTAGAGACTGCCCGGACAAGACCAAAATAAGCGCCGTAGGGGCCAAGAACTACGTCGACAAAGATGTCAGAGTCGAGATCCCTTCTGCAGAAGAGACGGGAAACGAGTGAGACCATCGAAAGTCTCCCCGATGGTCTCCATGTTCACATTAGCTAGAGTTGGCAATAAGGGATCTTCGTCGTTCACTACCAAGGTCCAGATCCAGGTTGATGGCATCGGATTCCCAACAACAGCTTTATGTGACACAGGAGCAGACGCCAGACTGCTGGTCAGCCCAGCAGTGGCAGCACGGGCACAGAAGAGTTTACGCGCACGCGTCTTTAGACTCGAAGAACCTGTCCAACTCCAGGACTTCCGGCGCCGACCAGCTGGAAAGATCACCATGAAAATGATCGCCTCTTTGGAGATCGATGGGCGCCGCTTCCCAGATGAGACTTTTTGGGTTACTGAGACGGGCTGCGACATCTTTATCGGACAGTACTGGTTAGCTGAGAAGAACGTACTGATGTGGCCCCGAGAGCGTCAACTCATATGGCCGGATGACATCCCAGCGGTAGCGAAGTTCGCACCAGCTATCGAATTATCGCCCCCTTGTAGACGAAGCGGTGATGTCGAACAAAAGAACCAAGAAGACTCAGACCGCCGAGACCAAATTGTTGACCGGCAACACAAGCAGTATCAGATCCTCCGTCGTGCAGGGAAGAGACCCGAGAACGCGACGACGACCAATGACGTGATAGCGGAAATCACTGCCCAGCTAGATTCAGATCCTCGACGAGAGCGGTGGGCGAGGAGGGCGATGCCCACAGAACCAATACCCTTTGAGACGGGAGAATGTTCAAGACCTACGGTGAGCCTCTCAGCATTACAGGCATGGAGGACGAATAAAGGAGAACCTATCCTATTCCCGGAAGACGAGGATCCAGAGCATATCAGGCTGGTACGAGAAAAGATACCGAAGCAGCTGGCCCACCTTGAAGGTTTCTTTTCCAAAAGGGCTGCCAATACCCTGCCACCTCATAGACCAGGGCACGATGTGGTTCTCGAGATGGACAGACCGACAAAGGGGAGCCCGCCTAGGTATAGGACGCCGATACAACACCTACCCCTGGAGAAGCAGACCATCGACAAGCTCCTCGAGATGGGTTTCATCGAGCCCTGTATGCAAGAGGATGCCGCCCCAGTTCTCTTCGTACCGAAACCACACTCGGCAGACAGGCGTTTCTGCATTGACTACCGCTGGAGGAATCGATTCCTCAAGGATATGAAAGTACCAGCACCAGACCTGAGCGGTACGTTGTTTAACTGCCGCGACGCCGAACGCTTCACGATCCTAGATGTCATTCAGGCTTTTCACCGTATGAGACTGGCGGTTGGCAGTGAGTACCTAACCGCGTTCCGAACCAGACAAGGCACGTTCCAGTGGAAGGTGCTCCCGTTTGGACTAAAGGTCGGGCCCGCCTGGTGGCAACGCTTCATCAATGCCCAGCTGAACGAACTGCTGGACTTGTTCGCCAGTGCCTATGCCGACGATGTCCTGATCTATTCGGGCCCTGAGGAGGAACACTGGGACCAGGTGGAAGAGGTAATCCACCGCCTCCATCGTGCCGACCTGCAAGGGGATATTAACAAGTCGCGCTTTAACGTCCAGAGGGCTGTCTACCTCGGCGTGATGATGGAAGCAGGGGTGGGGATCAGCATCGACCCGGCGAAGATCAAGGCGATCCAAAGTTGGAAGTGGGAGGACCTGACCAACAGAACCGCTATCCGCTCGTTCCTGGGTCTTTGCAATTTTATCCGCATGTTCTGCTACCATGCTAGTGACATCGCAGAACCTCTGAATCGCTTGCTGAAGAAAGATGCTCCTTTCGTCCTGGGTACCGAGCAGCAGCACGCCTTTGAGGACTTGAAGAGGTTAGCCTGTGAGGCCCCGGTGATGGCATTTTTTCAGGCCTGACCGCCCCACAAAGGTCGAGACCGACGCATCCAGAAACGCCACAGGAGGTGTGATCTGGCAGCAACAAGAGGGTGATGTCTGGAAACCAGTTGGTTACTTTTCCAAGACCATGACACCGGCAGAACGAGCCTACCCCATCCAAGATCGAGAGCTCCTCGCAGTGGTACAGACATTGGAACACTACTACCCAGAGCTCCTCGGGATGCAGTTCTTCGTCGTCACTGACCACCAGGCCCTTGTGTACTTTGCTAGCAAACGGATGCTATCAACGAGACAGATCCGCTGGGCTGACTTCCTCTCCAACTTCGATATCACCTTTCAGTATCGCCCAGGCAAAGAAAACGTGGCGGCTGACGCCCTGTCCCGCAAGACAGCCGACCTGCCTACGGTGAAGGCAAGAGAACGGGAAGAACGGACGACAACGCTGGTCCCACCGGAGAAGCTTGACTTCCCTATCGCCGCAGTCGCAGAAGGGACCCCGGAAGCCCCAAAGGGAGCAGATCTAGTGGACCTTATTCGTGCGGAAAATCATCAACAAGCACTAGGTCTAAAGGATGGCCGCCTATGGGTGCCGGAAAAGACGAGTGATGGGCACATTTTCTTACGTACCGCCTTAGTCCGCGAGGCACACGTGCCGCAGATCTTCGCGCACCAGGGACAGAACAAGACTATTAAGGCTTTGGAACGAGAGTACTACTGGCCAGAAATGAAAAAGACGATCCGCCAGTACGTGAGGAACTGTTACGAATGCCATCGGAACAAAGCTACACACGACAAAACACCAGGCCTTCTCCACCCATTGCCTATCCCTCAGACTGTATGGGAGCACGTTGTGGTTGACGGAAAGGATATGCCGAAGGACCGGTACGGATATGACTATGTGTGGGTTTTTATCGACAAATTCAGCCGCATCATTGCAACCCTGCCCGGAAAGAAGTCTGATACCGCAGAGGATGTTGCTGCTCGTTACTATCGTTATCTGTACCGGATCTTGGGCGCGCCGGCAGTCTGGATAACCGATAACGCGGGACCCTTTGTGTCCAGGTTCCTCGCCAAATTGAACGAACTTACGGGCACGAAGCATCGACATGGTAGTGCTTACCACCCACAGACCCAAGGCGCCGTGGAGTTCACAAACCAGGAGCTCGACCAGCGACTACGGTTCTACGTGAACAAGTATCAGAACGACTGGAGCACACACCTGCCGGCACTAGACTTTGCTCATAATTCCTCGTGGCACTCGTCAATCAACATGGCACCGTTAAAGGTCGCCCTCGGTAAAGATGTCCGGAATCCCCTGTCCCTTGACCTTAGAACGGCAACAGCGTCGTCCAGACCAGAAGAACGCGCCCTGGAAATCCTGAGAGAAACCAAGACCGTACAGGACTCAGCTCGAACAGCAGCTCAGACAGCTCAAAACCGACAACAAACACAGGCGAATCAGAAACGACGCCCAGCAGACTTCTCTGTTGAAGACATGGTTTTCCTGAAGAAGAAGGGGTTTTCTACAACCGCCCCAACAACGCGTTTAGAATCCCAGCGGGTAGGCCCGTTCAAGATCAAACAAGAACGGGGGTACAGTTATGTTCTTGACTTGCCCCCGTCGTACTCAATGACAAACCTGTTCCATGCCGACCGGTTGAGAAAGGCCCCGGATGACCCGCTACCGCAACAACACCAAACCCCACCGCCACCAGAGGACATTAACGGTGAGCCAGAGTATGAAGTCGACCACATAGAACGTTCACGGCTGCTTGGAAAGACAAAGACGTTACAATATCAAGCCGCCTGGCGCGGCTGCGATCCGGATGATACTTGGTACCCAGCGAGAAACTTCAAGAATGCCCCCATTGCTTGGAAAGCTTTCATCAACTCCACCCGGATGCCCCAGGACCGCCTAAACGACTACAGGAATGGATCAGAGCCGCTGCCAATGACGAAGCCGATCCTGATCATGACGAAGACAACGTAGCAGCGCACGGAGAGCTGGGGTCCAAGACCAAGACCAAGATCAAGCGTCACCTTTAAAAGCCCGCACGCCTCTGCCGTCCGCGCTTTGGAGGGGGGGTAGTGTGGCGGTTGTCACCACTAGACGGGCTGACACCACCACAAGGTGCTGGCAGGGGCTGGTCCCTGCCACAGGCACGGACCACGGTTATTAAACTTCTCCACGCGTCGCACATCGCGAGTTTCTTTCCTTCCTTCTTCTCTCCTTAAGCTTAGAATCTTCGTACGTAGTGCCAATACAACAGCTTCCATGCTGGATATTACTGGCCGTTACACTACTTAAATATTCAACACGCTAGAAATCAACAACCACAATGCCAATCTACTCTAAAGAAGAGAAAGTCCAACTAGCAGTTCAGGCAATCGAGAACTCTAAAAAAAACAAAAAAAAAACCCTTAAGCGCACGTCAAGCTGCACAGATCTTCAACATCCCCCGCAGTACATTGTTAGACAGGATGAATAACCGACCACGTCGCGAAGAATTACGCGTCAACGACCATAAACTTGACCCAATCGAAGAGCAAACGCTTATTCGATATATCATTGATCAAGATGTCCGCGGATTCCCACTACGACTTTCTGGTGTGGAAGATATGGCCAACCTCTTACTAGCATCGCGTGATGGCAAGCCTGTGGGCAAGCACTGGGCTCGACGCTTTGTGGATGCACAACCTACCTTGAAGACTAGGTTTAATCGGCCTTATGACTACCAGAGGGCCCTCTGCGAAGATCCAGAGGTCATTGGGAACTGGTTCCGGCTACTCCGCAACATGATGGCCAAGTATGGGATCACAGATGACGACCTGTATAACTTCGACGAGACTGGCTTCATGATGGGCGTGATAACTGCAACATTGGTTGTTACACGTTCTGATCGACATGGAAAAGCTAAATCTATTCAACCTGGAAACCGGGAATGGGCAACAGCTATTGAATGTATCAATGCGAAGGGCTGGTGTATCCCGCCGTTCGTGATCGTCCAGGGCGCCTACCACCTCGCCAACTGGACAACGGAGTCTGGCTTCCCACCAAGCTGGATGATCAAGCCTACTCCAAATGGGTGGACAGATAACGAGACTGGTCTAGAATGGATTCGGCACTTCAACAAGCATACAGTTAAGCGGACCAAGGGCAAATACCGGATGCTTATCCTGGATGGACATGAAAGCCATGTATCAGCGGAGTTCGAGCAGTACTGCAAGGAGAACAACATTATCCCTATCAGCATGCCACCGCATTCATCTCATCTGCTCCAGCCATTGGACGTTGCATTATTTTCGCTATTGAAGCGTGCATATGGCGATGAGATCAACCTCTTCATCCGGGCCTCGATCAACCACATCACTAAGTCCGAGTTCTTCATTGCGTTTAAGGCAGCCCACGACAAGGTCTTTACGGAAGAAAACATGAAAGCTGGGTTCAGAGGGGCTGGTATTTCTCCATGGAACCCAGATTCTGTCATTTCCAAGCTGGATGTCCGCCTACAAACTCCAGTACAATCCCTCCCTGTGTCACCATCGAAATGGGAATCACAAACACCCTCCAATGCCCACCAGACTGTCCAGCAATCAAGTTTTATCAAGGGCAAGATCTCAGCCCATCAGGGCAGCTCCCCTACACCAATTATCCAGGCAATTGAGAAGTTTACAAAGGGTGCACAAGCAATGGCGCATCAGATTACTCTTTTGAATGATCGGGTCCGTACCCTTGAGAAGGCTAATATTGGGCTTGCCAAGCGCCGGAGAGCTAAAAGAAGTCGGGTACAGCTTGGAGGGGCACTTAGTATTGAGGATTCCCAGGCGATAATCGAGGAAAAACAGAAGGGGAAGCGGCCAGCTGGTGAAATGGCTGGTGGTGCTGAGGAGGCGGACCGCGGCGGACCGAGCAAACGACGATGTGGCAACTGCGGCGAGACTGGGCATAACGCAAGAACTTGTGAGAAAGATGTAGAAGAGCCTAGTCAGTCAGATTCTGAGTGTATAATAGTACATTTCTAAGCGGTCCGCGGCGGACCGCCCAATTAGTTGGTCTGGATGGTGTAGATTGAGGTTGATCCTGCATGTCTGAAATGCTCCATTTTGGTGGGGAAGCCGATTTTCCCACCAAAAGTCAGCCACTTTAGACTGGCACTGCAGTCACGCCAACCTCTCTAAATTGACCAAATCAATTGAAATTAAGTAATTGGGACTAGTTGGCACCAATTGGTGCTAACTTTTATTGATTCCTTTGCCCTAGGTGGGTGCTAGGGTCGACGAAAGTTGGTGGAGTTAGTAAAAGTGACCGGCTGGGTGATATGACCGGCTGGGTGATAAACCACGTTACACGGTTAAGTACATATTAAAATGTGAAGAAGTACTAAGGAATAAGCCTATAGTATTAATAGATTTTTAATTTTCATTTTGTTGAATGGCCTTTGCCATATGGCGATAGTACGTACGTACGTAGGGGTCTGTTGGTTGGTTCTGATTGTATTGCTTGCTTAGGGAAACGGGTGTACTATCGTACGAAGGGGAAGAGGCCACTCTTCCCCAGCCGGGCCCCCGGCTGACTAAGCACACCCAACCTATCGAACTACGTGCGATCCAACCAGGTGCTATTCCAACAGAGTTAGTTTCCTGTGTATCAAAGTGGAAGGGCAACCGCAGGGGACGAAATGGGGGTCGCCAAAATATTTAAACGCAGATATTCGCGCCCCAAAAAATAGGTATTGCGCCCAGTTTCCTGCCCAATCCTTAACGCCCTGTGAAATTGTACCTACTTGCGGCCCTGGTCTTTAAGGCGAAGGCAAAGTACTGTAGCTCACGAACGTCAACGAAGTTTTTCCCACGTATCTGGTGGTTCGGACAGGAGCAAAGCCCTGCAGCATCGAGGCCCTCTCACAGAAAGGCGCACACGGTCATCGCGGGGCCGCAGGCCTAGAATTGTTCTAAAGTAGCCTCAAACTGCTGGAAGGTATGAAGGCCAGCTCCCGCGTAGGCTATCATGGTCTGCGACCAAGTGCTTTTTCGCCAAGCCGAAGCCGACCGTGTAAAGGATGTTACCTCCACGGCCATCTCCCAGGAGAAAATTATCCGGTTTGAGGTCTCGATGAAGGTCGCCTTTTGAATGGATGTATCTCATCCTATTGATCGCCTGCTCAGCAATCAGAAGGACAGTTTTGAGCGACAACCTTCGACCGCAATAGTGGAAAAGATCCTCCAGCGAGGGGCCAAGACGGTCTTGAACCAGCACGTGGTATACTCAATACTTTCGTAACTCCTCAAATACGAAGGTTGTGGGAAAGTACAATATGTACTGTGACAAAGCAAGGGCTATCTATAACAGAGCGCTTCTTTTGTCCAAGAGAGGTTGCCGAATGTGTCGCCTACCTGTCGCTAGCCGTGTTGCGTGACACGACTCCTCCTGCTGCCTGTCAAGAATGCATCTTGCGGTATATTCATTGGATGACAATATTGGACAGGTAAAGGCCTTGTGAGTCATATCACAAGCCCTTGGCGAGTCAAATGGGAGTGGTCGGGCGGGGCAAGGAAACCAGCCACACGTGAGAGATATCGTCGCAAATCTATTCTGATTGGTATTTACAGGGGAACAAACAAAGGCACGCGGCGGGTCCAGGTTTCGGGGACAAAACGTACTCGTAATATTTGGGTTCTCCACCTTTCATGCTCGTTGGAGGACTTTTTGGTCTTCTCTAAACAGCAGCCTTCCAACCGGAATAAAAGCTCGCCGAACGTAGGGTCAGAGCCAGTGTTGTAGAAAAACCGGTGCTGGAAGGTTAGCCACGTCATGCGAAATATCAGTTAATTGCACATTGAAGGTCTGCAGACCATATTTAAAGAACTTCATAGAAGCAGAAGAATGTATCGTGGTGGCTCCAGAAGACGATTCCTTCAAGGACGAAGTTGAAGGGTAGTTGTGGTGGGTGGGCGATTCGGATGGGCCGAATCAGAGGGTGAGCCGAATGCGCTGTGCCCAACTTATATTGATTCGATTCCTCGTATTCTTCAAGACTGTTTAGATAACGATGGTGGACCAACTGGTCATTAGATTTGTATGTAGCTACAGTGTAATTTAAATGAAGGGGGTGTCTACAGTGATCGGAATGGTCCGGTATGAGTTGGTATTGGTATGGTATATACCGCCAAGACTTGGTATGGTTTGAGGAAATCTCAATACCATGGTATTACCGGTATACCAGGTCATACCGGTAACGCTAAAAATAGGCCGAGGTAATGATCCCTGTGGAGCCAATTATCTGACACCACACTATGCCAACAGGCACCACAGCTGTCATCACTGCTTGGACCTGCCTCTTAAGGAATCTCATTGCCACAATTATGGAGAATACCCCGCAGTCTCCGCTGCCAAGAGGCCAGGACCATATCACCTATAATTATAGGCAGAAGAACCGCGGACAGCGGAGAGCAGAGTCAACCAACAATTCAATCAATCACACCCATTCATTCTGACACATCGTAGGGTACGATAGCCTGCAATCATTATCCATGGGATCTCCATTTCCAACATCGCCGTCCTCGTTGACGACGCGTTCAACGTCAATATCTCTCAATACTCCTACGTCATCGCCTGCTCCGACATTACCTTTCTCGACACCATCACCTGCTCCTGTTCAATATCCCGAACCTCCGGATGAGTTCGTCCAAGACCACATCACATACCTGAATCGCGCCAAGACCACAAAGGCAGCTCGTCCAGGCTCGTCACATGTATGGAAGTATGGTCTTCATTACATCCGAGACAGTGATAAGAAAGAGGTGTACTACTGTCACGAGTGTGCAGTCGGAAAGTATAAGCAAGAGCTATTTGTTATCAACGGCACATCTGGAGTGAGAAATCATCTTGAACAGAAGCACCAGATTGATCCCCAGAGTGGTATCAGGAAACACAGTTCGACACGGAAGTCTGTACTGGAGCAGCAGAAGAGCGCGGCTGCTACGAATGCCTTCTTCTGGAAAGACTCAATTGAGAAGTTCAAAGAGCTGCTCATTCGTTGGATTGTGTACTGCCATATTGCGTTCTTTCAATTAGAAAATCAGTATTTCCGAGAACTACTCTTCTTTTTGAATCCGTCACTACTCAACCACCTCCCCAAGGCAGCGAGAACTATTCGAAATTGGGTTATTGAAGCCTTTCGGTCGAAGAAGCAACGGCTCAGAGAGGACCTCCAGCGCTCGCGGAGTAGAATCTCCATCTCCTTTGATCTTTGGACTTCGCCAAACCCTTACGCGATTCTAGGCGTCGTCGCCATGTGGATAGACACTGCTGGCAAGCGACAAACGACCGTTTTAGGTATACGACGTGTGTACGGCGAACACACGGGCGAGAATCTTGGATCAGTCGTTCTTGGATTGCTGGAAGAATATGACATTGGTGGAGACCAGATTGGATACTTCATGCTGGATAATGCCTCATCAAATGATACCGCTGTTGAATTCATACTCAAGGAGCTCTGCCCATGGATGAACTCGAAACAACGTCGCCATCGCCGACTTCGCTGCTTGGGCCACATTGTCAACCTCTGCTGCCAGGCGTTTCTCATGGGTCGGAACTGTGAGAAGCATTTAGCAAAGCTTGAAAAGCACTATCAACGCGGAGACTATGCAAAGGTGGAAGAGCTCTGGAAAAAATTTGGATGTTTAGGTCGGCTTCACAACCTCGTACGATACATTAGGCTAACTCCACAACGCCGTGAGGAGTTTGCTGCAATCATTATCGGCGGAGATCTCTCTGAATTCGATGGGCTCGAGCTTATCCAGAACAACTCGACACGCTGGAATTCATGGTTTCATTCAATTACGCGGGCGTTGAATGTTCGGGAACGTTTAGAGATCTTCTCAGCTCGCCATGTACCTGGGAAAGGCTCTCATGGGATTTCGAACTTCAAGCTCGATGGACAGCACTGGTTCGAGCTTGAAAAGATTGAGCTTGCTCTTAAAGGCTTCTACGCCGCAACTTTGCTTTCTGAGGGAAAAAAGACGTCCCTCGCTGACTGGTTTTCGACTTTGGACTGCCTTCTTCGAGAAATAAACGAGACAAAAGACCATTATTATAACATCCACGCCGAAGACGACAATAACTTCACATGGAAGTACCTCCAAAGTTGCGCAGATGCTGCGTGGTCCAAATGCGAGGAGTATTACAATAACCAGCAGCTGAATTGGCAGAATCGATTCCCCGAAGATACTGATCTTCCACCAGCGTACTATGCAGCCCAAATACTCGATCCATATCGAAAGTGGGCATGGTTCAGGCAAGAATGGGTTCTCCAAGGCGACGAAGGAAAAAAGAAGTGGTTTGATAATGCACAATCGGCGGTGAAACAGCTCTGGGAGACAGAGTATAAGGGAAGGTACCCTGTTGAGATGCTACCACCGCAAGTCCGGAAGGAGAGAGATCCTGACCCAGCGTTTGATCGCCAGAGGGAACACAAGCGCATTCGAATAGACGCCCCGGTCTCTACAACTGATTTGTATGAGCAATATATTTCTACCGACCGGCTCCATGACGAAGAGGCAGGTTGCGACGAGGCCATTGCGTACTGGCTATCCCGTTATGACTCCCAAAGAGACCTCGCTCGCTTCGCTCTGGATCTGTTTGCGATCTCACCTATGTCAGATGAGTGCGAACGGCTTTTTAGTAGCGCAAAGCTTACTATAGTTGATCGCCGTGGTAAGCTGAAGGCAGATATCATAGAGGCTTGTGAGTGTCTCCGGGCCTGGTATGGAAAGCGCCAGGTTGAGGATAGCAGTGATAGCGAGGATAGTGAGAATGACAACGATTAGATTGATACGGTATTAGATTGATAGCTAGCAGTAGAGCTAATACATTACCTCTCTTCTTTCTACAACATCATCTTCTTAGCAAGTCTTGGCAGTCTTGGCGGTATTGCTGGTCTTACCGGTAAGACCATACCGGTTATTATGTAAGCAGCTGGTATGGTATGGTTTGACCTCCATACCATACCATACCGGACCATTCCGATCACTGGGTGTCTATTCGTGTTGTGTGGGGATTGCGCGGTGCCAACTTTTTTATCGCCGTGTCCTGGGCCGACCAACTGTCCAACACACGCCGCATTTCGCGGTACCACAACCTCCAAGGCGGGAAGAGGGAGCTGAGCTGTTTCGCTGTGGCGCCTGCTGATTGTGATGACTCTGCTGCTTCTCGTTTGAATGGGAGGCCCTGATTGGCTGCAGCCTGCTGAGTCAGAAAATCGGGTGCGACAGCTATTTGTTTGGGTGCGAATATCCGTGCTCTTTCTAAAACGTAGCTCCATACAACAATTCAGATACGTATGATACTTCTCAAAACTGACCATTAATGCGGTCCATATCGTACCCAATGACGCAGACATTTTCTTCATATGCGACCTCTTCCGCCCTGATGGCCCAGGCGTCTGCGTCCGTACCTCACCTTCAGTCGGTCGTGCCGGGGTTTCCTTTGGGTGACCGTATCCCCATGGATCCACGACTGATGCCCGCCGAAGATGTAATGCCACAGAGTGTCTCAGCTTCTCCTTACGCACAAATCACTATGATCTCGCAGCCATCAATTTCTCATCACGACAAAGACAACCCTCGAAATTTAGTCGGTTCCCAGAGTCGCACAGGAATCTTACCCAGCGCACCAGGTAGGCCCGCGGCTCCAGGCCCAGGCATCGCCGCGGCCAAGGCTCAGATCCCTCAGAAAAATGCCGACGGGAAATTTGTATGTACAACTGTGTCTGTCCTTCCCATGACGCTTCATCCTCCATCCCAGAGATGCTCCCAATTAACACGTCGAAGCCATGTCCCCACTGCACGAAGATCTACCTTCGCGCGAAGCACTTGAAGCGTCATATGCCCAGACGTAAGTCGTTCTAATGTCCTGGAACTTAGACGGAAAGTAACTGATAAACGAAAGACACTGGAGACCGTCCCTATATGTGTGTGCTCTGCCGGGACACGTTCACTCGAAGTGACGTTCTGAAGCGTCACTTTCAAAAGTGCTCGATTCGTCGGGGCAATCCTACAGGAAGCAGCCATCTGACTCATCTCCATGCGCAGGCGAAGGAGACGCGGCAGGCAACCTCCAAACCTGCACAGCTCGGGCACGATGGAGGCATAATGAACGGCATGAACGATGTGACGGAAAACCCCGTGAACTTTGACGTCGCGCCATCATCAATCAGCACGGTCTTCGAGGATGATGGAATGGTTCCTTTTGCAATGATTCCAGCAGTGGATCAGGTTAACCATGAATGACGAGAACCAGCGTTCATGACAGTTGAGTATGAGCCGCCTCAAAGACAACCAATGGTGAAGGTCGAAGATCCACACTGCGAGGAACCGAAAATGGTGGGAGGGGTGTTTTTTCATATGGTGGAGTCCATGGGCAAATGTGGATGGACATGGATTGAATGCGTATACGATAGCACCGTAAAATAAACGCATTTGGGTGATAAGTGGGATTTTGGTGTGAAGCTGGCTGCTAAGCTTGAGGTTAGTGAGTCTAGGTAAAATGTGATCGCGGAGTGTGAAACCTCAGCTATACAAATCACATTTCTCTCGTTTTGGGTTAATAGACGCTGTTGTCATCTTGGGCCTGAGTGCTTCGGAGTTCTGTGGGCTAAGCCTTCATCCAGGCTTCTCTCTTTCACCCACTTGATATTAAGGGGGCGTACCTGACACATTGCAATCGATCCTCGACTAGCTCTTTCCTGTTAGTAAGATAGTCGTCCCGTAAGTCAATCAAATACCTTCGTGGCTAATTAATGAGCAGAGGCCTCTGGAAGCTGAGGATAGCAGCCTTAGAGCCGGCGACGAAAGGGTCATCCGATAAGGCACACGGCTGAAGGAGTACCCACTGGCATTGTAAAGGAGGCGATGGCATAATTGATTCTGGTTTGATGTGTAATATCCACTCGAGTGTACTTCCAATATTGTTGAATGCACTAAGCGCTCACTGATAGAAAACCAACCTCTTGTGCTTGCCCTTCCCCCCTGTGATCAAGTCTATCAATACCGAATCCATGATCTCTAGCCTTCGACTTCCAGTCTTCTCGGATCCCTCGAAAACTCCCCGTCTGTCATTGAATCGCACTGTGATAGGAAGCTAAACAGCATTCACCCGAATATCGATCGACATGGTAGAAGCACGATACCCTCCGTCAACCTCTTCTCGTCCTTCTACCTTTGTGTCTCTGATCCAACAACGTCCACCGCGACCGCGTTGCCAAGAATACATTCAGCCTTCCGATGTGTCGTCCCACTGCACACAGACCGCTGTTGCTGAAATGTTGACGGTACGGCCGTCCTTCCACCTCTTTGAAGGGGAGCTGACCGATATGGTCTGCTTGGCTTCTTCGATGGAGTCTTGGCTGGGGATGCAACAGAGCTTGGTAGGAGTTTGGCTTCAAGTCGTGAAACGCGACTATGAAGAGCGGTCATCTCAGCCACAATGCGAAACCCGGTATGGGACACTAGCTCATTTCTATTTAAGGGAACGTAAGCGTTAGGGCGAGCGTTATTAATTAGGGGGGATTATATTTAATTCGCTATATTGAAAAGAAAAAGAAAAAGAAGAAAATCAAGAAAAAGGTTTCCCCTTATTTACCTAAGACACTTAAGATTTGTCGACGTGGAGCATTCAGCGTCGTCACTTCGCACGCATTACTGTTACGAGGTGCGGCATCGGCGCATCACCTTCGTCCCTAGTGTAGGGTTCGTTTCCATCTCCAAGTGAAACATCATTAGTTACGCCTCCATATGGCCGGGCATCGTCGCAGGTATCGTGTGTGGCTTCATTGTCGGTCGTGTCGTCTTCAACCTCATTTCGGTGAATTTCAGGGCTTCGACCAGGTTGACATCGACATCTTCGAATTCATACTTATCGCTGTTGTGGTAACTATCATTGATGTCATCATACTGATGCAGATGACTTCTCTAACAGTAGAGGTAGGAGATCTCCCCCGGAATGACTTGAGGATCGCCATTTTGTACTCGAGGCTGGTATAAGCAGAAAGACGGGGGTAGAGGCTGAGAAAATGTGGAACAAGAGGTGGCACCGAGGACGGCAGGTCGTGGCCTTTAGATACCCTGGAAGGCGCAGTGATGTTGGCTCTGACTTAGTAGGATATCGCGTCACTGTCTGCCTGCTCCTGCTTCTCGTCATGGTGAACATGTCTCGCCGTTAGGTTGCGCGGGGATGCCACCCTAGTGGTTGCTGACGAGGTAGACTGCCAACAAGTCGTCGCCAAATCGGAAGCCATATAGCCTAGGAGCGCAGGGCGTTGGCGCCGAGGGGGCGGTGATAAGCGGTCCGAGAGGGTCAGCAATTACATCTTGGGACAAATGCGCCACATCCATGCCGTGCTTGGTGTTCCAAACCCCTGACTGTATCGCTGGGAGTTGGCTGAGCCTGGCGGAACGGGTTGATGTGCCCAGGGTTGGCTCAGTGGAAGTGGTGGTCGGAATAGGTTATCCGCTGTCGCCGATGAGGAAACCACTCTGGATCTATGTGATGAGCTTGATCACTGCCGATCTCTCTGAGTGGACACCTTTAGCCAAACTCTATCATTCCTTCTAGGACGAGACTGTTTGTGTCCAATGTAAGATCAAGATCAAAGGAGGTCGGCTGCCAGGTATGTTCTACCTCTCCACAAGTAGTGCTTCCGAGATGACCGGGTAAATCGTAACCATTAGGCGTATAGTCGACGTTGCCTTCCACGGGTGCCGCTTGCATTCCATGCCATGGGTCTAATTGGTGCTTTATCAGAAGCGATTCCAAGCCCGCCGGGGGCCAGCCGCCGGCTTCCGAATATCCAAGACTAGTCGTGCTTGCCGATGTTGATGATGTTGCAGATGAATTCTGGAGAGTATCGACAGGAGAGCCGTCCCCTAATGTCGAACAGGTATCGGACCCGGTATCCTCGATCGTGTTGAGAATTTCACAAAGAGGTTTACCATCTCTCAACATTGCCACGATCTCGCAATAGTTATCGGAACATCGGAGGGCTTTAATTATGATCTCACGATGGTGGACATGCTCTCGTAGCAGTTTGACCTCCTCTCGGAGGCTCTTCTTGGATTCTCGCCTTGTTTTCTCTGTAGAAACATATAAGTCGGCGATTCCTGCATCTAAGACAGGGAACGCTACCGTCGCACTAAGTCCCTGTGAACTCGACGTTTTTCCAAGACGATACATTCACATGAAACCTACCTTCGCTTTCTTCTCTCGACATGAAACACAGGCCCTCCGGGTAATATAAGCACTACCCCGTCGGCGGCGATTTTGTATCGGGTCAGTGACATTCGTACTCATTGTGATCGAAGCCGTAATGATAAATTAGTAATTGTCGATGAACTTATCATCAAAGACCGATTGCCAAGGTTGAAGCGTTCAGTATAGCTATGCCGAACTATATATAGTGGAGTAGGTTTTGAATTCTCCTGGGATGATGTCAAGCTCGTCTGATGCAGATTTGAACGTACTTCGACGTCAGGCGCGGGGCAGAAGAAAAGGCACAGCATATCAATAGCGCCAATCACTGCTGTTTTCTCCGCACATCAGGGACTATGCAGAACGACATCGAAACGGAGCAAGTAGTCCTATCGATCCCTACTAGAACGCCGCGGTGAGTGGGGTTCGTGACATCATGATTGTGTCAATCGCACTCTCGTCTCATTACGGAGGTAGTAAAGGGGTGGCGACCGTCAAAATCAGGAACGAGGTGACCTCTTTCTTGCAATTACCTACTCCCTCATCTACTATCATTTCAGCAACAAGAAACTCTCTATGAGAATGGTATTCCTTGTTGATATCTTCCATTGGGTTGTAGACCGTGTATTGCGCATAGTCAGCCTTGTATGAGCAGGGAATCATCGTTTTTCTACTAATGCCAGAAGAACTAAGTTCAAACGGCGGCAACTGCCGACCGTTTTTCATGCTTTCAGGCGAGCGCCTGCTTGTCTTCCGTCATTGTCAAGCCTAATGCCGACTAGTATATCTGACAAGGTCATTAAGGCTTCTTCTCCATTGATGTCATGATCATCAACCTACAGGACTAGTCTACTTGCCCATGCGAGATGCTCAACTTCGTCAAACCCACCAAACTGGAAAAATGATGAAATTACTTGTAAATTGTCCCAGGATTGCGGCATAACTGGCCCGCAATATGTCTCCATGCACTAACATACACAACCCCTGTACGCCATGTGGTTGCAGCCATCCGTCTTCTCCATAGAGGTTTTGCACTTCGGACAGTCCTTGACACCCGGGATTCCCGCAAATTTAGCCGATTTCAAATTGAGCTCGATAATGCTTCCCATTTCATTCGGTCCTTAATGCTGATAGACAAACTCATTACGAGAAGAGAAGATAGAAGCGTTTCAGCATCAGCCCAAGTTGGACTTTCGACGCGGAAGCTTCCACACTGCCAGGCCAGTACGATAAAGTCTTAGATGATGAGGTTCTGGGATGGCTGTTATAATTACCTCAGATGATCTGCACCTGAGGCATCTGGTAGGTGTCTTCAGGATCTATAAGAAAGTTACCGAGTCAGCATATGCCTTGTAAGATACGGAGCTTGGAGTCTGAAATGAGTTCCTTGCCTTGACCATTGTCATAAATATACTTCCTGATATCCTCAACCCTCTTGTCAATATCTTCAATAGCCTTGTCTAAATCCTCGTGAACTGCCTCATTCCTCCATGTAGCCTGCCTCAGCGCTGTCCTTGCCACGTCATACCTACTGACACCGTTTAGAAGCATCATATGGAACGGCGTAGTCGTCGACCCCTCCTCCCGGTATCCGTTGATGACTATCCGGTTCAACCTCGGCCGGTCAAACAGAAGTCCCTGGATCTCGGTTGGGTAGCCATGATAGTTGAAAATAACAGTCCGGTCCTCGGTAAACATGTCCTTGAAGCCTTGACGGCTCATCGCATGCGGGTGATCCGACTCTTTCCGTAGCACCATTAGATCCGTTACGTTGACAGTCCTGATCTTGAGTGCTGGCGCCAAAGACCTGAGGAGCTCAACCGCCTTGACCACCTCGAACGTAAGCTCGACGCCGATACCGACAAGCACGATGTCGGGATCGTCTCCACTATGAGTTGAGGCGAACTTCCAGATGCTGGCACCGCGCTTGCAATGTTGAGCGGCCTCGTCAGCGGAGAGGTACACGGGCGTGGGCTGCTTGGAGCCAATGATAAGGTTAACGTATTTCCTCGATTTCAAGCAATGGTGGACAGTATTCAGAAAGCAGTTGGCGTCAGGTGGAAGATAGACCCTCGCGGCAGCAGACTTCAGATTCAAGACAGCGCCGATGAAGGAAGGATTCTGGTGCGAGAATCCATTGTGTTCCTGCCGCGTCCATGTGCTCGTCTCGATATAATTGATCGAAGGAACATCGCTTCTCCACTCGACCTCTGCACTGATCTTGACAAATTTCGAATATTGAACCACCATTGTATGTACAATTCCAAGGAACGACTCGTAACTGGGGAAAATACCAATTCTGCCCGTGAGCGTGTAGCCCTGCAGGAAGCCTTGGCAGCAGTGCTCCGACAGCAGCTCGATGACACGACCGCCTTGTGCGCGAGAGTACTCGTCCCACTGGAAATTTCGGCTGGTGCAATCGAGGACCGCATCGAGTTTGTTGCTCTCGAGCTCGTCGGGGGAGAAGACTCGTATCCGGCGCTGGTTCTTTTGGACAACTGCTTTAAGCAACTCACCCGCCGTTTTCATACAACTGTCCTCCGAGCCCTTTTGGTCGGCTGAGGAACTGCCAGTCGGGTAAATCGAGACCTATCACAGGTGCGAAACAGTCTTTGACTTGGCCGATTTTCTTAGCGTCTTTCCTGGGTAATATATTCAAGATCTTGCTGCTGGGACGGCCGTCCTCCTGAATAAGTCCGGAGATGCCGTAGCTTGACAGCCACTGCTCTAGGAGCTTAAGTTGTCCTTGGTCCTTGTTCGCTTTGGGAAGAGGAACCTGATGAGAATGGAACGAGCCCTCAATGAATTGTCCGTCCACCTTCTTCGGACCCGTCCAACCCTGCGATGAAATATCAGTCTCGATTGCAACAATCGCCCAATGAAAGAACACATACCTTGGGCGTCCGGAGCACGATCATCGGCCAGCGCGGCTTGACAACCGGCTCCTTCGAACGCGCTGCCTTCTGAATACTACAGATTTCACCCAAGGCCCACTCCAATGTGCTTGACAGAACGTCGTCTATACACTCAATGTCCTCGACGACGGCCACCTGGTACCCGTACCCTGAGAACAAGGAGACTAGCTCCTTGTTATCCATACAGCCAAAAATGGTCCGTTCGCTGATCTTGAAGCCGTTCACATGCAGAATCGGGAGCACGGCACCAGACTCACTGGGGTCGATATATTTGATAGCATGCCAGGCTCTGTGATGTGCATGTCAGCATCCCAAAGACATCATTACTTTGGAGAAGTCAGGTTTCAAGTACTCACGCAGCTGTAGGGCCAGTCTCTGCCTCGCCGTCTCCTACCACACAAGTAATGACAAGGTCTGGGTTATCCATGATCGCACCGAACGACACTGCCAGGGCATATCAAAGCTCTCCACCCTCGTGAATCGTCCCGGGTGTCTGGGGGTTGATGTGACTACAGGGAATCACGATAATTTCAGCAACATTTTCGCCTCGGCACTCTCCTGGCAAAATCCAACATACCTCGGATGTCCTCCCGGCACCGAAAATTTGGAAATCAAATTCCCTAGACCCTTGCGGTTGTAGTCATAGAGTCCAGGGTAAAACCTCTCCAGACTCCCCTCCAGCCACAGACACGCAAGAGCCGCGGGTGCACCGTGCCCTGGGCCGATTGTGAGCATCATACGCAGCGAGTCCTCGTAATTACGCAGGAGCAGGTTTAGATGCGACCAGACAATCACCAGGCCGGGGCAGGTGCCCCAGTGGCCCAGCAAACGCGGCTTGATATGCTCGAGTTCTAGAGGAGACTCGAGGAGGACGTTGTCTCTGAGGAAGATCATCGCTAGGCCGGGAAGTTAGTTGCAGGGTGGGTATTGGGGATAGGTGCTGAGTGATGGACCATACCAGAGGCGATGTAGCAAGCTGCGTGCTGGAAGCCCTGGAGGGACGAGCGTATGTCGTCTGGCAGGTGGTGGATCTCGGGGCGCGCCTGGAGTTCGAGAACAAAGCCCGGGAGGTGAGAAGGGAGGGGGGACGGGTCGGGACGATCTATTTGCTCATGAGGCATTTCGGACAGTCTGTGAGAATTTCAAAGGTCAAAGTGGTAACAGGGACAGAATTCACAAGAAATCGGCGGGTGTTGCTGTGCGGTCGAAGCAGAAGCTCAGGATGACAGATTCTGGTATGCTGTTCTAAGGGGGCTGCGTAGGCCTTGAGTTTGTGAGGTATTTGTCGTGGCTTTCAGGGTCGAGCTTCCCAATACATGCGTTTCAAAAAAACATTGAAGTCAGCGATGCAACCTCGGCCCTAGAGTGATGTGCAGGCTGTCTCGATGAGGTCATCCTGACAGGCACAGCTGGATCTGCTGATAGGGTTCGCACAACCTTATACAAGAGCAAGCAAAATGTCATAATCACGACGTTATTTCGACATATCACGAAGATTAAAATCACATGCTGAGAATCCTTCGATGAATTGTATCACAGTCGCACTAGAAACGCCACATAGCGTACACATACGACTCTTTCGCCCCGCCTCTAGGAACACTGTGACGTATTATTGAATTGTATTGTTCCTTCCATTCGTTGGAACGAAGGTAAGAAAAACGTAGGACATCACGATGCGTCTGAAGCCCATGACGTAACCATATCGTAACTGGACCTACAGGTGTTGCTCGCGGAGGATAGCTGAACGTCACCGCACGTTGACGGCTCTTACAACATATCATCCGGAACAAGTCATAAAAAGGCAAGAACTTGCAGCTGATAATCAAGAGCTTTACAATCCTAAATCTCTTCGCAAGTCAACCTACTATTAGAGCGCATATAAAAATGGACACAGTTAAGAAGTTTGTCGACAAGGCCCAGGGGGAGCATGACACTTCCGAGGAGCCAACCAAGTTCTCATCTGGTACGACTCAAGGGGCAGCATAGCACAAATTTTGACGCTAACTGAAACCAGGCTACCATCACCCGCCCCAGACTCAGTCCCAGCCTGGACTGGAACGTGATATACACCCCAAGCCAGCGAAGACACACCTCCCTACCGAAGACACACAAGGCTACCAGCTGTATAAGGCCGCGGGCAAACTTACTGGCAAGAAGGCGCTCATCACAGGCGGCGACTCCGGCATCGGCCGGGCCATAGCTATTCTCTTTGCTATGGAAGGCGCTGCCGTCGCCATCACCTACCTACCGGAGGAAGAGGAGGACGCGCAGCATACAAAGGCGCAGGTGGAGAAAAACAACGGCCACGTGGTGCTTCTCGCTTCGGATCTGCGCAGCCCTACGGCCTGCCGCGAGGTAGTCGAGCGCGCGATTACAGCCTTAGGCGGCGACCATCTCGACGTATTGGTCAACAATGCCGGGTATCAGCAGGAGCAGATCGACATCGCAGACATTACGGAGTAAGTCGAGACTCTACATTCTACCGTCGTGTTCATCAGGGGGACGCCGCAGAGACTGACGTATCGCTGTTTGTAGGGAGCAGTACCGCCGCACGCTGCAGAGCAACCTCGACGCCACCTTTTTCTTGAGCAAGTTCGCACTGCCTCACATGCCATCTGGTGGCAGCATTATCAACACAGCCTCGGTGGACGCGTATGCGGGGCCGCCGGCGCACGTCGATTACGCGGCGTCGAAGGGTGCCATCATTGCCTTCACACGGGCGCTAGCCAACCAGCAGGCCGCGCGGGGTATTCGCGTCAATGCCGTAGCGCCAGGTCCAGTGTGGACGCCGCTCATCACGGCGTCGCTAGGCGTCGAGGCACAGAAAGGCCTGCCCAGATGGACGACGATGGGGCGCATTGGGCAGCCGGTCGAGGCAGCAACCAGCTTTGTGTTCCTAGCGTCGCAGGACGGAAGCTTCATGACGGGTCAGACAATGCATCCGAATGGAGGCATTGCGGTCGGGAGCTAAAACTGGGGTGTACCGGTGACTGTGAGATCAGAGGTGATCTAGGGTGGAGCTCTGTCGTTGGGTATTCCGTCTCTCAAATTGCTCTCCCCTCTGTTTGTCTGCCCACCCCGGAGGACGAGGTCTGTACTGTATACCAGTGCCGAAATTCTGTAGTGCTATACTCGATGCTACAGCTTAAGTAGGCGCCGCATATCGAAATCGAACGCAATTCCAGCAAACTTCAGCTGTTCAGTGGCTTTCAAGGGTTTTATGTAAAGGCCACACCGAAGCTTTGGGGATACCGTATTAATTGAGAAAATTCAATTTTGCGCTAGCAGGCTTCCCCAGCCTTTCTAACGATAACAGGCCTAACGCGCTGCCAAAACCAGTATAGCGCCTCGCCAAGGCCGCACAACCCAATTCCCAGGTATTTCCGAGCCCCTATTGCATTCTCCTGGCCAGAACTGACTTTTGAAGCTATTCCCACTGCCGCGTGACTTGATGAGAGGCATAGCCTACGGATCAAAGGATTCGACTTCACGCAGTACGACTATTCTGGCTGGGAAACGGCTGAGGCTGTAGTGGACGAGGTCAGGCTCTTCGAGGAGGTACCTGTCACTAGTCTGGATGATCAAGAGGAGTATATTGCCCATGACGAAGTCGAGGCAATTCAGGAGTGCATAGTGGTGGCCTCATGAGGACTTCCTCTTCCTCCTCCTCCTCCTCCTCCTCCTCCCTCATACTGGCAAAATGCCCTTGTCCTGGTGCACAGCAAATCCGGCGGGGTGAAAAACGGGGCGATTTGCCCCTGATGGAGGCCCTGGTCAGTGGCTGGCCGCCATGCCACTACTGGCCTAGCGCAAAATTGAATTTTCTCAATCAATACGGTATTCTATCTCCAAGGCTTGACAGGACATCCAACGGGGCCCTTCTCTCGCTAGTTTGCTGCTCTCTCTGTGCAGCGAGATTGTGCAGGCCATTGTGAACCACCCAGCATCCCGGAAGCCGCCAACGAAAACGGGACCTGCCGGTGACAACACCATCAACTCGATGCCGTCCGGTCGACTGCGGGTTCCGCTAGGCCTTATTCATTGGAATCTCGCAAGCACTTCCCCGATCAGTGTGAAACGCAAGCGGTGTTGCAGGCCCCTAGGTACCGTACATCCAATTCCTAAAAGCGAGAGATGTCTCTCCCAAACAGCCACGATATAGCCCAACAAACCGGCACCATGACCCTATTTCGCAGGCTCATTCCATACGTGACGTACACTGCTCTCCAAAGTAACCAGGCCGTCGAGCCTTTCAATGTGTCTGCCTTGCTCTGATGTATCGCTTTGATACAGGCGCGTCGTTTCCTGCGACGCCTTTCTGCGCCCCTCTGCATGAGCTTGTCCCTACTCCTTGTCGTTCCGTTCCCGGTACCAACAATATTAAGGCCACATCTCACCGAGTTGTCTCATACGCCGTTATCTCAGCCCACCGGCTCCTTGCCAGGACCGTATCTGTCTCCTCGTCGCTTAAGCGCGCGTACCTGCTCACAAGCTCGGTCAGCGCGGCCTTCTCATTCGGGCAGATGATGGTCTTGTACAGCAGGAGTGTGTCGGCGAACCTCCACATGGGCGGGTTGATGCCCCACTTGATCATCGCCTTCAGGATCAGCTTCGGACCCCTCCGTGCGCAACCATCATCACGTCCCTGTATAGCATTTCACTGTGATATTTGATGTGGTCCCCACGGTTACGCCACTAGCCCAAGAAGCACCCAACATGTTGGAGAAAATATAAGTGCCCAAAGTATCTATGGTTTTGGGGGGTGATCACCCTTTTGTACGCACACAACATGCCTTGAAGCTCAAAGTCTCCCGTATTTACCTACATTCTCGATACCGTCATCCACACTGAACATTCCCAAGAACCTAGTTGTCGAATCTATCGTCATCATCATCACCTGAGCAGAAGCCAGGACCTCCTCTTCCGCCACCTCCACTGTTCCCGTAGACAATGCAGGCTCCGTTGCGGCAAACACCATCGTTGGCACAGTCGTTGTTTCGATTGCAAGGTCCGGCGCTCTTTTTTGGATCATTAAGCCTCACAAGCTTGCCTGGGGTACGACACAATGTAGCAGTCATGCAGAAAACAGAATTCCATTTGTCACTGGCACCTTAACCTGGAGATAAATAATTACAGTGACCGTCTTGACCAATAGATCAACCAGTGGGCTTCCAATATATCATTCGTGACAAATACATCGACTGTGTCATGATAGGCGACCCGCTGAAAGGTTCTGCTGGTGGAGGCTTACGGCCAATCAACCAATCAACCAATCAACCAATCAGCGATCTCGAGCTATTTTCTCGTTCCTACTTCCGTGATTGAGCAGTCCTATAGGTTGTGACCGGTATTGCGCAGCTGACTACAGCTGAGCTCGACGGGCAGAGAAGCATAGCAGCGCTTCACCTCCTGACCAATTAGCCCCTTCACATTCCATCATGTCCCTCAGCAAAACGACAGTGTCTTTGGCCTGCGGACGACCTGCACAGAGAACCGCATCGCGGCCTTCAACAACGCAGCGCCAGACACCGCAGACAGCTCAATCATTGTTCAAGAATGTTTCTCGGCAAGTGGTCCCATCACCACCAACTTTACACGGCAACGCTGACGGTTGTGGGATGATGAGTGATCCGCGGGAGAGGATGAAGACGGCGAGTTATTTCGGAACCAGTAAAGCGGTGGCTGACCACTTCATAAGAGGAAGATCGTGGCCGCGAGCATATTCGGGAACAAATGAAAGTGATCAGTTAGGAATGAAAGGTAGATAATCGCAGAGCGTTCAAGTTCGCGCGTGACGGTGAGCCAATCTGTCTATAATGGACTTAGGGTCTATGTTTACAATTTTGAGCTTACTTGGAACTCTCGAGACACGTGGTTACTGTACAGTACTACGTGATATAGATTTGTGCTGATGATAGGAGTGTCCGGGATAGGTGAACACAATTTTAAATGGGCGCCCGTGGGCAGGTCCTACTCGTAACACCAGATGCTGCCAATGTACCGCCACTATCAGGTGACTGGCAAACAAGGAGGAGGGCAGAGAACGTATATATGTTGTATTGAGTTATCTGCAATCCCATTGGGTGTCGCAAGTCGTCTGGCAGAGCGGCGCTTGCTGTGAGATATGTCTGGGCCTTGAGCATGCACTTCTGAAGCCTGGACGGACGTGCACCTATACCGAGTGTCCTCCCTACAGGTTGGATATGGCCTCCCTGACATCGAGTCTGCGACATACTGCCCATCACCTCACGATGCCTCCATCATCGATCACAGCTTGTATGATGGGAACGACATAGGTTAGACAGCTTTAAAAGCACATCGCTTCATCTGTCATACACTAAATGTGATATCCCTCTTGATTCGAGTAGCACCGGCAACAGTAATCAACAGGTCTTCCTCTTAGAGCCATTTATTTCTGTCCAAGAGAGGCCGGTAGATCGCCGACTTCGATGTGCCGGCTTTGGAGGAAGATGGCTGTGACACATTGCAACCCCTTTGCAATTGTGACCGTACCAAGCCGCCCACAGACAAGGAAATCGCATCTTTGGACTCTTCGGAGGAGCAACTCGGCGACCCACCCTCCGCTGGAGCCATACGGGCCAGTGACAAGTGGGTTGTCCACTCTGCGCTGCTGCAATGGTATGTCCCAGTACGCTGTGAAGCGAGTGTATGGCCAACTGCGAGGATTTGTCGCAACAGAGTCGAGCAACAAAAGCAACCTGTTTTAATGATCTGTTTTCTCATTTGTAACAAATCCTATTGGAACCAAGCCCTTTAATTTCCTAGCTCAAACGGTATTCTCAAAAATGGACCTCAATCCCGTAATAGACGGGCCCAATACAAGCTCAGTGTTTGATTTCAATTTAAGCGCAGTACACCGTGATTCAATTCCAAATTGGACATCGCAGAGATCGCACTGGCTGGCCCGAGAGCAACATTTGCGCGCTCAACGAGTGGACGAAGTCCCGTCCCCAGTGCCAGGAAGGCCCTCCTCGTCGCCCGGCTCCTGGTACGTGGCTCCAGGCTTGGTGGCACCGCGAGTGCGGCCGCCCTTCAGGATGTTGCTGTTGTCGATGGCTTCTTTTTCGTCTTGCTCTGCAAAGACGTACATATTTGTCAGCACCTTTCGCGGTCGGATATCGCCCTCCACAAATCATGCCCCCTTTACCTTTCTTGAATGGGTTTTATGAGACAAGACACTTACCGAGAGCGGCGTCGGAGTCAGGGTTCCGAGCGTCGTTGGGCTGCTCGACAGTTGTCTCGTCCGCGATGACGGGAACTGCTGTTTTGCCCGAGGTGGTGAAAGAGTTGTCAACCGTGTCGCCGCCCTGAGGAATGTCGTCAGTGACGGTGTCAGCGTTGTTGAACTCCTTGTTGGCGTTGGTTGACATCTTTTTTCTGTTGCTGTCTGTGAAATGCAGGTCTGGGTGGGGGTTGCTGAAATTGAGAGATCGCGATTGCAACAAGTATTGGTCTGATCTGGTCCGTGTATATAACAGAGAAATATAAGTTAGTCGCGGGGATTCGTGGCTTCGGAGAAGAAACCACACCGTATATTATATCATTGTTCCCTTTAGACTTGGGTTGACATCATTGTAACGGCATCCAATCGTTGGTTTCCTGCATAAAGACATCATAGAGGCTACAATCAATTCTTGCAGTTGCTGCCTTCACTTTATGGTCACAGTGACGTATGCTGCATTCTTAAGCTCAATGGTTTCACCAGCTCTAATATGAGGAGATGCATTGCATACTACATATTAGTTATTAGGGTTTAATACGGTTCACAGGCTTAATGCCGTTCGATGCAGAGGGTACATAGTTTTTGGTTGGCAGCGTTGGCGCAGAGCGTGGCAGTCTTAACTATGGAAGTCTTGAGCCCTGCCTATCAGGAGAGGTGGTCCAGACCCACCGGACAACGTATTACATGAGATCAGATTGTGAGATATACAGCTCTGTGCACCCCTACAGGCATCTTGAACGTCCGTTCCCACGCACAGTCATCGGAGTGGGTCAGCTGAGTTTTAAAAACTTCCGGAACAGCTCCACAGTCCTCTGACTCCACAGGAGTGGGTGGCACTTCCTGTCGTTGACGCTTCTTCTGCGTCATCGCGGAGCGCATAGCACGAGGTAGTGTGGTTATCCAGAGCACGCATCTCGCGCAGAGTCTTGCAACTGCGTATAGTGGTTACTACTGCACTGTCACAGCCGGGAGTTTTATCTCGGAGGGCGCCCCTGATCAATAGGGTGAACATGACCTGATTTTCTTCTAAACAAGTGCCCGCGCTGTTAGCCTGATCGTATTATCACAACACAGTGGTAATAGGTAATTACAAACGGGCTGACAGACGACAATCTAGTCAGGAAACCTGTATCATCTTTACATTCGACCTAGACTTTCGCGACGACTCAACTCCCAGAGGCCTAAGTATGGTTACAAACAGCAATTGTGGGTAAAATTGCCGAGACCCCCCGATGCGCCACTACCGTTTCGAAGCGTGCATTCTCCCGTTCGCTATGTTTTGAATGTCGTTCCCCGACCTTGCCGAGTAAACTCCAGCGGCCGGGTGCTAGTGCGGACGAGGGCGGTGATGTGAGAAGTAGATAGGTTACCCACTGCGCAGTGTGTAACAATATTGTAAGAGATGCGCGTCGCTTAGCACGAGAAGGATCCACGGCAGCCAAAGATTCCCTGACATAAGTGGTATAACCCTTACTATTTACCTTTATCCGCACCGTCCTACGTGTCACTATTCCTATAGGCCCAACAGCACCGTGGGCACACCTTTATTCCAGTCAAATAACCTCGGTGAGGCAGAGTCAACTGGGACTGGAAAATGTACGATAGTTGTATTCTAGATACGCATATATAAGCAGAAGCTAAGTTAAACGCAGAAGGCAGATAGCTTTTCTTCTAAATAGTATATATTTCCTATTTGCTTCCTTCATTGACTAATACTGTCACGACCCTGACAGAAATAGGACCAACGGTTGGCTCTAAGATGGGACAAGGTCTACTGGGCCAGCTCACCAGGCCAGCCAAGGCGGCACGAAGAACCTAATCAGACATCATATGACCCGCTTACCTAACAAAAGGATCAATCAGGATTAGAACTGAGTTGTACTAATCCAGTCCCAGATTTGGGACGCTCAGTTCTAAGTTAGACTAAGCCTTACAAACGGATTAGGACCATTATACTCTGAGTCCTATAATCGCAACTAAATGGATAGATATATAAGGACACACTTATTACCAGATAGCTAGATAGTACGGACAGCTCTTCAGCAGTTAATCTAAGTATTTACTTAATAGTCCTACCCCCTATAATAGTACCCCAGTCCTTATTCCCGTGCATGTCGGACCATACCACTAGTGGCACTGTCCTTGTGACACACATGTTCATGACTGCTTCGAACCCGACCTCCACGACAATTGAGACGCAAACATACAGACCACCGGCTCACCTCTTCGCACTTGGAATCATCTTCGCGACACCAACTCCTGCAAGTGTGGTCCTATGGAATTGACCCATTGCGTGAAAACTCCATATGAAGGCTCTCTCTGACTACGACACTGCCGATGTATAGACCACGGACCTTCGTCTACTCAACTGTCGTCTACTAATGTGCCGTCTAATGGTTCTTAAGCTACTGGTTTCACATCTACGGGTCAGCAGGCTACAGCGCAATTACTGTCCCTCTTGCCACTGCTACTAGCGGACCATCTTCTTCGTCCCTCAGCGCTGGGGAAAGCGCTGGCATAGGTATTGGGGCGGCTGTAGGGGTGCTCGGACTTGCAGTGCTCGGGTGGCTGATATATCAACGAAGAAAGACCATTAGTTCACGAAACGAAACTTTGGTTCCAGCCCCAGAGGCACAATCGGCGTCTACAGGTCAGCGTGGTCACTGGGGGCGCGCGTTGTCGAAGGGGTCATTGCAGGAGGCGCCTTGAGCACCAGGCAGAAATCGGCCACAGACGCTCGAGGTCACTCGGTGATTAGTGGGAGGGCAAGGGTAACAGCTATTCGACCGCTTTTATTGCATGGTATCATCAATAACAGGCGCCTTCGGAGTCCTTGGGAGCGCTTGGATGACGGTGTCCACTCACAAGGTTTTGCTATGGCATTGGGTATCATGCGTGTGTTCGTAACCTCTTCCGACCACATTTGAAAATGTGGAAATATAATCTTAGCAGATGAATTAGTTAGGCAGGGAATGGACTACTTGACGGGGATAAATGATCAGAGGCCTCATTTGTGTGGCCTCGGTGTCTGTGAAACATATGCCGTCATTTTGGGGCTCCTAATTCTGTGTTTAGAAGTTTTTTACAATACATACGGCAGGTGGGTGCACAGGGAAGTTTATATCTTTCTGGCCTATACATCGAGGCCCCCTTGTCCACAGACGCATCTTTGCCCATAAGCTTTCCACAACAAAGTATATCAGTTCCAATCTTTACCAACTTTTTCCCAACGTCTTGCTATCACCAGCTCGAGGCGAGCTGGACGAGAATACTAAAAATTAGGCCAACGGCTCATGCGTCAGACCTGCGAAGAGTACGGAAAAAGGCTGCGACTCTGTCTTGAGAAATTGAGGTTTGGGCTTAATAGTGGATCCGCGCGAAGCAATCATTAACTTTCTTACCGTGTGGCAGCCGCCCATGTTGTCTTGGTTGAACCGGAACAATCATGGCTACCCGAAGCACATGAGAATATGGCAAGCGCATGATTTGTCAATAGCGGCCAGGGGACCCGTCAGATCTCGTGTAATAGTGCAGCAATGCAATGCAGGCGGTCATAGGATAGTGGCGAGCGGTCACCCTGACGACATTGTAACATCATTGACGACTCTTTGTGGACTTCAAACGTCATTACGAATGCACTTTGGGACATTCGGCACTCAGATGTTCATCAAACATCTTGGAACTGTATAATAGGAACAAGAAGCAATACGAAAAAGCAAACGGCGTGTTTGGTCATGACAAACTATGAGGCACGGTTTACATCACCTCATTTAACATCAATCAATATGACGTAGGTGCTTATTCTAAAAAGCACGGGATCTCCTCACTATTAAGAAGAGGCCTCTCCCCAGATCTCATTCAATCCCATCAAACTCTGATCCAGAGAACACACAGCATCACGCGACCTAGCACCAACTCAGCTCTTACATCTCTATCCACCTTGAGAAAGGCTCAGCCAAAACCGAATTTCCCAAGAGATCAAAGAAAATGTCTGGAAACTCAAACCCCGGAAACTTTACCAATCGGTGAGTGACAGCAATGGCCATATCTCGGCATTAATGTTCTATTTCTGGAGTGCAAGATCGCCTGCTCACACAAGGCGAGGAAAGACCCAAGGACGAGGTCCGTGAAATTGCCTCCAAGGGCGGTCATGCCAGCGGCGGCGGCAACTCGACAGAGTCTACCGAAACTCACGGCGGAGACACCAGCAACCGAGGCTTTGCGAGCATGGACCCGGACAAGCAGGTCAGTAGCTCTAAATTCCTGTACATTTATTGCCCTCAAGACGAAATTCAAAGTGCTAAAAGTCATTTGTCCCACAGCATGAGATTGCCTCCAAGGGTGGTCAGGCTTCGTCAGGCTCATTTGAGCCTGGCAGCGAGAAGGCGAGAGAGGCTGGTCGCAAAGGAGGCTTGGCTACTGGTTCTGACTGAGTTTCAAAGAACCTGGAATCAATCTCCATTGTTCACAAAGCGAGAGCTTTTGTAAAGCTACAAAGTGAATTCATTGTTTTCTGATATTGAAGTTGAACCTTCCAGCTTTTGTGGCCTTGAGACAGACATCCCTCAGTGCTGACAGCCGGGATGGAAAAGTTCAAAGTTTTGGAATGATGTCCGGGTTGCCCAGGTGTATTCTGCTGTAGTTCTCAAGATCCCTCGCCCTGAACTAAGCGGTCCATTATGGAGATGGCCTCATCGCGGTGCTTCTCAAGCTCGATACCAAAGATGAAGTCCCACCTATGCACCAGCTTCTCTTTGACTTGGTCCAGAGGCATCTTGGTCTCCCCGCCCCTTCCCGTCATTATTTCCCCAGTAACCCAGCTAGATTTGACGATGGGTTGCGTGCGTGGCCTGCGTACCTCGTCATACGCCTTCAGCGCGTTCACTGTATCCTTGGTCGTTTTAGCGTGGCCGAGCAGCGGCGACAAGATGAAGCTGTCTTCGACCGAAATTCCACCGCCTGAACCCTGCCATGGTGTAGTTGCATGAGCCGCATCGCCTACGTACTACACACAGTGGGTCTGACGTATAGTGTGGGCCGGTAGATGCTCCCACAAGTACATAGCAGGTCTTTCTGGCTCGTCGAACAATAATTATTATGCCAATTGTTAGTACGTCCAATTTTCTTCAAAGCCCAAGGTTTCTTCCAGCGGGATATCGAGAGTTTCGTAACTTACCTTTTCGACCGCCTTCTTCAAGTGCGTTAGCCAGTCCTGGAAGAGCCTGCGAAGCTCGTCTGCCGAAACGGTGCGATGCCAGCGCTCTGATCCGACAGCCTCTTGATCGTAAGCCGTGACGACAAACTGGACTATCTGGCCTTCACTCAACAAATCGTGCATCAGAAATGTCCCGTCGCTGATCCACCCGTGCTCTTGGGAATCCTCGATATATATCGGGCCCGTTCCAATGCTGGCCTGAGCTCCGGCGTACGGTTTCAGGGCCATAATAGCCCAACAACCGCTGTTGCGTGGTACAGCTGCAGGATCGTCTTCACCCAAAATAAGCTTTCGGACAGTGCTGTGGATGCCATCGGCGCCGATGAGAATATCACAGTCATGTGTGCTCCCGTCAGAGCTGTAGTAGTCGTGAAACGTATTAGAGAGGTGCTATATGTAAAAAAATGCGAAAGTGCAATACGGAGCAAGGCTTCGTCTGCAGAAAAATATAAGGATACATACAAATGGACAGTCAAAGATCCGTCGTCGTCGCGATCAACATTTTCGAGTTTCTTCGAAGCGTGCATGCGGTCTGGGGGCAGGCCTGCCAACAGCTCACGGAGAAAGGCAGCACGGTGTACGATGGTAGTGACTCGAGGGCCACTGTCGCCCTGTGGGCCTATAAAACAGAGCAAGCTTCCTTGCTCCGGGCCCTCCCCTCCACGCCTGGACACCTTTCTGCGGTACGGCTCTGGCGCGTTCGAGGCATTCCGTTGCCGTGTAGCTGATGAGCTCCAGCGCTGCTTGGGCGTTGCAGGTCATCCCCACGGCTGCCCCGGCCTCTTTGAAATCAGAAGCGGACTCGAAGATGTGCACATCTAGATGTGGGTGAGGGAGGAGGGCGTAGAGTACAGTGGCGCCGGCGAGACGGCCTCCATAGATGGCAACACGGATGGATTGGGACATCTTGAACAGCGCAGAGCCGTGGATCTGATCCCTTTATTTTGAATGAAGCTTGGCTATCAGAACTTCACCTTTCGCTGTCTCAGGGCGTCACGTTTTTTATCCAGGAATTTCCTGAAGATATTGCGAGACGATCAATAGACGCATTCATTAGGCCCAAACGGCCTCAAAATTCAAGCACTCTAATTTTCATTATATACTCCTAAACTCCGTCGACTTTTCATTACCGATTCAGGTTTCTGGATTAGCTTGGGCCCTGCCACATTCTAAGGGCGTCCACATAATGCCCTGTGTCGGATGTTTTGTCCTTGGCGACTTCTCCTCGGTCTCGTCTCTCACTTACCGATAAATATTACGGCGCAGTATATAGGATCACAAGGTGATATCGTAGCGGCATTGAGTGCCATCAATGGGTGGTTAGCCCATGGATATATCGGCCTTGGCTGAGATTTGGGAGGAGCATCTTGACAACGGACAAATGAAGACCTGACACTGATTTCGCAGGCCTGGTCTGCGTTGAATACCGGCGGTAAGCCGTGATATACCAAACCCTAGGTAATGCGAGTGGATATTCTTCTAATGGTTCATAGCTTTTCAGAACGGTTATATCAGTGATTCCTAAGAGCGAATGAGCATTCATATTCCCATCCATCCAGTACTATATACATTAACCATTAACGACGATGCCCCCATTGGGATGCAGAGTCTGCCCGCTCATAAAAGCACTCTCCTTGGATGCGAGGAATACATAACTCGTCGCAATTTCGCTCGGCTGTCCCACTCTATCCATCGGCGTCCAGTTCCCCAGTCCGTGACCCTTTTGAATCTGCTCGCTCCCACTTGTGGCCAAGAGCGGTGTCCACACCGGCCCGGCAGCAACTGCGTTGACACGAATACCCTTCTTGACCAGCTGATTGGAGAGTGCACGAGTGAAGGCAACCACGGCGCCCTTGCTCGTCGCATAGTCCAGTCGGCTGGGTACGCCGATGTAGGAGTCCACCGACGCACTATTGACAATCACGCCGCCTTTGGACAAATGTGGCAGCACATACTTGGTAAGATGGAAGTACGAGTCCAAATTGACGCGAAAAGTGGACGTCCACTGCTCCCTATGGTCACAACGTTTGTTATTATGAATATGTCCGTGTGAAAAACTGGTTGTTGATGGGTACTCACTCAGAAATGTCGCTAATATCTCCTTGCTCCTGCCTAGTAGCAGCGTTGTTAACCAAGATGTCGATTCCGCCGAGCGCGTTCACAGCCCGCTTTGCAACATCTATGCAGTTAATCGACAGGGATAGGTCGCTGGGGATGAGGACGATCTCCCCGCCGTTCTTCTCTACCTGGGCCTTGGTGTGCTGTGCGTCATCCTCTTCGGACGGGAGATAGACAATGGCCACCGTGGCTCCCTCCATAGCGAATAGGATGGCTACGGCGCGGCCGATGCCAGAGTCTCCTCCAGTGACAAGAGCTTTCTTTCCCTCGAGTTTGCCCGACGGCTTGTACACGATGTCTTCGCCTTCGGATGGTAGATGAACCTTTTGCGGCTTGGGTTCCATGTCTCGCTCGAGGCCGGTGTTGGCCGGCTGTTGGGTGAACTTGCTTGGGTCCATGCTAGGATGGGTGACCTTATGGAGGGTCTCTTGGGCAGTCTCTTTGGCAGAGTCCATGTTTGCGATTGCGATGCTATTTCTCGGCGTTTGTCTTCTCGAGCATATCCTGACTTGTAAAATGGCACGGCACTCGAGTTGTCTTTTATTCCGCGAAATAAGGCACCTTGTAAGTTTTGGGAAACTTGCCTGTCCCTAGTACAGGAAAGACGGGCTGATCGTTTTCCCCACATCAAAAGGGTAATCATTCTTGCGTCATAAGTCAGTCGTGATCTATCATTGACCAACATCGGGAGGTATTTTGCCTGCGCCCATTTAGACTAGCAGGCCTACTGCAAGGCATCGTAGCGAATGAGATAGGCGTACTCTTCGATCGTGGATATCAGCTTTGCATAATGGGACGTCATTGCTGAGCATAAAGACCCTCCAGAACACCACTCACAACGGTTTTTAGTTAGGATGATCGAATGGGTGCGAGACCGGAATCTTCACATGGCAATATGTTGCGCCCGCTAGGCCATTCTTGGCCCGGGGTATGCCGTTGAACAAGAAAAATCAGGTAAGAGCGCCCATCTTTGGCTAGTTAAGTAATTAATGAGCACAGCAACGTACCGGTTTTCGCCCTCCTATACGTACCGTTTGCGTGATGCTTCTATCAAACCTGTAAAAATGCGGGCGTGACTGGGAAGAGCCCCTGACACATGGAAGACCTAAGAAAATGCACAGTATAAGATGCTAACTGTAAATTCTCGGGCATTTAGGCTATCCCTCTGGTTTTAGTGACTTTTGGGCCCTACGTTCCTCTCCTCGGCTGTATATCTGCTCTGGCGCAGCATAGGGGGATGGGAAAGCGATGGCAATATAACTTGAATCACTTGTCTGGTCTGTTCATCTGTGCGACGTGATATATGCTATTCTCTCCTCCGTCGAGAGACACCACGAAACCGCCACTCAGCCTCACAAAACACGTCAACTGTCCACAAGCACTTCACGATCCTACGAAATATCATCCCTCAAAACGGAATAACAATATTGCGTCCGCCCCGACAACTACATTCGCCTCATCACGCCTCCCTCGCATCTAACCTTCCCAATGATGTCATGCATCGCTCGCGCCTGACCCCGCCGGACTCCCGCCACTTCCCGTCGGAGCTTGTCACCAGTTCACTTTGGTGCCACTAATTCACTACCGACGAGCAAATATCACATTGGGGACGTAGGGCCTCCTAGATCGATTATCCTACGATCTGGTGAGGATGCTGGTGACTTCATCGCGAGTACTCGCGCCTTGCCATCACCTGCAGCCTATTTTACCCTTCGCGGGTGCTACGCCTGACGGTGTATACCCAGCAACATCCACCCCTGCCTACCACAATAGCCATTTTGTGTCACTTGTGATATAATTACACCACGTCTGCGTCTGAGTGACTGGGAATACCTGCTGAGAGTACCAGGAGTGGGTAACAATCAGCCATTGGGAGCCATTTGGAAAAGCCTGGACCGGCCCATCCAGTCTGTCAGGATCTGCGTCCCATCGCAGTTATTTCCGGCTGTCTGTGTTTTGGGCAGGGGTTGGGTCATCTCTTTCCCAGCCAGCCCGGCCAAATATTGTGGATTTGCAGTGACAGTACCTGCTGTATGCGGCTCGGGGTACGTACCTCGAAGAGAGAAGTCCCGGTAACGCACCGTGCTGTGGCACTTACACCACGCCCACGTCACCCACGTCATAAGGTCCCACCCGTCCTTACTTCCTTACTCACTCTACCCCGGCACTCGCCCAATTGTGTGCAGCCTGTCCAGCAATTCAGCCAGTGCCAGGCCGGCCTGTGTGTTTTCGGCCCCGGGCTCAACCCAATTTCGCGATGACGATTTTTGGAACGGGCAGGGTACCTTTGCACTAAAGGCAAATCCCGCCCACTTCGCACTCTTCGCACCATGCCGGTCACGTACACTACGTACACTGACAGGGAGGCGATCGAGACGACGAGGGAGAAGGGGAACGGCACCACACAGAGAATTCTGTGGAACGCCCGGAAACCAAGGAAAGGTTAGCACATCCCAAAGCTTCTCGAGCGACATGTTCTGCAGCCCTTACGTCGTCTCCCTCTCCATCCTTGCGCAGTGCGGCTGGCCCGGGTTTTGACAGACAGAGTAGACGGAGACAGACGGAGAGAGTCAGTCATGTTGTGGCTGTCTGTATCTCTCCTCGTCTCCTCCTCCCCCACCAGCCACTTTCACCTGTATTAAAACATTCCATGGCCCGCCCTCCCTTATTTGCCTCATCGTCATTCAGACGTACTTCTTCATCTCTTTTTCCCCCTTGCCCCAAATATCCTTCCAAGACGTGATACCCCGATCCGCCAAGATACTCTGCTAACCCATACTGTTGTTTCCTTCGTTAGATGTCCTGCTTCTGTGCGGACAACAACAGCAAGGAAGAACAAGACTCCACCACCACCAAGAGCAGTACCAGCACGAACAAGGACAACAAGACCAACCTCAAAAAACAACACCAATACAAATACCACCAGAACTCCTGGTTTCTTGTCGTTAAAGATGACAGCCCTGCAGAACGCCTTCAGGGCACTGTCACCACGGTCCAGTGCTGATCATGGCATGAGGACAAATGGCAACGCCCGCACAAACGGCCATGCCCGCAGCAGCTCGTCACGCTCCAGCTCGAGCCTGGGCAAGGCCAGCCGCCGAACAGAGGAGAGAAACGCCAGGAAGGAGACCAAGGCCTTGAGGCTGCAGGCCGAACGAGAGGAGATAGAGGAGAGGAGGAAGCTCGAGGACCAGCTCGCTATGCAGGAGGAGGACGAGGAGACCCGCGCGAGGTACGGCTTGGCCATGGACGCAAAGGAGCTCCTCACCATCAAGGAGGTTACTGAACTCCCAGCGGGTAAAGAGGTCACCTTCCACGCCCGCATACACCACCAGCGCAACGTCTCCAAGCACCTCGACTTCCTCCTCTTCCGCGACCAGACCCACTCCATCCAGGGTGTCTTGCAGCACGACACCTCCTCCCACTTTGTCAAGTGGGTGCAGCGCCTCGAGCCAGAGTCGCTCGTCCAGGTCACCGGCACCCTTCAGGTTCCCCCGGAGCCCATCCGCTCCGCCACTCATAAGGAACTGGAGGTCAAGGTCTATTCCGTCCACCTCGTCAACGCGGCCCGCGACCTGCCCTTCGACAACTACGAGCCCCCAGAGACCACCCAAGCCCGCCTGAACAACCGTATCCTCGACCTCAGGCACCCCAGCAACCAGGCCCTGTTCCGCATCAGGGCCATGGTCACCCGCAAGTTCCGCGAGGTCCTCGACCGCGATGGCTTCATCGAGATCCAGACCCCGAAGCTGCAGCCCGCGGCCACAGAGAGCGGTGCCGAGGTTTTCAAGGTCAACTATTTCGGGCGCCGCGCTTTCCTGGCCCAGAGCCCCCAGCTGGCCAAGCAGATGACGGTCTCTGCCGACTTTGGCAAGGTGTATGAGGTAGGTGGCTAACACTGTTTCCCCTTCCGCTCGGAAGACCTGCCTTTTTTTTTCTTCAGGATGCCCAGCATCACTTGGACGGTTTCTTTCACCGAGCTGGCCACCGCTTGGCAGCCCTCAAACGTCCGCCATGCTTGTCCAGTCGAACAGTAGCTGACTTGTCGAATAGATCGGTCCAGTTTTCCGTGCCGAGAACTCAAACACCAAACGCCATCTTGCCGAGTACACCGGCCTCGACATCGAGATGGCTATCCAAAAAGACTACCGTGAAGTGATCCGCGAAGTGGACAGTTTCCTCAAGGAGGTGTTCCGCACCCTCCAGTCCATGCCCGAGCTTCAAATTGTTCGTGAGCGGTGGCCATCCGAGGATCTCGTCTGGCTCGAGGAGACACCCATCATTCCCTTCACCCAGGGTCTCCAGATGCTGCGCGATGACGGGATCGATGTTGATGAAGAAGATTTGTCGACCAGGAACGAGATACGCCTCGGCGAACTCGTCAAGGAGAAGTACAAGACCGATTACTACGTCCTGGACAAGTTCCCCGCCAACACGCGACCATTTTACACCCATAAGGACCCCAACGACCCCAAGTGGACCAACTCTTTCGACATGTTTATCCGCGGCCAAGAGATCTGCTCCGGTGGCCAGCGTATTTACGATGCCACCAGGCTGCGGGAGAACATGAAGCAAATGGGCATGTCAGAAGACGGCATGGAATACTACCTCGCAGCCTTCGACCTCGGCGCGCCACCCCACGCCGGCGCTGGCCTCGGTCTCGAGCGCATCCTTGCCTGGACCCTCCAGCTCGTTGACGTGAGATACGCCACCCTGTACCACCGCGACCCCAAGTCCCTGCCTGAGCGAAACGTGCGGCTTCCCCACCCAGACTGCGACACGAAGCACGTCAGGCCGGAGGGCGTCAACGAATACCCGCTCGAGAAGCTGATCGCCAACTACGGCGACGCTACCAACACGTCGTGGCTTGACGACCGGTTCGAGATCTGGCGGCACGGAACCACGGGCGCGGTTTGGGGGTTATGTCAAAAAGGACAACAAGTTTGCCATGATAACAGGCGACCCACTCTGCGACCCATCCCAAGTCAGCGAGGTCGCCAAGGCTTTTGTCAAATTCGTCGAGAAGGACCTGAAGCTCACGCCCATCTGGATGCTGGTGTCTGAGTCCGTGCAGGAAGTCCTCGGCCGCAACCTGGGATGGCGCACCCTCACCTGCGTCGAGGAGCAGCGCGTGGACGCGGACAAGCACGCTGCCGGTCCGCAGGGCCGCGAGGCGCGAAAGGTCGAGCGCGAGGGCATCGACATCGAAGAGCTACGGCCCGACGAGGAATTCATCCGCCGCGCAGACTCGGCCACAGAGCAGTGGATGGAGAAGCGCAAAGGCAAGAAGCAGGTGCACCTGACCGAGATCAGGCCGTGGGCCGACATGGACCACCGCCGCTACTTTGCGGCGCAGAAGGACATTCAGGAGGACGGTAAGAAGGTCAAGAAGGTCATGGCCATGGTGGTCCTGGCGCAGCTGGCACCGCGGCACGGCTGGCAGGTCAAGTGGGCGCTCGACATGCCGGCACGCCGTCGGGCGTCATCGAGGCGACCATCCAGACGGCGCTGGCGGCGCTGAACGGGCCCGTCACCTTTGGCGCTGGCGTCAGCGAGAAGCTGGTGCCGGGGCGCACCTGGGCGGCGTCCGCGCCAAGTTCCTCGCCAAGACGTACGACACCATAATCAAGAGCCTGCGTCTGAACAAGAGGAGCGAGTTCCGCGAGAAGTTCGGCGCGTACGGCGAGCCGGTCTATATTTGCTACCCTCACATGGGCCTCGGCGTGCGGGACTTCAAGCACATCATTCAGTTTTTCGAGGACTAAGTAGTGGAGGTCGTTAGAAATGATGGCACAGAGATACCCAGAGGAGGTTAAATGTTGTATACCCATGAGAGGATTGAGGAGGTGTGTCACCAGTGTCCATGTTCCAAACGGGAGTGTAGGAACGCCGTCTGGAACGGAACCCCCAAAGAAAACGGCTGCATTTGGGGCGTTGGGGCCGTCTTGGTTTTGTCTCTTTGTCTCTTTTGTTTCCTTTTTGCGACATTATCGAGTACCCCCGAGAGCAAGCATCTGCAGGATTTATTTTCCAAGCGTGCGAGGCAGTTTTAATGAGAGTAAAGAAGATAGTTGAGCATTAGATACCAAAGTACATGAGCATCTTTTTCTACTGTTCATTGCCCTGACATAACATGACACTTCCTGTCAGGGGTCTTGGTCCCGTCGTCATGGATCTGCCATCTCATATGTACTAGCGATGTTTTACGTCATGTCTGGTCTCTTGTCCTGGTACACTTTCTACGATTTCATTTTCTGCCCTCCGTTTCAAACCTTGCTTGCGTGGGTCGGGTGCTGATTCTCTCTGTGTTATACCCGTCTGAATTTGATGCTTCCAGGGTACTTGTTCTCCGACAGTACGTACTGCTTGCGGTGTCGATTGCGTCTGAGACGTAAGGTTTTGCACCTGATCTTCACTCTTTGTTACGTAATCGTGCGGATGATCCGGTGCATGAGTACTTCCTCGAGGGGAATGCTCGGAAGGTTGTCGTAGGGTCTCTTTTAAACCCTCCTTTGGCTTGTGCTGTTCTAAGACATCAAGTAGATCCTTCTTTTTGGCCCGTGAGTCGAAA